>CM068376.1:306079036-306679036 GCA_034769895.1 Magicicada septendecula | reverse complement strand
TGGCATTTTTCCACAGGCGGGGGAAGTATTGCAGCCGGAGACTGGAGTTGAACAGATCCAGGACCAATTCAACGCCCGAGGCCGGGAGATGTTGCAAAGCTGCGGCCCCGATCCGATCAGGACCAGGGGCGCGACGTCGGTTTAGTCGACAGATAGACGAAACTAGTTCGTCCCTGTCGAAGAGAGCGGGAGGGTCAGGTGGAGGGCGGGAAAAATAACCAGATAGGAAGTCTCGAACCACTACCGAGAAGGCAGGGTCCGAGACGCCTCCATGAACGGTGAATTGAGTCTCCATGCAGTCGGCGAAGACCTCTGCCTTGCCTTCCGGTGAAGAAACAATGCCGTTCGGGGTATTCAGCGGGTTGCGAGTACGCTTCTCGCGAGTAAGGCGACTCGTCGCTCTCCAGACGGAGGCTGGGTCGACTTCAAGGGACTCAAGGTATGAGTCCCACTGATCAGAGTTTACGTCCCGCAAAAGTTGCTGGACGTAAAGAGACTGGGCCTGAAACCGTCGTTTGACGGCGGGATCTCGGGTTCGTTGCCATCTGCCGCGGAGCTTGCTCCGAAGCCAGATGGCGTGGATAACTTCCGGTTGAAGGGCCGATTTGCGATTCACCTCTACGTTGTATGTGTGTCGATCCATGACACCTTGGACCAACTCCTGAAGATGAGTGGCACGGAGATCCAGATCGTCACGAGTGGCAATCGGGTCCGCTGGGACAGATGGTAACCTTCGAGATAGCTCGTCGTGATAGGAGCGCCAGTTGACCCTCCTAGCAGGACCAGCGGGAAGTCGGGGTGAAGCCGACACATCTCGAACAGTTATTAGTAGGGGATTGTGATCAGACGAGAGGTCTGACACTGACGAGACCTGGATGTTATGGGCCACGTTCCTGACTACAACTACATCAAGAACGTCCGGTCGGTGACCAGCATAGTGGAAGTGGGTAGGATCATCAGGGCCGATGACGTGCGTATCCGGGTCGTCTAGGACGAACCGGCGGAGTGATCTGCCGTAGGCGTTGGTAGCCCTACTGTTCCAAGAAGGATGTTTGGCGTTGAAGTCGCCGGCTGCAATTGTCGAGATTGGGTGGTCGAGGAGAGCGTTCCACTCCTCAGGCGGGGGCGGCGGGCTCAGGCCAGGCCGGAGATACGCGGAAACAATGCGCAACTCCGAGTCGCCTGCGTCCACTGCCACCGCGCAGCCTTCGATGAGTCGAGTAGTGAGGGGGGGTAGTGGCCTATGGGATATCCGCCTGTGGACCAGAATCGCCGTACCCCCAGACGGGGGTTGGCGCGGCTGTAGGGGACGATCCTGACGATAACAAGTGTAAGCTGGAAGTGAGAATCGATGGTATGGGGCTAGATGGGTTTCGGAGAGAAGCACGACATCAACGTCGTACTCCACGACGAAAGCCGCCAGCTCAGATCGACGAGAGGAAACGCCATCGGCGTTCCAAGCGACGATCCGCAGGGATCTAGCCATTGAGGGGGAGGAGAGGGAAGAGAGCAGAGAGAGATTGGAATACTAACATTAGCACGGTAGAGGTGTCAGGAGCAGACCTGATGCTTTCAACAAGTTGAGTGGCCCAAGCCGTCAGGGGATCCGCTGGAGCCCGAGAAAGTTCCCGGGACTCGCGCGGACGTTCCTGAGGAACTTCAGCCAGGACTACAGATGGCGCTGGGTTAGCGGACTGAACTTTGGTCTGCTCACGCGGAGGTTGGGAGATGACAGGGGCGGGAGAGTCCCGCTGAGGTTGGGCAGGACGAGCCTGCTGATGTCGTCGGCCGGGAGTCCGGCGACGAGAGCGCTTTTTGGTGCCCTTGCGGGCGGAAGTGGTTGACGATGATGTCTTAGCAGCAACCGCTGCGTAGGAAGGGCCGGGCGCTCCGGCAGGCGCCGGGAGTGGAGCCGTCACAGGCGCCGCCGGAGCGACGCCTGCAGGCGGGACTGAGACCGCGGGAGCGACAGGAGTCGCTGCCGGGGCCTTGACAGATGTACCGGAGAGAGGGGGGAAGACCTCTCGCCGATTAGGGGCCGGGCCAGCTACACGACGCTGCGCGCCAGGGCGCGCAGATCGCTGCTGTCTTTCTGCCTCGATATATTTAATACAACCCCGGTAACTAGCCGGATGGGCGCCCTTGCAGTTGCAGCAGTACGGGACAAAACCCGGCACACGAGGCTTATCACAGCCACGGTGAGGGTCGCCGCACCGCACGCAACGTGGGGGCGCATGGCAGAAGAGGGAAGAGTGCCCGAAGCCCTGACAGTTAAAACACTGAGCAGGGCCTGGGCGCGGGTCAAATGATCTGACTGTCACCCTCAGGTGAAGGAGTGTTTGGAGGCCATAGACCTCCTCAAAATTTCCAGTTTTTAGCAACTTAACTAGGAAAGTATTGACGGGATGCTTATTGTCCCCTTTGCCAGCGTGCAAAACTGACACAGCAGTTGGCGTATAGCCAAGAGACGTCAGTTCCTGCACGATAGCATCGGAGGGGGTATGATAAGGAATACCCTGGATGACGATTTTAACCTCACGCTCCTCAGGGAGAGCGAAGGTATGAAAGGAAATGTTCCGCGCTGACAGAAAGTGCTGCACAGCGCGGAAGTCAACAATGGTTTTGACGACCAGCTTCAGCGATTTGCCGGAGCATTTCGCCTCCACGGACGTCGAAGGAAGGGCAGAACGAAGGGTGGCTAAAAGCTGGGAGTAATTCCTATTATCGGGGATGATAATAGGAGGAAACTTAAGGGTAGAAGGGTCAGGCTTAGAGGAATTTTGCATTGAATAGTGGGGCGTCTTTGCACCCGTGGCTTATTGCAGCTTCCGGGACGTGCCCGATGGCTGCCAGAAGAAAACAGTGCTGGACTTTCAAAAGAAGGTGGCCTAAAATATTCGGGAGGGACACGCCAACCAGTTAACTGAGAAGGCGGCGGAAAATTTTTTCAATTTTTGTTATATATAGGTGCCGGGTCATGGTAACACTGCCACCGGGCGCGGGGCGAACGGCAGATGCCGAACGCGCCCGGCCCGGCATGCAGGCGCCTTGTAGCGCCGGACGTTCCCCGCGAGGCAGGGATCCGCCGTGTCTTTGGCATCGGTAACAACGCCAAGCAGTCTGAAAATCAACTTACTTGGGGAAGGTATCTGACTGGGTAGGATGGTAACAAGGAGATAGAATTGCTCGGGAACCTAAATTAGAGCAAACAGAATTACGGGGGGTCGTCTAAGATCGCCCGAGGGCGTTTAACACGTATAGCGGGAGGTGGTTCAGACGTGCTGATAGATCGGAGATAAGGAAAGGAGGAGGTCGCTGCAGAAGCAAAAAGAGTTTCGGCAAGCGACCGGACAAAATCGGCAAGGGTAGGAACTCGAAGGCCTCCACGAATGACATCATTTCTCACAAACCATGGAGACCCCGACAAGGATCGGAGGGTACGGGCCTGGAAAGCTTCCAGCCTACACTTGTTAGTGGTCGACACAAGCGACCACCATGCGGGAGCAGCATAGGTCAATATTGACCGGAGAAACAAAAGATAGATGGTAACTTTAGTGCGCAAAGCCAGGCGGTTGCGGCACGAGAGCATGGGAAATATTTTGGCTCGGACGCCTCGAGCTTTGTTGAGGGTAGCAGTCACGTGGCCGTTGAAGCTAAGGCGCTGGTCTAGCCGAACGCCCAAATACTTCACCGACTTTTGCCAGGCGATGGGCCTCCCTTCGAGGGAGAGGGCCTGGCATCGGGAAGTGGACTTGCTGGTGAAACAGATCGCCTCGGATTTCTCCGCGTTGATCAGCACCCGCCACTTCCTTAGCCAGGCCGGAAGCAGATTCAACTGACGCTGCAGCTTTGAACACGCAATTCGCGGGGACAGGGAGCTGCAGTAATACATTGCGTCGTCAGCGAATAGAGATAACGTGACTCCAGGAATAACAGGCAGGTCGTTCGTGTACACTAGGTACAGAACGGGGCCGAGGACAGATCCCTGCGGAACGCCAGCGGCGACGGGTCGAACTGATGAACAGGACCCTTCGACGCTAACCCTGAAGGTACGATCACTGAGGTATGACCGCAAGAAATGCACAATGGACGGTGGGATGGGGGAGTGAGCGAGTTTGTAGAGAAGACCTTCGTGCCAGACTTTGTCGAAGGCCTTACTCACGTCCAACAAGACAGCGCCCGTAGACTCTCTCTTGTTGGCGGCGTCGGACAATGCTGCGACAACTCGGACGAGTTGTAAAGTTGTCGAGTGCTCTCTACGGAACCCGAACTGTTCGCTCCGAATAAAATTATCCAGCAGCGGCCAGATGCGGGCGAGTAGGAGACGCTCAAACACCTTTGAGATTACTGGCAACAATGATATGGGGCGATAGCTGCCTGCAAGCATTCGAGGCTTGCCGGGCTTGGGTATCATGCAGATGTTGGCATTTTTCCACAGGCGGGGGAAGTATTGCAGCCGGAGACTGGAGTTGAACAGATCCAGGACCAATTCAACGCCCGAGGCCGGGAGATGTTGCAAAGCTGCGGCCCCGATCCGATCAGGACCAGGGGCGCGACGTCGGTTTAGTCGACAGATAGACGAAACTAGTTCGTCCCTGTCGAAGAGAGCGGGAGGGTCAGGTGGAGGGCGGGAAAAATAACCAGATAGGAAGTCTCGAACCACTACCGAGAAGGCAGGGTCCGAGACGCCTCCATGAACGGTGAATTGAGTCTCCATGCAGTCGGCGAAGACCTCTGCCTTGCCTTCCGGTGAAGAAACAATGCCGTTCGGGGTATTCAGCGGGTTGCGAGTACGCTTCTCGCGAGTAAGGCGACTCGTCGCTCTCCAGACGGAGGCTGGGTCGACTTCAAGGGACTCAAGGTATGAGTCCCACTGATCAGAGTTTACGTCCCGCAAAAGTTGCTGGACGTAAAGAGACTGGGCCTGAAACCGTCGTTTGACGGCGGGATCTCGGGTTCGTTGCCATCTGCGGCGGAGCTTGCTCCGAAGCCAGATGGCGTGGATAACTTCCGGTTGAAGGGCCGATTTGCGATTCACCTCTACGTTGTATGTGTGTCGATCCATGACACCTTGGACCAACTCCTGAAGATGAGTGGCACGGAGATCCAGATCGTCACGAGTGGCAATCGGGTCCGCTGGGACAGATGGTAACCTTCGAGATAGCTCGTCGTGATAGGAGCGCCAGTTGACCCTCCTAGCAGGACCAGCGGGAAGTCGGGGTGAAGCCGACACATCTCGAACAGTTATTAGTAGGGGATTGTGATCAGACGAGAGGTCTGACACTGACGAGACCTGGATGTTATGGGCCACGTTCCTGACTACAACTACATCAAGAACGTCCGGTCGGTGACCAGCATAGTGGAAGTGGGTAGGATCATCAGGGCCGATGACGTGCGTATCCGGGTCGTCTAGGACGAACCGGCGGAGTGATCTGCCGTAGGCGTTGGTAGCCCTACTGTTCCAAGAAGGATGTTTGGCGTTGAAGTCGCCGGCTGCAATTGTCGAGATTGGGTGGTCGAGGAGAGCGTTCCACTCCTCAGGCGGGGGCGGCGGGCTCAGGCCAGGCCGGAGATACGCGGAAACAATGCGCAACTCCGAGTCGCCTGCGTCCACTGCCACCGCGCAGCCTTCGATGAGTCGAGTAGTGAGGGGGGGTAGTGGCCTATGGGATATCCGCCTGTGGACCAGAATCGCCGTACCCCCAGACGGGGGTTGGCGCGGCTGTAGGGGACGATCCTGACGATAACAAGTGTAAGCTGGAAGTGAGAATCGATGGTATGGGGCTAGATGGGTTTCGGAGAGAAGCACGACATCAACGTCGTACTCCACGACGAAAGCCGCCAGCTCAGATCGACGAGAGGAAACGCCATCGGCGTTCCAAGCGACGATCCGCAGGGATCTAGCCATTGAGGGGGAGGAGAGGGAAGAGAGCAGAGAGAGATTGGAATACTAACATTAGCACGGTAGAGGTGTCAGGAGCAGACCTGATGCTTTCAACAAGTTGAGTGGCCCAAGCCGTCAGGGGATCCGCTGGAGCCCGAGAAAGTTCCCGGGACTCGCGCGGACGTTCCTGAGGAACTTCAGCCAGGACTACAGATGGCGCTGGGTTAGCGGACTGAACTTTGGTCTGCTCACGCGGAGGTTGGGAGATGACAGGGGCGGGAGAGTCCCGCTGAGGTTGGGCAGGACGAGCCTGCTGATGTCGTCGGCCGGGAGTCCGGCGACGAGAGCGCTTTTTGGTGCCCTTGCGGGCGGAAGTGGTTGACGATGATGTCTTAGCAGCAACCGCTGCGTAGGAAGGGCCGGGCGCTCCGGCAGGCGCCGGGAGTGGAGCCGTCACAGGCGCCGCCGGAGCGACGCCTGCAGGCGGGACTGAGACCGCGGGAGCGACAGGAGTCGCTGCCGGGGCCTTGACAGATGTACCGGAGAGAGGGGGGAAGACCTCTCGCCGATTAGGGGCCGGGCCAGCTACACGACGCTGCGCGCCAGGGCGCGCAGATCGCTGCTGTCTTTCTGCCTCGATATATTTAATACAACCCCGGTAACTAGCCGGATGGGCGCCCTTGCAGTTGCAGCAGTACGGGACAAAACCCGGCACACGAGGCTTATCACAGCCACGGTGAGGGTCGCCGCACCGCACGCAACGTGGGGGCGCATGGCAGAAGAGGGAAGAGTGCCCGAAGCCCTGACAGTTAAAACACTGAGCAGGGCCTGGGCGCGGGTCAAATGATCTGACTGTCACCCTCAGGTGAAGGAGTGTTTGGAGGCCATAGACCTCCTCAAAATTTCCAGTTTTTAGCAACTTAACTAGGAAAGTATTGACGGGATGCTTATTGTCCCCTTTGCCAGCGTGCAAAACTGACACAGCAGTTGGCGTATAGCCAAGAGACGTCAGTTCCTGCACGATAGCATCGGAGGGGGTATGATAAGGAATACCCTGGATGACGATTTTAACCTCACGCTCCTCAGGGAGAGCGAAGGTATGAAAGGAAATGTTCCGCGCTGACAGAAAGTGCTGCACAGCGCGGAAGTCAACAATGGTTTTGACGACCAGCTTCAGGGATTTGCCGGAGCATTTCGCCTCCACGGACGTCGAAGGAAGGGCAGAACGAAGGGTGGCTAAAAGCTGGGAGTAATTCCTATTATCGGGGATGATAATAGGAGGAAACTTAAGGGTAGAAGGGTCAGGCTTAGAGGAATTTTGCATTGAATAGTGGGGCGTCTTTGCACCCGTGGCTTATTGCAGCTTCCGGGACGTGCCCGATGGCTGCCAGAAGAAAACAGTGCTGGACTTTCAAAAGAAGGTGGCCTAAAATATTCGGGAGGGACACGCCAACCAGTTAACTGAGAAGGCGGCGGAAAATTTTTTCAATTTTTGTTATATATAGGTGCCGGGTCATGGTAACACTGCCACCGGGCGCGGGGCGAACGGCAGATGCCGAACGCGCCCGGCCCGGCATGCAGGCGCCTTGTAGCGCCGGACGTTCCCCGCGAGGCAGGGATCCGCCGTGTCTTTGGCATCGGTAACAACGCCAAGCAGTCTGAAAATCAACTTACTTGGGGAAGGTATCTGACTGGGTAGGATGGTAACAAGGAGATAGAATTGCTCGGGAACCTAAATTAGAGCAAACAGAATTACGGGGGGTCGTCTAAGATCGCCCGAGGGCGTTTAACACGTATAGCGGGAGGTGGTTCAGACGTGCTGATAGATCGGAGATAAGGAAAGGAGGAGGTCGCTGCAGAAGCAAAAAGAGTTTCGGCAAGCGACCGGACAAAATCGGCAAGGGTAGGAACTCGAAGGCCTCCACGAATGACATCATTTCTCACAAACCATGGAGACCCCGACAAGGATCGGAGGGTACGGGCCTGGAAAGCTTCCAGCCTACACTTGTTAGTGGTCGACACAAGCGACCACCATGCGGGAGCAGCATAGGTCAATATTGACCGGAGAAACAAAAGATAGATGGTAACTTTAGTGCGCAAAGCCAGGCGGTTGCGGCACGAGAGCATGGGAAATATTTTGGCTCGGACGCCTCGAGCTTTGTTGAGGGTAGCAGTCACGTGGCCGTTGAAGCTAAGGCGCTGGTCTAGCCGAACGCCCAAATACTTCACCGACTTTTGCCAGGCGATGGGCCTCCCTTCGAGGGAGAGGGCCTGGCATCGGGAAGTGGACTTGCTGGTGAAACAGATCGCCTCGGATTTCTCCGCGTTGATCAGCACCCGCCACTTCCTTAGCCAGGCCGGAAGCAGATTCAACTGACGCTGCAGCTTTGAACACGCAATTCGCGGGGACAGGGAGCTGCAGTAATACATTGCGTCGTCAGCGAATAGAGATAACGTGACTCCAGGAATAACAGGCAGGTCGTTCGTGTACACTAGGTACAGAACGGGGCCGAGGACAGATCCCTGCGGAACGCCAGCGGCGACGGGTCGAACTGATGAACAGGACCCTTCGACGCTAACCCTGAAGGTACGATCACTGAGGTATGACCGCAAGAAATGCACAATGGACGGTGGGATGGGGGAGTGAGCGAGTTTGTAGAGAAGACCTTCGTGCCAGACTTTGTCGAAGGCCTTACTCACGTCCAACAAGACAGCGCCCGTAGACTCTCTCTTGTTGGCGGCGTCGGACAATGCTGCGACAACTCGGACGAGTTGTAAAGTTGTCGAGTGCTCTCTACGGAACCCGAACTGTTCGCTCCGAATAAAATTATCCAGCAGCGGCCAGATGCGGGCGAGTAGGAGACGCTCAAACACCTTTGAGATTACTGGCAACAATGATATGGGGCGATAGCTGCCTGCAAGCATTCGAGGCTTGCCGGGCTTGGGTATCATGCAGATGTTGGCATTTTTCCACAGGCGGGGGAAGTATTGCAGCCGGAGACTGGAGTTGAACAGATCCAGGACCAATTCAACGCCCGAGGCCGGGAGATGTTGCAAAGCTGCGGCCCCGATCCGATCAGGACCAGGGGCGCGACGTCGGTTTAGTCGACAGATAGACGAAACTAGTTCGTCCCTGTCGAAGAGAGCGGGAGGGTCAGGTGGAGGGCGGGAAAAATAACCAGATAGGAAGTCTCGAACCACTACCGAGAAGGCAGGGTCCGAGACGCCTCCATGAACGGTGAATTGAGTCTCCATGCAGTCGGCGAAGACCTCTGCCTTGCCTTCCGGTGAAGAAACAATGCCGTTCGGGGTATTCAGCGGGTTGCGAGTACGCTTCTCGCGAGTAAGGCGACTCGTCGCTCTCCAGACGGAGGCTGGGTCGACTTCAAGGGACTCAAGGTATGAGTCCCACTGATCAGAGTTTACGTCCCGCAAAAGTTGCTGGACGTAAAGAGACTGGGCCTGAAACCGTCGTTTGACGGCGGGATCTCGGGTTCGTTGCCATCTGCGGCGGAGCTTGCGCCGAAGCCAGATGGCGTGGATAACTTCCGGTTGAAGGGCCGATTTACGATTCACCTCTACGTTGTATGTGTGTCGATCCATGACACCTTGGACCAACTCCTGAAGATGAGTGGCACGGAGATCCAGATCGTCACGAGTGGCGATCGGGTCCGCTGGGACAGATGGTAACCTTCGAGATAGCTCGTCGTGATAGGAGCGCCAGTTGACCCTCCTAGCAGGACCAGCGGGAAGTCGGGGTGAAGCCGACACATCTCGAACAGTTATTAGAAGGGGATTGTGATCAGACGAGAGGTCTGACACTGACGAGAACTGGATGTTATGGGCCACGTTCCTGACTACAACTACATCAAGAACGTCCGGTCTGTGACCGGCATAGTGGAAGTGGGTAGGATCATCAGGGCCGATGACGTGCGTATCCGGGTCGTCTAGGACGAACCGGCGGAGTGATCTGCCGTAGGCGTTGGTAGCCCTACTGTTCCAAGAAGGATGTTTGGCGTTGAAGTCGCCGGCTGCAATTGTCGAGATTGGGTGGTCGAGGAGAGCGTTCCACTCCTCAGGCGGGGGCGGCGGGCTCAGGCCAGGCCGGAGATACGCGGAAACAATGCGCAACTCCGAGCTGCCTGCGTCCACTGCCACCGCGCAACCTTCGATGAGTCGAGTAGTTAGGGGGGGTAGTGGCCTGTGGGATATCCGCCTGTGGACCAGAATCGCCGTACCCCCTTTCGGGGGTTGGCGCGGCTGTCGGGGACGATCCTGACGATAACAAGTGTAAGAAGGAAGTGAGAATCGATGGTAGGGGGCTAGATGGGTTTCGGAGAGAAGCACGACATCAACGTCGTACTCCACGACGAAAGCCGCCAGCTCAGATCGACGAGAGGAAACGCCATCGGCGTTCCAAGCGACGACCCGCAGGGATCTAGCCATTGAGGGGGAGGAGAGGGAAGAGAGCAGAGAGAGATTGGAATACTAACATTAGCACGGTAGAGGTGTCAGGAGCAGACCTGATGCTTTCAACAAGTTGAGTGGCCCAAGCCGTCAGGGGATCCGCTGGAGCCCGAGAAAGTTCCCGGGACTCGCGCGGACGTTCCTGAGGAACTTCAGCCAGGACTACAGATGGCGCTGGGTTAGCGGACTGAACTTTGGTCTGCTCACGCGGAGGTTGGGAGATGACAGGGGCGGGAGAGTCCCGCTGAGGTTGGGCAGGACGAGCCTGCTGATGTCGTCGGCCGGGAGTCCGGCGACGAGAGCGCTTTTTGGTGCCCTTGCGGGCGGAAGTGGTTGACGATGATGTCTTAGCAGCAACCGCTGCGTAGGAAGGGCCGGGCGCTCCGGCAGGCGCCGGGAGTGGAGCCGTCACAGGCGCCGCCGGAGCGACGCCTGCAGGCGGGACTGAGACCGCGGGAGCGACAGGAGTCGCTGCCGGGGCCTTGACAGATGTACCGGAGAGAGGGGGGAAGACCTCTCGCCGATTAGGGGCCGGGCCAGCTACACGACGCTGCGCGCCAGGGCGCGCAGATCGCTGCTGTCTTTCTGCCTCGATATATTTAATACAACCCCGGTAACTAGCCGGATGGGCGCCCTTGCAGTTGCAGCAGTACGGGACAAAACCCGGCACACGAGGCTTATCACAGCCACGGTGAGGGTCGCCGCACCGCACGCAACGTGGGGGCGCATGGCAGAAGAGGGAAGAGTGCCCGAAGCCCTGACAGTTAAAACACTGAGCAGGGCCTGGGCGCGGGTCAAATGATCTGACTGTCACCCTCAGGTGAAGGAGTGTTTGGAGGCCATAGACCTCCTCAAAATTTCCAGTTTTTAGCAACTTAACTAGGAAAGTATTGACGGGATGCTTATTGTCCCCTTTGCCAGCGTGCAAAACTGACACAGCAGTTGGCGTATAGCCAAGAGACGTCAGTTCCTGCACGATAGCATCGGAGGGGGTATGATAAGGAATACCCTGGATGACGATTTTAACCTCACGCTCCTCAGGGAGAGCGAAGGTATGAAAGGAAATGTTCCGCGCTGACAGAAAGTGCTGCACAGCGCGGAAGTCAACAATGGTTTTGACGACCAGCTTCAGGGATTTGCCGGAGCATTTCGCCTCCACGGACGTCGAAGGAAGGGCAGAACGAAGGGTGGCTAAAAGCTGGGAGTAATTCCTATTATCGGGGATGATAATAGGAGGAAACTTAAGGGTAGAAGGGTCAGGCTTAGAGGAATTTTGCATTGAATAGTGGGGCGTCTTTGCACCCGTGGCTTATTGCAGCTTCCGGGACGTGCCCGATGGCTGCCAGAAGAAAACAGTGCTGGACTTTCAAAAGAAGGTGGCCTAAAATATTCGGGAGGGACACGCCAACCAGTTAACTGAGAAGGCGGCGGAAAATTTTTTCAATTTTTGTTATATATAGGTGCCGGGTCATGGTAACACTGCCACCGGGCGCGGGGCGAACGGCAGATGCCGAACGCGCCCGGCCCGGCATGCAGGCGCCTTGTAGCGCCGGACGTTCCCCGCGAGGCAGGGATCCGCCGTGTCTTTGGCATCGGTAACAACGCCAAGCAGTCTGAAAATCAACTTACTTGGGGAAGGTATCTGACTGGGTAGGATG
Organism: Magicicada septendecula; assembly: GCA_034769895.1. Classification (NCBI taxonomy): domain Eukaryota; kingdom Metazoa; phylum Arthropoda; class Insecta; order Hemiptera; family Cicadidae; genus Magicicada; species Magicicada septendecula. The sequence goes on along the minus strand of CM068376.1, from coordinate 306,667,027 downwards.
GTAACAAGGAGATAGAATTGCTCGGGAACCTAAATTAGAGCAAACAGAATTACGGGGGGTCGTCTAAGATCGCCCGAGGGCGTTTAACACGTATAGCGGGAGGTGGTTCAGACGTGCTGATAGATCGGAGATAAGGAAAGGAGGAGGTCGCTGCAGAAGCAAAAAGAGTTTCGGCAAGCGACCGGACAAAATCGGCAAGGGTAGGAACTCGAAGGCCTCCACGAATGACATCATTTCTCACAAACCATGGAGACCCCGACAAGGATCGGAGGGTACGGGCCTGGAAAGCTTCCAGCCTACACTTGTTAGTGGTCGACACAAGCGACCACCATGCGGGAGCAGCATAGGTCAATATTGACCGGAGAAACAAAAGATAGATGGTAACTTTAGTGCGCAAAGCCAGGCGGTTGCGGCACGAGAGCATGGGAAATATTTTGGCTCGGACGCCTCGAGCTTTGTTGAGGGTAGCAGTCACGTGGCCGTTGAAGCTAAGGCGCTGGTCTAGCCGAACGCCCAAATACTTCACCGACTTTTGCCAGGCGATGGGCCTCCCTTCGAGGGAGAGGGCCTGGCATCGGGAAGTGGACTTGCTGGTGAAACAGATCGCCTCGGATTTCTCCGCGTTGATCAGCACCCGCCACTTCCTTAGCCAGGCCGGAAGCAGATTCAACTGACGCTGCAGCTTTGAACACGCAATTCGCGGGGACAGGGAGCTGCAGTAATACATTGCGTCGTCAGCGAATAGAGATAACGTGACTCCAGGAATAACAGGCAGGTCGTTCGTGTACACTAGGTACAGAACGGGGCCGAGGACAGATCCCTGCGGAACGCCAGCGGCGACGGGTCGAACTGATGAACAGGACCCTTCGACGCTAACCCTGAAGGTACGATCACTGAGGTATGACCGCAAGAAATGCACAATGGACGGTGGGATGGGGGAGTGAGCGAGTTTGTAGAGAAGACCTTCGTGCCAGACTTTGTCGAAGGCCTTACTCACGTCCAACAAGACAGCGCCCGTAGACTCTCTCTTGTTGGCGGCGTCGGACAATGCTGCGACAACTCGGACGAGTTGTAAAGTTGTCGAGTGCTCTCTACGGAACCCGAACTGTTCGCTCCGAATAAAATTATCCAGCAGCGGCCAGATGCGGGCGAGTAGGAGACGCTCAAACACCTTTGAGATTACTGGCAACAATGATATGGGGCGATAGCTGCCTGCAAGCATTCGAGGCTTGCCGGGCTTGGGTATCATGCAGATGTTGGCATTTTTCCACAGGCGGGGGAAGTATTGCAGCCGGAGACTGGAGTTGAACAGATCCAGGACCAATTCAACGCCCGAGGCCGGGAGATGTTGCAAAGCTGCGGCCCCGATCCGATCAGGACCAGGGGCGCGACGTCGGTTTAGTCGACAGATAGACGAAACTAGTTCGTCCCTGTCGAAGAGAGCGGGAGGGTCAGGTGGAGGGCGGGAAAAATAACCAGATAGGAAGTCTCGAACCACTACCGAGAAGGCAGGGTCCGAGACGCCTCCATGAACGGTGAATTGAGTCTCCATGCAGTCGGCGAAGACCTCTGCCTTGCCTTCCGGTGAAGAAACAATGCCGTTCGGGGTATTCAGCGGGTTGCGAGTACGCTTCTCGCGAGTAAGGCGACTCGTCGCTCTCCAGACGGAGGCTGGGTCGACTTCAAGGGACTCAAGGTATGAGTCCCACTGATCAGAGTTTACGTCCCGCAAAAGTTGCTGGACGTAAAGAGACTGGGCCTGAAACCGTCGTTTGACGGCGGGATCTCGGGTTCGTTGCCATCTGCGGCGGAGCTTGCGCCGAAGCCAGATGGCGTGGATAACTTCCGGTTGAAGGGCCGATTTACGATTCACCTCTACGTTGTATGTGTGTCGATCCATGACACCTTGGACCAACTCCTGAAGATGAGTGGCACGGAGATCCAGATCGTCACGAGTGGCGATCGGGTCCGCTGGGACAGATGGTAACCTTCGAGATAGCTCGTCGTGATAGGAGCGCCAGTTGACCCTCCTAGCAGGACCAGCGGGAAGTCGGGGTGAAGCCGACACATCTCGAACAGTTATTAGAAGGGGATTGTGATCAGACGAGAGGTCTGACACTGACGAGAACTGGATGTTATGGGCCACGTTCCTGACTACAACTACATCAAGAACGTCCGGTCTGTGACCGGCATAGTGGAAGTGGGTAGGATCATCAGGGCCGATGACGTGCGTATCCGGGTCGTCTAGGACGAACCGGCGGAGTGATCTGCCGTAGGCGTTGGTAGCCCTACTGTTCCAAGAAGGATGTTTGGCGTTGAAGTCGCCGGCTGCAATTGTCGAGATTGGGTGGTCGAGGAGAGCGTTCCACTCCTCAGGCGGGGGCGGCGGGCTCAGGCCAGGCCGGAGATACGCGGAAACAATGCGCAACTCCGAGCTGCCTGCGTCCACTGCCACCGCGCAACCTTCGATGAGTCGAGTAGTTAGGGGGGGTAGTGGCCTGTGGGATATCCGCCTGTGGACCAGAATCGCCGTACCCCCTTTCGGGGGTTGGCGCGGCTGTCGGGGACGATCCTGACGATAACAAGTGTAAGAAGGAAGTGAGAATCGATGGTAGGGGGCTAGATGGGTTTCGGAGAGAAGCACGACATCAACGTCGTACTCCACGACGAAAGCCGCCAGCTCAGATCGACGAGAGGAAACGCCATCGGCGTTCCAAGCGACGACCCGCAGGGATCTAGCCATTGAGGGGGAGGAGAGGGAAGAGAGCAGAGAGAGATTGGAATACTAACATTAGCACGGTAGAGGTGTCAGGAGCAGACCTGATGCTTTCAACAAGTTGAGTGGCCCAAGCCGTCAGGGGATCCGCTGGAGCCCGAGAAAGTTCCCGGGACCCGCGCGGACGTTCCTGAGGAACTTCGGCCAGGACTACAGATGGCGCTGGGTTAGCGGACTGAACTTTGGTCTGCTCGCGCGGAGGTTGGGAGATGACGGGGGCGGGAGAGTCCCGCTGAGGTTGGGCAGGACGAGCCTGCTGATGTCGTCGGCCGGGAGTCCGGCGACGAGAGCGCTTTTTGGTGCCCTTGCGGGCGGAAGTGGTTGACGATGATGTCTTAGCAGCAACCGCTGCGTAGGAAGGGCCGGGCGCTCCGGCAGGCGCCGGGAGTGGAGCCGTCACAGGCGCCGCCGGAGCGACGCCTGCAGGCGGGACTGAGACCGCGGGAGCGACAGGAGTCGCTGCCGGGGCCTTGACAGATGTACCGGAGAGAGGGGGGAAGACCTCTCGCCGATTAGGGGCCGGGCCAGCTACACGACGCTGCGCGCCAGGGCGCGCAGATCGCTGCTGTCTTTCCGCCTCGATATATTTAATACAACCCCGGTAACTAGCCGGATGGGCGCCCTTGCAGTTGCAGCAGTACGGGACAAAACCCGGCACACGAGGCTTATCACAGCCACGGTGAGGGTCGCCGCACCGCACGCAACGTGGGGGCGCATGGCAGAAGAGGGAAGAGTGCCCGAAGCCCTGACAGTTAAAACACTGAGCAGGGCCTGGGCGCGGGTCAAATGATCTGACTGTCACCCTCAGGTGAAGGAGTGTTTGGAGGCCGTAGACCTCCTCAAAATTTCCAGTTTTTAGCAACTTAACTAGGAAAGTATTGACGGGATGCTTATTGTCCCCTTTGCCAGCGTGCAAAACTGACACAGCAGTTGGCGTATAGCCAAGAGACGTCAGTTCCTGCACGATAGCATCGGAGGGGGTATGATAAGGAATACCCTGGATGACGATTTTAACCTCACGCTCCTCAGGGAGAGCGAAGGTATGAAAGGAAATGTTCCGCGCTGACAGAAAGTGCTGAACAGCGCGGAAGTCAACAATGGTTTTGACGACCAGCTTCAGCGATTTGCCGGAGCATTTCGCCTCCACGGACGTCGAAGGAAGGGCAGAACGAAGGTTGGCTAAAAGCTGGGAGTAATTCCTATTATCGGGGATGATAATAGGAGGAAACTTAAGGGTAGAAGGGTCAGGCTTAGAGGAAGAAGCAAGATTGACAGACTGCCGGCCGCTGTTACCTGAATCAGCGACCTGGTTTGGTGAGGCGGGAGACTGACTGGCGGCGAGCTTTCGCTTGCGTTTGGCGCGCTTGCCATTCACAAGCGAAAACTCTTCATCTCCCGACCCAGCACTCCCCATTTGCACGTCAGAAATATCACTGTCACTGCCACGCTTAGAGGAAGAAGAAGCAAGATTGACAGACTGCCGGCCGCTGTTACCTGAATCAGCGACCTGGTTTGGTGAGGCGGGAGACTGACTGGCGGCGAGCTTTCGCTTGCGTTTGGCGCGCTTGCCATTCACAAGCGAAAACTCTTCATCTCCCGACCCAGCACTCCCCATTTGCACGTCAGAAATATCACTGTCACTGCCACTTTCACAATTATCGCGGGGGAGAGGTGAAGAGAGAGGAGCAGAACCGCAAGCTCCCAGGAGAGGGCTTAACGGTTCCGGGAAAGGTAGATCGGCATTTGACGCCATTTCGGAAGCCCGAAATGGACGTCAAAGGTGGTTAAAGGAGTATGAACACACCAGCACTGATTAAACTAACTGACAGGCACTGACACACGTACTCACCAGACGCCGCACAGCACACGAACACAAAAACGGCCGCGCACTACACTGCACTGAAGATACTGCCAATAACTCACTAGTTTAGAAGATTTCACAAAAATAATTAATTAGAGCACAAACTCAACACTATTTCTTCACTTGAGGAAAAAATCACTTTGAAATATGCACAAATAACTGATAAATCACCTGGCAAAAACGCCATGCAAACGGACACAGCCTACCCTGGCAACAGCTAGAGGTAGACCTTTCTTCTCTTCTTGTGAACCGCCGAGTGGTCAGAGCTGTTGGGTTGCGCGTCGTGAGACGACCCAATGGTATCCTAGTACCGAGCCTCCTATGAGGGGCTCCTGCCTAGTGGTCCTGTCCAGACGGAATATTGATTATTTAATTTTTATTGGTCGTTACAACGACATGCTCGTACTAGGTCGACTAGTACAGTATTTGTCGAGGCCGTTTCCAAGATTCACCTGGACGTATTCGGTACTTGCCAAGGCCAGCTATGAGAGGGTTTGTCTGGGTCCTCGCAGCTCGGACGTAAAATTTACGTGCAAGTCGCCTTGCGGTGTCATCCAAGGAGCGGACACCGAGTCCTCTTCTCAGGAGACGAGAAGAAAACCGATAGGGGACTTTGGCCGCTAGCCGAAGCCCTCTATCGAGAACGCTTTGCAACCTTCTTTTATGAACGGTTGCGAGGTAACCCCAGACGGGAAGAGCATAGGTAATGATCGGCAACAGATACGCGTTGACAATCAACTTACCCAGCTTGCGGGTCATAGCCTTGTTGGCAAGTATCGGAAACAGTTGCGCGAGACGAGCGGACGCTTTCCTTCGCATCGTCTCAGCGTGGGTACGCCAGGTGAGCCGACGATCAAGGTGGACACCGAGGTACTTAACTTCCCTCGACCAGGGCAGGTACGTTCTACCGAGTCTCACTCGGCCTCGTGGTTCTTTCCGGCGCTTTGTGAATAGCACCGCGGAGCTCTTGGTTTCGTTGACGGCAACTTTCCAGCTTTCCGTCCACGTCGAATACGCATCGAGTGCGCGCTGAAGTCGTGGGATAGCAAAGTCTGCGTTCCGATCGGCGGTATAGACCGCCATGTCGTCGGCAAACAAAGCCATCTGGACTCCAGGCTCTCTGGGTGCGTCGTTGACATACACTGAGAACAGGAGAGGCCCTAGCACGCTACCTTGAGGTACCCCGGCTGTGATACGTCTCTCGGAAGAGACGTGGTCGTCTATTCGCACGCAGAAAGTCCTCTCCGTCAGAAAGCTAGCAATCAAGCGAAGGTAGCAATCTGGGAGCTGGATTTCCCGGAGCTTGAACAAGAGCCCGTCGTGCCAGACACTATCAAAGGCCTTTTCCACATCTAGGAAACAGGCGACAGTCTGCTCTTTCCGACACCCGGCGTCCGTGATGTATTCCACCAGTCTCATCAGTTGATGAGTGGTGGAATGCCCCACACGGAAGCCGAACTGTTCGGGGACCAGTACATCGAAATTTCGTATATGATCTAGTACTCTCCGTTGTACGAGACGTTCGAGGACCTTTGACGTGGCTGACAGTAGACTAATTGGCCGGAGGTTGCCGGGACGGGAAGCGTCCTTTCCCTGCTTCGGGATCACTATAACCGTCGCCTTACGCCATTTCTGGGGAAAATAGGCCAGTCTAAGACACGCGTTGAACAGCGCGACCAAGAAAAGTACTCCTCGCTCCGGGAGTCGAGTAAGAGCGGCGTTCGAGACGCCGTCCGGGCCAGGAGCTTTTCTTGGCACGAGTTCAACGAGCCGATCTGTGACCTCTTCCCTAGTAATGGGTTCGGGCTCCGTAGTGATCGGAAGAGACAGAAAGTCTTCCACTTCGTTCTCGACTTCTTCGTCGAAGTCCCAGTCCATGGGCGGGTTAGGTGCGAACTGTCGCTCAAAACACGCGCCCAAGTACTCGGCCTTCGCCTCCGGGCGAGCCAGGATTTGACCGAAAGGTCCAGCAATGGCCGGGATGCGAGGCCGGCGCCTCTTCCCTACCAACGCCGAAGGTATCCGGTAAGGGCTACTTTCGTCCGATCCGTCCCCTGCCTGGGCCACGGCGAGTTCCCAACAGCGTCTCCGGTAGGCCTGCATTTCACGACGTAAAATGCCGGTCGCCCGGTTGTACGCTGCCTTATCGGCCGGATCACGGGTCCGCTGCCAGCGTCTCCGGAGGCGATTTCTCTCGCAAGCGAGAGCACTCGTCTCCTCTGGGATCCGCTGCCAGTGGGGCGTGACGCCAGGCTTCATTCTGGAAGACGCATCGATCGCAGATACGACTGCCTCGTCAAACGCGGCAACTGCCTCGTCGACTTGGCGGAAGGTTTCGAGTGGTCCCGCGTCTGGCAATCGGCGACTTAACGCCGGGCCATAGCGATCCCATTCTACCACCTTCCTGACATCTCTGCGTACGACGTGCTGGGTAGCGACGTGTATCAGGATGGGGAGATGATCGGACGATAGTTCCGTTAGCGCGGACGCATGGACCGGACAGTCAATTCCTTGAATCACCGCTATGTCCAAGACATCGGGAGCCGCGTTGCGTTGTGAGGGGTAGAACGTAGGTTGGGTAGGCCCAATCACTTGTATCCTGCGAGAATCGGCAAACCTGCGTAAACGTTTCCCGTTTGGGGCAGTCAAGCGACTGTTCCAATCGCGATGTTTACAGTTCAGATCGCCGGCCATGATGACCCTCCTGTGTGCATCGAACGCGACAGCTAGATCGGGGTGAAGGAGCTCTTTTTGCGGCGGTTTATACGCCGCTACCATCTGTACACCGCCTAGAGTGTTTAACAACTCCACAGCGGTGCCTTCGAGGTGAGTCACTGCAGGCAAGACGACTCGGTGATGCTCGAGAGTGAGCCTCACCGCGACGGCAGTACCGCCACCAGCAGTGCCCGGTCTGTCGTTTCGATAGCACACATAGTTGGCCAGTCGTAACCGACTCGCAGGAGTCAAGTGGGTCTCATTGAGAAGCACTACATCGGGTTTGAGTCGGGCCAGTAATTCTTGGAGTTCCTGGATCTTGTTGGACAACCCGTTGGCGTTCCAGGAAAGAATCGAGAGATCTCGTTTGAGGACCCGACTCATAGAAGACCTACACAAGTGGCGGCTTCCACCAAGAGCATGAATCTCTCAGTTATGTCAGCAGTCTCCAAGCGGGAGCGGATGGACCTGAAGGTCTGGGCGACTTTGCTGAGATCGAACTCAGCAAGGAAGTCTTTGACGACCTGGTAGTCGTCAGGAACGGTTCTTGAGGCAGATTGCCCGGAGACTGCGTGCGCATAAGAGCGCCGAGGCTTATCAATCGGGGGATTGGTGGAAGCCAGGGGTTTCTTGGGGCCAGGTGTAGCACCTCGAGCGGAGGTGCTAGGAAGAGGGACAGATGCGATTGCGTCGGACTTCGCGCGCTGTGCAGGCTGTCTGGACTGTGCGGCCGGGTTGGCAGGAGCCCGGGATCTAGCGCCACGGGGCTTTCTATGCCGCTTCTTTTTGCCTGCGTTGGGAAACCGCGGGGGCGGGAGGTCAGGCGAGGCTGCTTCTAAAGCAGGGGCAGGATTCTCCGTTGCTGGGGGGGATTGAGAAGGCTCAGGCTCCACAACCGAGATGTTTTCTGTTGGCTGGATGGTCTCACTTTTAGATGCCACGAGGTTACGGCGCTTTTTCGCCTGAGGCGGGACAGGGGCCTGTGAAGGAGCCTGAGATGGAGTTGCCTGTGCTACAGGTGTTTGCTTCGGGCCTTTAGATCGCTTTTGTTGCCTGTTTGAAGCTGGGGCGGAAGACACGGCAGCCGTAGCAGGAGGCGCAGGGCCTGGCTGCTCGGTTGCAGGTCTGGAACCAGCTACCGGATGCCTCGGTGGTGGCAGGCGCCCTTTCGGCTTTCGCCTCTCGAGCTCCTGCTGAAACACCGGACATGCCCGGTAGTTGGCGGGGTGACTCCCGCCGCAGTTGATGCATCTTTTGAATGCAGGTGCATCGCAAAGTTTGGAGGCGTGAGGGAGAGAACACCTCACGCACGCCGGAGCGTTAGAGCAAGAGTCGGAGTGGTGCCCGAAGCGTTGGCACCTGTGACACTGAGGCAGAACCCCGGGAGCGCGGCTTCTTTCCACTTTTACGCGGAAACCAAAAAGCCGCGTAAGTGAGAGTAGGCTAGTGCCTGCCTCGCTATTCTCCACCAGGATGCGGACCAGAGGAATTGGACGCCTTGGTCCGGCAGGAGTAAACACCCGATGGACCGCGCGAACAGGATAGCCCAGCTCGCGCAGCTCATCGAGTATTTCCTCTAGAGGGGATTCCACGTCCAAGCCTCTGAGGAAGCGACAGAGGCTTCACGTGTTTAGGCGAGAAGGTATGGTACTGGAATTGCTGGGATTCCACGTACGCCAAGACACTGCGGTACACGTCCATTCCGCGGACAACGATCTTGACTGTGTCGCCCCCAAGGAGCTTCAGGTCAACGTTGGCCGGGGAAAGTCCGGGAGCCACTATCAATCGCCGGTAAAAACCGGTGACGTTGTTCACGCCGTGAACGTATACGGGCGGGATGCGACCAGAGGCCGGCGGAGCTTGGGCACCGCCGGACACAGTCGGCCCCGGGCCGGATTCGCCATCGGCGGGGACAACTTCCATGGCGGACGCCGAGGAAGAGGTTGAGGACGATCGATTCCGCCTCGGTTTCTTAACCGGCCGCCCCCGTGGCCCAACCGCCACGAAAGCGTCGGTCTCGTCACCGGGCAGCGGAACCGACCGGGGATCGACTTGGTCCGCTTCCATAAGCGGAGAACACGGCGAGTCGCTCGTGTGGGGCGGGGCAGTGGCGAGCGACTGCGAGCTCGATGACGCGCCCGAAGCGGGCATTTCCGCCATCGAGCGGGAGGTTCGCCGACCAGAGGCAGCCAGGCTGCCTCCGGCGGTAACCAGGGACCTAGGGTCCGGCCCGAGCCGGATCGCTTGAGGGATTTCTGGAACGCTCAGGCTTACTACGAGCCGGGCAAATGACCGGCTTCGTTAGATACCTCTCCTTACCAAGAGAGGTGTCCACCGGCCTCTTTACCTAGGCGATATCCAAGCTCGCTTACCACTGGTGGGGGCTCGCAAGGATCGTCCTAGGCAGCGCTACCTAAGAGCCTGAGCGTCAGCGGGCAAGATGCGCTGCGCAACCTTAAGCTCTGGCAGGCTATTGGCTTCCTCTTCAGCGGCAAGTTGGTGGCCCTGAAAAGGGTCACTTGGCTGGTGGCCCTTAGAAGGTCCGACGCACTCAGCTGTGCTTGTGCTGGCTACTCGATTCACCAGCCAGCTGAGTTGTGGTCTTCCGTCTTCTTGTTGTCAAAGGCAGCAAGCGGGCCAAGGTGTTGGCTGTCCAGCGGCGAAGCAGTAGGCAGCAGGGCAGCGGCTGATCACAGCGAACTTCAACTTCCAAGCTGGAGAGAGCAGTCCAGGAGAGAGATCCGTACTGTTCCAATGCTGGTTCCGAAGTCAAAAAAGGACGTCACGACCACTGTGAACCGCCGAGGTGAAAGCATCGCCTTAAATAGTGTCTGGCATGGTTTATTTTCCATGGCCAATCAGAATGGAGAATGATGAGCTGGCTTCTCATTGGTCCGCGTGATACACCTTAAGCGGCCAAAAAGTTATAACTAGAAACAGCGTTTGTTCCCAGTTCATTGGGAGACGTGTTCGGCGTACCATCTATTTCGAACACTTTTTGCTACTGAAGATGGCCACCGGTGGTGTGGCCGAAACGTCTAGCTGTAGAAGATCAAGCATTCGACCACGGCCTTTCAGCCCGGAAGTTTTAAATAATTATAGAAATAACACTGTTGCACACGGGTATATTTTTCCTGTCCGAAGAATGAGCTTTGAAGCTTGAAAGCGTTAATCGGACAAAATTTGTCTATAGTGGTGTGCAACAGTGTTATTTCTGTTTTTAATAATAGACTGTGCTGAGCACTTCCGGGCTCTAAGATGAAACACGCTTCGTGACACTCGATTTGACACGACGGGGCTGGATCCTGTTTACGTGATAACGAATTTCAGGGAGGTTGACAGGTGGCAGACAGGAGATAATCCCTTGTTTGCGCGCGTAAAACAATTAATGGATTATGACATTTTATCAGTTGTTTATATCCGAAGCGAATACGGTCGAACAGCGTAACTCTGCCGGGTTTATTCAGCAAGGTAATCAGCAATCTCATTATGAACAGATACCGTATGATGAATTGCTTATACGGAACGCTTTAAAAGTTAGGAACACTCAGCAGTTTTGTAGTTGATAGAACACTTACAGCCACGCTATTCATTGGGGATAGTTTTGAAATGCCTAAAAAGACGGAGAATAGAAAAGTTTTCAAGCTTCGTGCACAACTCTTCATACGATAGGCAAGCGATTTTTATATTGTAAGGCGCAATACACTTTCAAAATGGGCGTGAATTGGTTTTTGTTATTCGTTATCATTCACTTAACTTAGACTTGTGGCAGAAAAACATTTGTATCTAATAGAGGACAATCAGTTCTTTGAATAAACTTTTTCTGTTACACCTTTATATTGTAGTTTAATTATTATAATTGTTTCATAAATAATGTTAAAACAAGTAATCGCACGGATCATAGAATACCAATGTGCAGGTTGTGTTATACCTCGTAAGAAATGTCTCTTACAAATCAACTTCGTGGGAAATGTCTCTTATGGAGGTTTTAGGCCGGCCTCTTGCTGGAGTGACATTTTGTTTCGCGACAGAACCGTTCCGACGCTGCGTGTTGCAAATGCGTCGATTGGATGGAGAGAGGTTTAAGACATTGTCTTACGACAAATAATTTCGTCAGCTGTTTTTGACCTTTGAAAGTGTGTGGTTCGTGGGTTCGTGACAGGCATTGAAACAGAAGGCGTGGGCTAGGTAAGTGTAATATAAATTCCTCGCCTTGTGAGGTTAGAATCCAGCGTATGCGCAGTTCCAAACGTCGTAAGCTGTTCTGTTGCGAGACATTAATTGAAGGAGCTTCGTCTCTGGTAGCGAGGGGCCTCGGAACGTCTCTAAGCGAAGTCGCAGCCAGTGTTTGATGCCTGCGACATCGTCTAGATTCTGATGGGAATAGAGTCGTCTGCGACGCTTAGCGACATAATGCGCCAAAACGGTTCTGTCGCGAAACAAAATGTCTCTCCAGTGTGCAGCCGGCCTTAGGCTATACGCTCCCAGAGCACAACCCGGTAAGTGCCCGTAGACGTGTCCCACATGTTATCAGAAGGGAGGTTAAAGTATAATGAGTTTGAGAACATTTATTTAATATACGATAGTCTCAAGCGTCTCTCGTAAAAAAAAAACACGACACTCTACCAATTAAAATAATGGTCAGAAAACTTCTTGATTTGTGTAGGCCTATGTATGTGACTACTTGATGTACCGAACATCAAGGGACCGAAATAATTTATTAGGGATTAATAAATTGGAGAGGATGACTAAAGAACAACCGAATATCTTTGTACCCAAATACAATAGGACAATACAACAACCGTATAACCCAGTATCAAAGGTGTTCGTATAGCTTACGAAAATACGTAAAACTATGTAACAGTTGTATTACCTTTGCAAAAAAAAAAAAAAAAAAAAAAACACTTCTCAGATTGCAACACAAAAATTAAATGTATTCTCTCACCTAAAGTCTCCAAGAAAATTATCACCAACGTTATAGTTATTTCCGACTTTCGGAGTATTAGAAACTGGAATGCAAAATGATCACATAGACCTGAAAATTAATTAAAGTGAAGCTACACATGTGGCGGGAAAGCAAACAACTAGAAATCCGTGTACCCGAGACTGGAACGGAAACGAGTGATATAAGTAGTATAGGTTACAGGGAAATGGTAACAGAAAATGGAGACGACGTATAAAACACGCTATGCCTTTTATTGTCAAAGCTGATGATGCTGAAATTGTTGGTTGAAAATTTGACGCGTGATTAAAAATTTAGTAACACTAAAACATGTAATTTTTTAGACTATTTAATTAATAAAGTTATGTTAGTGGTTATAATCACAAACAGAAATAGCACTGTTGCACTCTACTATAAATAAAAATTCCCGATTAGCGCTTTCAAGCTTCACAGCTCGGAAATATACATTTTCGATCTGATGATGACCTGTGAAGCTTGAAAGCGGTAATGGGAATTTTTATTTATAGTGGTGTACAACAGTGCTATTTATGTTTTCAAAAAGTGTCAAACAGTAATTAAAAATAATCGGTACGCTGGGAATCCGAATGGACTTAAGAAAACCTTAACTTTACTTTTTAAAGGGATATAATTTTTCTATTCTATACACCGAATGGCATTATACACTAATGGAATACTGGTCACAGGATGACAACGTGCGACAGTAATAAAAGACGCTATGAAATAATATCGACAATAATATCGACATTGTGAAACCGAATAGTTTCACACTTGTAGAGTATCTGTTAATACAAAAGAACGTTGACCGGTGTCCGGGGATTTATTATCCTTCTATAACCAATAACGAATGGCGCCAACATGTATTTCCCTTAATTATTAAGAAATAGGCTTTTAGTGCATTAAGGACAACCAAACAAACTGCTGAGAGCAGTACAAGAGTATGGACGAGTAAGCTAAAGCCCGACCCACCTACACAAAGTGCACGATATAACAGGGTTCAGAGTAAGGAAGTACTTTTACCCAGGCAAACGTTTGAACAAAGGTAAGTGTTCTACCGTTTGGAACAAAACAAAGTACCATTACTGGATAATATTAAGTTATCTACAATAAGCTTTTGAGTAAATACAATTTACAAGCCAAACTACGTGTCACTTAAACTAATGTAAGTATATATAAAATATGGATTATACTATGACTAGGTGATTGTAAATAACGTAGAGTTAGCTTTTGTGTCTAATTTACAATAACCAAGTTACAAGTAAAACAATGTGTAGTAGTCAGTATAATGTAAAATATATTAAAGATGTATAATATTAAACTAGTATAAAACAGATGAATTAATCCAAATTACCAGGTTTCTTTTAGCTAAAACTATTCGATGTTTCCTATAGATATAACTATATTATTCGTAGTAATATTAATATTATTGAAAAAAAAACGATAAAATAGGAAAGCATCTGAGATAAAGTCTATACAGGAGTGAAGCAGGTCTTCGATCCATTTACCTCGCATAAATTCGGCAAAGTAAACTTACAGGAACTCTGGGCACTTAAGAGGGTTCAAACCCCCCCCCAAAATTATAATTAGCAAAATTGTTTTCCGTTCTTTGCTGTTTAATCTGGTATATAATACCTGGTTATTATATTACGGTAAGTGTTCTAAAAACATTATTTAAAAGATGTCAAAACATATTATTTAATGTCATATTATTTAAGCGCGTAACCAGCAAGCAGCTGCTTCATTTGCATATTGTAATCTAGTGAATATTTACAACAGCTGGTGTAAATGCAGACAGGCTGAAGCGAAAGGAGAGTTACACAAACACAGTCCATTTATGCAAAACCATTTTTACCTCCTGCTAGTAGTAATGATGGAAATAAGACCCACTTCAGTGACTAGGGTCAATCAGAGCTCATGAAAAAATGATTACACAGCAAAGCTCAACTGAAATGAGTACGAAATACGATTATTTGAACTCGTCTTCCGAAATCAGTGTCCGTTGGGCCGAACAATTTAAAGTCTTGGGGTTACTGATGCTGTTGCAAGTTTCAATGGGGGTGGGAGCTATAGTTAAGTAGCATGTGCTGGAGCTTGGAAAAATGTATAAAAACAATGAACCTTTTGAGCGAAGAAATAAGTGGATGGACTTCAAAAAAAAAAAAAAATTAAAAGCTTTCAAGCTAAAGTGTAGTTGAAGAATAAGCTAGAAGAAGCTGATACAGAAGCAGGGCCTTCAGTTCAACTGTAGCTTATTAAAAAAGGTAGGCTCATCATTCGTCCAAGTTTCCCAAAAGTTTCTGTTTTTCTCTTAACTTTATGTTTATTTTCTGAAGACCTACAAAACGTAGGAACCTGAAATTTTTTCAGAGTACCTTATGTATACATTTTGACTTTTAACATAAACGTTTGTAGATTTATTCAATAAATTAAAACTTGTAAACTGTTTCATGCCAAAAACACGGATATAAATAGTACGTTTACAAAAATTTGTGTTTTTCCAGAACCAAGTAAAATGTGTAAAATTCCCTGTTTTAAAGTAGCTACAAGGCGCTAATTTATATCTGCGCAAAATATAATGATATAAAATAAAATATTTGTGCCTCTATTTTTTACAGAATCAAGAAAATAAACAAGAAAATTGCTGACTGGTTAGATAGGGTTCTCCGGATCCCCTTAATTACCTTTTGACCCGCTGCATGTGTTGTCTGACAGTATGGATGGTACCAATCTTAAAAGAAATGTGCTATAAAGCATTTCTACTCAGTAATCTACGACTATGAATTCACTGCACCCCCCCTACGCAAAATAAATAAATATAATGCACAACAAACTTAGTTTTCCTATGTGTTCTACAATTTAGGCTATTTAAAATAATAATTATTTATTTAAATACTTGGATACATCATTCGACTATTTGGTTTTAAAGCTATTTGTTTTAAGTGTAATACGGTTTAGTTAGAATTTAATAATTTAAAGTTCACTATACATGATCTAAAACATTTAAAAATTAAACAGTTACAACACTTAGAAATAACCATGAATAAATACCCTATGTCTCAAAAGCGCAACGTTTTTTCCCTTTCGTACCCAATAACCCGGCGTATGGAATGTTATTTGCCACGACCTAACCTCACATACCCTGTTAAAGTCTGTAAACCGTTAGCGGTTGGGAGAGGCCAGACCGACTTTTCACCCTCACTAAACACACACGCAGCGGATTATACTTGGCCCTTGGTGGCTGCCGTGACTCACATACTGGACATTTCTAAGCGCAAGAGCATATTTTACTCTGCTAAAAATTGCAAAACCGGTATTGTTTTTGAATTCTGCGCAAAATTCTAAGAAAAATTATTCTAAAAAACAACTATCAACAAGCAATCACTGTTCTTTACAGTCATAATGAGGTTATTATCCTGTTGTAATCACATGTCGTCTGTTTACACGACAATAACGATCGAGAAACCCACGAAGAGAGTGTTGTTCTTCATACGCCAAAGAACAGGAAAAAGAGGAAATGTCATGTAACTGGACTGGATGATTTTAACCAATCTGCTATTCGTCGCCACATTCATGAAATGTACAGAAGGAAAGAAGTCCTAACTCTCCGAAAACTGTTACCTTCTGTCCAGGACGCAGGTTTTCAGTGGCTCACTTCCGTCGCTAGCGAAGGTATTGAAGGAAATTGCCTATAGATATAAAAAATTCAACAACAGAAAAGTATTACTGGAGAAACCATCTGTTCCCCTGTCAAGATGCCAACGCCTTCCGAAGATTATACAAGGAAAGGTTAAAGCTATTATTACTAAGATTAAGACTATTGGTAACATGAATAATTTCGGCTGTAGGAAGTAGGATTTATTGTTACTTATGTAGACCTATAATAGTATGTATGTCTAATTTGTGTACATAGTTAGTTATTTATATTTTACTGACTATTACCATGTATATTATTGTATGAATACGAAAGAATAAAATTTGAATTTGAATGTAACAATATTTTATTTTATTTTTTTTATTTTCCACATCAACATTAGTCGCTTGATCAGATTTGTATAATGTTGAAAGCAGAGATTTGTCGCAATTATGCAGTGTTTAGACTCATTTTTCTTAAAATTTCGTTGAGGTTATAAAAATGGTAATTTCGTTTAGCATGAAAATCAAATTTAAAAAGTTGTAATTATGTAGTGGACGGCACACATTGGGAATCATACCTGTGGCGCGCGGGCCGGCTGTGAGTGTGCATGCGTCAGTGAGGGCACCTCAGGCAGTCTGGCTGGTCGCAACCATCACCGTTCATTTTAGACTGTAGTAGTACGTGTTTTTAGTCAGTCAGTTAAAACATACGTAGGACAAAAATATAAAAAATAGTGTGAAAAAATAAAAATTGTTGGTAAGCTCGACCGAGCTAGCGTCGTCTTGCAGAAGTAAACAGTCGAGAAACTTAATGATTACAAACTACCATTCATTTGCTCTTATTGTAAACCGCGTTTATTTTAAGAACAAACGTTTGTTTTTTCATTTCGTTTACCGCAACAACCTTGAATGTCGGTTTAATACTTACACTTTCAGTGAGACTTGACGCCTCAAAAAAAAAAAAAACTTGTTTCCACCATAACACGAAAAAAATTCGTTCTTAATTTATAATAAGACTAGTATGCACTTATGTTAAAACACAAAACAGCATTTGTAACGCTTAAAGCAGTGACAGGTCCAGAGAGAATTTTTCAAAAACACGAAAAAGCATCACATTTGTTAGAAAAAAAATTAACCATAAAGACTTGTCCACGTTATCAATTATTAAAAGAGATAATGTACTGGATTGAAATCGATCCATTCAAAAATTTGAAAGTTTTTTTTTGGAAACAATAATTCTAATTTTCCTTTCCTAGTTATGTTAAAAACCATGTTTTAAAGTTTCAGGGTGCTGAGAATGACCCTGATGTCTTACTGTAGATCCGCCCCTGAAATTTATGACATCAACAAATGTTATCTATATTACCGACATTTTTTATAAAAATTATTTGCTTTTTTGAAATTCTTGTTTATATAATTACTAGGATACGTGGAAACAGGAAACTTTAATACTATTCATTGCTTTTCCCTGCTTTAACGAATCCTAAAGTTCTGCATTCAGTAAAATACGTGTAATTTTAGCGTTTAGAGTCGCAACCAGAGCTATAAACGTATTCTTCTGGAAACGCTCTAAACCAAACATGTGCTGACGTAAATTCCTATGCAGCAAGATTGTCAAATTTTGCATCACACAAATTGGAATATTTTAATAACGGATTCTTTATTTAAAAATGACTCTTAATGAACACTGTGTACAGTGTAAAATATTTACATGCTAACACACGAAAATATATTTTTTAATTTGTTAAAACGTTCAACTAAATGTTGATTCCGAGTAGGTGTTTAAGTAGTAAAAAAGTGCAAAACGATTACAGCCAGATTTACATTTAGCAAGAGTTACAAAGCATTTGCTCACCTTCATTGTCCTGTTTTGCTTATGTGGTTGTTACGAAAACATTTACGTTGTCCATTGTTAACACCAGCTACAATACCTCTAAAGGTCAATAACAACTGTAAACAACATAATATTTATTTAGATAAATTTTAAAACCGCGGGTAGATAAAGTTTAGAGTATTATAAGTGTCGACGTTTTGAGCGCGCTATGAATCGAGATTAGGCGGCTGAAAACATTTGCATTCACAGCGGCACTCGAACACAGACTGACAACTTCTCCGATGTACACCGCCTTCCACCCCAGGGTTTGTCCGAGACGTCTGCTATCTAGCGCCAACTGAACGAATCAAAGGGAGTGGTTATTTAAGGGAACTTTAAATTGTCTCGAATAAGCGGAACAATTACGTTTGTTTTTTTGAACTGATTACTAAAATTACACCTGCAGAACAAACATATATTTATTTGTCTGTTGATAACAAATTTCTGTAATTAATAAATAACATTCTATTTCATAGGGAATGACTTTTATAACCAAAATAAGATGTGTGTTATTAGCTTCCTTATCACAACTTACTTCATTACGTATAACATGAAGTACGTATCTTTATGCAAATACCAAAGATGCTGCAATAATATTCGAGTTTGCTCATAACTGTGATAATATTTTCTATTATTACTACGAAATTAGAATTGTCAGAACACACAATAAAGTCTAATTATAAAACAAATAACTGATACACGTACGAAAGTTATTCATCTTAATAATTACATTTAAGATTCTTGATAATTGAAATTTTAATAAAACTTGAATCGAATAAACACTTGGTATAGTTCAGCAGATAATTTTTATTTTAATGACAATTGTTTCACCAATTACGGCAGCTTCAGAGGTTTGAAATGTGTTAAGCGGGGGAGGGTTAGAGGTAGTGTACGATCAAGTGTATGATCATTGGAAAATCCCAGTAAAACGTTTGATAAAAGTGCGTGCTCTACTGTTGTTATCAAAAAGTACCGTTACTGGCCAAATAACAAACAGTAAAAGACGTGCCTTTATCAAACCTCTTACCAGGGGCTTCCCAATGCGCCCTTTGTCATACGCTACCTCCAACCCTCCCCCGCCTAACATACATTTCAAATCTATTAGTTCAAATCTAACCTCTGAAGTTGCCATAACCGGCGAAACAATTGTCATGAAAATAAAAATTTTCTGTAGAACTATACCAAGTGTTTATTTATTCAATTCAAGTGTTCATAAAATGTTCTACCAAGTGCCATTTGATCTGTGGCATTTCATTAACAATCGGGTTAACTGTTACAAATTATCGACTTTGCCTAGCAATACACATTTTTCAAAACTGTATACCATTTAGATCTTATTGAGAATATACGTTTGTTTACTAACTGAAATATCGGTATGAAAAACCATACATGACTTCCATGTTCTAAGATATATATTTAAAATCATTTACTTGAATTCGGTTCGATAATGTCTCAACAAAAATCGCCCACCCTCAAACTATTTTCTCTGTTTTAGTTAGTATAGTGTTGTCGTTTAATATAATGTTATTTTCGAGTCACTCATAACACTTCATTCTTATAAAGAAACTGAACTACACAGATAATCATCCCTCCTCCTCAATCCATCCCCACCATTAATGATATTTACACTTTCATAGAGTAATAGTTTAATCATATGTAATTTCTAAGGTATCTTATCCTTCAAAATTAAATACTCGTACTTTACTTAATTTAAGTAAGTAAGTAAGTACTCTTGTCAAAATATAAAACGTTGGAGGTAAACTATCCCTTCTCCTTAATCGATCTTCACCAAAATCAATAGCCTTTGCGTCCTTTACAAGTCGGGCACAAATGCAGAGAATTATTTTATTCTGTTTAAATATGCGGCAGTTATCGTTCACCATAGAAAAAATTCTACACACAGACACGCAGACACTTTTCGTAAAATGACTTTCCTTCATGTTTTGAGGGTAGTACAATCAGAATCAGCCCTTATCTCGAACACGATTTTTTCGCGATCATCATACTTCCAATTCCTTACGGAATATGGAAGTACAATGATACGGATTGATTTCTCATATACGCACATTGTTAACTAAACTTAAAGTGAAAGAACATACTTTGTGGGTATTGTGATTTAATCCATTAAAAGTAACACAAAATTACGGTATTTTCAGCAATTTTAGTGTTTAAGCATTTCAATATTTCTTATGGAAGTACAATGATACGGATCGATTTCTCATATACGCACATTGTTAACTAAACTTAAAGTGAAAGAACATACTTTGTGGGTATTGTGATTTAATCCATTAAAAATAACACAGAATTACGGTAGTTTCAGTAATTTTAGTGTTTAAGCATTTCAGTATTTCTTTTTTGAATTTATTTTTTTTTATTACTACAATTAAACCATTTTGCGCCTTATCTAGTAGTTTTTTGTCTAATAGGCCACTGTTTGTTGGATAGCCATTTGTCAGTGACTTCCAAAATAAAATTGGCTGGTAGTATAAAACAATAACTACGGTACTAAATCACGATCTGGAAACGTCTCACCAAAGCACTACTATCAAGCAGCTGAATAACTTCATGTTGACTCAGCCGCCTCTCGCGCTTAACAGCAAATATCCTGGATTAATCAGCAACTGTTTTCACCTCAGGGTCTCTATAAATGTCATAACTCCGAATATACAGTGGAGTATTGGCACTTATCCGGAGAACCTGATGGTAAAATCTTTGCAGCGTCTTAATATAAATTTGCTTGCCACAGCCCCAGAGGTGAACTTCGTACACCTAAACTGTTTATGAAATATGATTATAGAGAAACAGTTTGTTATGAAGCAGACGGCTTCGACCGTCGTCCAAGTTTGCAGTAAAAAAGTGACGCCACTTTGTTTTTCAAATAATTTTTACCATAGCTGAAATGTGTCGTTCTCCGAGATCAACTGTTTATCATACTATGACACTATATAAAGTATAAAGTACTGTGATAATGAAAGGATAATGTTTGCCGTCGTCGTCACCCTTTACGGCTTACGCTAGCAGCCTGTTCCGGTCTCAATGGAAGTCATCGGGGTCTTCCCACACTTCTCTTTCCCCTTGAATGATAGTCAATGGCTCTTCTTGAAAATCTATTTGGATCTGTTCTCTCTACGTGTAAACGCCACTGTGTTTTGTAGCGGGAGATTTTCTCATTTAAGCTTTCAGCTATGCCTAGCTCCATTATAATACGATAATTTCTGATAAGATCTCTCTTGGTACAACCCTTTGCAGCCCTCAAAAACCTAATTTCCGCTCCTTGTGTTTTTGACATACCTTTGGTCTTTCTAATCCAAGTGTCACTACCATACAGTAACATAGGTATGGCTACTACATTATAATATTTAAATTGCGTCTCTTTCCTTATTTTCTTCTTTAAATGTTTAATGATACAGCCAGAAAGCGACTGGAAGAGACTAATTTTGCTTTCAACTCCTTATCATCTTGGTATGTGATGCTACAACCTAGATACTTGAAATCTGGCACCTGTTCTACTGGCGAATCCTGTTCTTTGTTCTAATATGATTTACCCCAGAAAAAGCCATAACTTTTGTTTTGGATAAGAAAATGGTTTGATTACACACAATGTGTGGACATAACGTTTGCATTACACATAATTTACGTCGCTGTCAGTTAACATTAACTACAATCAATGCTGTTAAGGCTTTATAATTATTGCTAACAACGAACAGGGGTACATAATACTTCTTACATAATTCGTGCATCGTAGTCATTGTTTTTGACAAAAAATAAAAACAAACATTTTAACAGTGCAATATCTTAATACATATCGTTACGATAACGTGCTGTGAGTGACGTAGTAAATGTAGCTTTTCACTACAGTTGTATCATCGGATGGAGATATGCGAACATGCGGGCACGATATTCCAGAACATTGTAGCAAAGGAGCAGACGATTGCACATTCCGGAGACAGCCAAATAATGTAACGTCTTGTAGCTTCCCGTCTACAGATGAGCATAATATTGTTTGAATAGTATTAAAACTAAAGTTTCGGTCTTCCTGTCTGTAAACTAATACAAAAATATTTCATTGGGTCGACGGACAGGTGAAGTGTTTCATAATATCACCGCCATCTTCTTCTTCTGCTTGCAACCTGGGTCCATGGATTTATCAACACCCATAATCAGAAGTTGTCAGGTGGTCTCATGATTGAATCTGCATTAAATTTCTACACTTTTTCAAACACATTTCTTCAGCCTATTGATCAGAGGACATCTTTCTTGCCTCCCCCCAGCGTTTCTCGCTATCAACTTTCGCATCACCATCACCATGTAGTTTTCTGCAGCTGTTGCTGTTTTTCTGCTCTCAGACAGCTGTTGTTTTTCTCCGTATGTTATGTAGTTCTGTAGTGATGGACAGTTTTCTGAGGACAGTAGACGACGAGGAAACTTTTATGGGAGAGGGTGACACGAGGCTTGCGTGGAGAAGATCCGCGATAAACGCCTACGAGGATTAAATCAATTAAAGATTCGGTACATAACAACATCTACATGGAGATAATTACACACACACACACACACACACACACACACACACACACACAAAATTTGTTATGAAAACACTGCATACACTACCGTTCATTTCTTAAGGGTACTCGTAACCGGCAAATCGACCAAAAAATCAATTTTTCGTTTTTTATCTTAAACAAATCTTCAACATTTTCTAAGTAATTTAAAAATACCAAATTTATATAAATACTCCTAATAATAACTTTTAATATTAAAATATTGAGATCGTAGGAAAAGTTCTGTCAAAAGTGCTGATAATGTTAACATTTTTTACAAATCTGTAACTTACTTATAACAAATTGTAGAGACATGCAGTTTTTACTCTTGGAAAGTGACTTTTAATAAACATTCACTACCAATGTCTGTCATAATTTCGCTGATCTGAGTCTTCATAATTTGTTAAAAAAATGTCTTCATAGTAGCACACAGAATGAAAACGAGTCGGTGAATCATTTGATTTGGAATAGATTGCCAAAAAGTATATTTGTTGGATTTCATACTTTGGTTTTGGGTGTACATGATGCTGTGTTGACCTTCATTGAAGGTAATATATAAGTAAGTGTCAAGTCTTACAAAAATCAAGGATCAAACTAGTGTTAAATATGGTTAAGGTAATGAAAAAAATTAAATATAGTCCCCATATTAAAAACTGGCAAACCAGCAAACATTCTAAGTTCATACAGACCTATAGTGTTAACATCTGTACTAGCAAAAATCTAGGAGAGAATGATCTCAGCCAGACTGTGCTGGTATCTAGAAAACCAAAATCTGCTTACAGAAGAACACGCAGGCTTCCGTCAAAATCGCTCTACAACATACCAAGTGATAAAACTCTCTCAAGAGATAAAAGCAGCATTTAGTCGAAAGGAAAGCACCCTGGCAGTGTTCGTCGATTTTAGTGGAGCATACGATTCCGTGTGGAGAACTAGACTCATCGAAAAACTAAAAGACATCAATACAGAGGGAAACATGTTGTCTTGGCTTTCAAGATTTCTGGACCAGAGATGGGCCAGAGTCAAATTCGGTGAATCCTTCTCCAAATAAAAACAGACAAAAGTAGGTCTACCCCAAGGAGCAGTACTGAGCACCACACTTTTCAATGTTTTCATAAATGACCTCCAAAAAATTACAAAAGATAAAAATGTCAAAATGGGAATGTTCGCTGATGACGTAGTCATTTGGACCTCAGCCAAAAACAATGCCGAGCAGCAGAATATATTAGAACAAAGAATGAACGAAACCTTTGACTCCTTGCACAACTGGGCCTCTGAGAATAACATGAAAATTAACATTTCAAAGACTGCTTACCAATTTTTCACGATACGCCGTAAAAATGACAACTTCAACTTGAAGATCAACAACCTGAACCTTCCCAAAAGCGAATGTACAAAATACTTAGGTGTACACATGGACAACAAACTATCTTGGAAGGACCATGTGACAAACATAGCAAATAAAGTCAACCAAAACTGAGACTTATAAAGCGTCTTGCTGGAGCTACCTGGGGATGTACGCAGGACACTCTGAATACCACATACAATACCTATATAAAACCAGTCATGACATATGGAAGTGAGATACTTGTAACAGCCAGCAACTCTAATCTGAAGACATTGGAAACAACACAAAACAATGCCCTACGGCTGATTAGCGGGGATGTGAAGACCACACCAGTCCTTTCCTTCAGTTGTACACAGGCCACTTACCGATCACTTCAGAAATAAATCAACAAGCTGCCATCTCTCTGGCCAAAATAAAAGCTTTAGCACAAGCAAAATGGGCAAACAATAGCCAAGACGGGACACATCTGAAGACCCAGACATTACCAGTTAATACTGCCAACAAGTACTTGACACTGCTGGGCATCAAAACTGAAATAGAACCTTTTAGTCCAGAAATTAAACCTGGAGAATACCAAACAATCAACACCAATCTCTCTCTTCTGTCTGATATGAAAAAGCAAGATGCACCTTCCACAATCTTGCACCAAATGGCACTAGCAACCATCAATGAAAGATATCCCCAAGATGAGTACCTTAGAATCTATACAGACGGATCGCTCATAGGAAAACATGGAAAGGCTGGCGCAGGAGTACATTGTGAACTGTTCTCCCACTACATTTCAGTGGGAGAAAATAAAACCAGTTTTGACGGAGAAATAAAGGCAATACATATGCCATTACAACAACTCTTACTCAGACCACTAGCTTTTAAAACGCCGTTTTTCTTGTTGACTCCGAGTCTGCAATCCAGTCTATCGCATCAAACAGACAGACTATAGATAGCATTGTAAAAGAAACAAAGGATGCAATAAACCTTGTCAGTAAACAAGGGAATACAATAATTCTCTAATGGATCCCCTCACATGTAGGAATAAGTGGGAATGAAACGGCCGGCCTGCTAGGTAAAAAGGGTACAACATTGCAAGAACACTACACACTAAACACTACACAGCACAAGAACAATCAAAAGACTTGTTAAAAACAAAACACAAGAGATGTTCACCAATGAGACCAGCCTTGCGTCTAGTGGTAAACGGTGGAAAAACATTGGAAACACTTGGGACAAAAACAAAAATATACTCAGAAACCAAGCAGTAGCGAATTTCAGACTCAAACTGGTCACAACTGCCTTACTGAACACCTCCATCGTATTAAGATCTACAAATCCCACCACTGTAAGCAGCTGAATACAGTGATGAACAGAGACCATTTTCTTGTATGTTCGGGATTGGATCACTCTTATCAAGAGACAGGGAATCTACCAAAACTCTATTGGGATGCCAGAAGACAAATGGAATAATTCAATGTCCTGCCATTAGAAAACAACATGAAAGAATTGACTTGCAACGAATACCTGAGGCAGAGGCAGCGGTTGTTGAATTGATAAAAAAGGTTAGACTGTTGACTAGAAATGTGAAGAGAAAACTAGAGGATCAAATATACATAACTGAAGACCCCGCGCATAGAGATAGACTATTTTAAATCAGATAAAAATTGTTTAAAAAATATCTGTTTTAAAAACTTTAAAAGCATTTTTCTGAAAATCTATTTTTTTTTAGAAAAATGACCCATGTTTTCAGAAGCCAAGTAAACTATCAAACTGAACTGTTTTGTGGCTATTGGGTTAGTGGGGATATAACTAGACTACTAAAACGGTACAGTTTCACTGGAAAATAAAAACATAAAAAATATTAAGTATGCTTTTTGTATAGAAATTTATAGTGCCAAGTATAAAAAGTTTAAAAAACTGGACACTGAGATACCTTTATAATTGTAGAAGCGTTTGTATTGTATAAAGTGCTTACCTCGTGCTACAATTTCAGACTCATATATTTTATAGATTCTGAGATAATGGGTCTCAAATTTGACGAATTTAACATGGTAAGCACAGCCTGTTACGAGTGCTCTTAATAATCTGTATCGACAATTGTTATTATTGCTGCTCAGAATTCAGGACGCATAAATTGACAAACGTATTGTGTAAGTGTACTTGAATTGCATACAAAAAGCCTAGTCTGGTCAAGAATACGAGTACAGTGGAATGCTAATATCGGATACTAACCCACAAAACCCTTTTCTTACATTGATTATAATACAGTGGAAACTCTCTTATCCCGAGAAAAAGGTTAGTCCGGATAGAGGAAGCAGGGGAAAAGGGAAGTCCTAAGGGAATGAAAAAAAACGCTACCTTATGCATAATTTGCATATTTATTTACAAAATATACACGTTACACAAAGATACACTAAAAAATATGTTTTTTACAGTACCATAAATTTTGACTTGTAAAAAATTTCGTTTGGCGAAAGGAACTCTTACTTTTGTTGCCGGTAAATTAATAGTAAATTAGCTCGAGCTCAAACAATAGGATGATGTGAGATTCCATCTGAATTCAAACCATTTATATCCTCTCTCAAGGGCCTCAAGCGCTTTCGCAGGGGTCTAGTCCAGTAGTGTCAGGTTCTTCCTCTTCATCCTTCTTCATCTTCCACGTTTTTTCAACGTCTTCTTTCAATATTTTCTGAACAAGATCTTTGTCCGCTATCACTGGAAAACCTTCATCGTTTGTATAGCAATCGATCTCATTATCATCGCACTTGTCATTAATTTTTAGAGCGATCAGCAACTTTAAAATGACTCTCCTTAGTATGTCATTTCCTGCGTTCTTGTGTATCAGTTACACCCACGTTGTCATTTTGTTTTCTTTACCTTCTTTTCCTCCTTCAACATTTATTGTAAGCTCGTTTACAGATACAACGCAGATGTAAAGATAAATGTAGCGCGAAATATTAACATTTCGCGGATACACTTTCTTGGAGTACTAAACAAAGACTAATGTTAACAATGCTAGACGCTGTCCAATGCTAACAAAAAATACAAATAGCAGTTCAATAAACATTAATGTAATTTCACAGTATCTGCTGTTATGAGCCTGACGTCGTTATTGACGAGCAGTCTACTGCCGCCCCTTTGATTTGGCGATGCCAGTTCGCATAAATGAGAGCGGTGGCTTTGATAGTAATATGCTTGGTGGGACTAACACTAGTATGAAACCTGTCATCGCATCTGGATGTGAGCGGATTGGGATAACGTAAGTCCAGATAAGGGAGCTTCCACTGTAACAGACTTTTTTGAGCAACCGAAACGACTAAGGAGAAACAGCATAAGACTATGTGATTCTTACGCCATACAAGCAAGCCAATGTGGCCAGCACTATGGTTATGCCTTATTTTATTGTTTTATATATTGCCCTAGGTTCACGTTTCCATAGCTGAGATTGTCTGGGGAAGAGAAACGCGTCTTGATTTTATGTTGCGCCCACGAGTCGAACTGAAAATATAAATGGAGGGAATATTACATAATAATGCAATTTATTTCTACATTTGACTTTTTACTAACTTGCATATTTATTTATTGTCATTTGATCATGTTTCATTGAAGTTTTTTTGCTATAGTAGGATTTCTTTCACGGTGGCCGTATAACATTTAATATTAATAGTTACAATTTTAAATACGGTTTGGTATTATGCATAAGAATTCATTTTAGTTTAAAAACTTGTTCTGAATATCTGTGGAAAATTGAAATAAACTAATAATATTTCTGCAAACACGCTTGGTCGTAATGCGTAAGGGGCGTAAATCTAATAAGCTCCTACTTTTGTATATAGTGCGAATGGACCACTCAGATGTTAGAAAAGTATTCTAACTTATTTCGAAGTGGGGAAAGGAAGAATGGAGGTAAAGTAAACTTGAGAGAGAGTTCGAGTGTGAGCGTGAGAGAATATGTGTGTGTATATGCTTACCCGTGCGTCTGTGAGGAAGAGAGAGAGAGAGAGAGAGAGAGAGAGAGAGAGAGAGAGAGAGAGAGAGAGAGAGAGAGAGAGAGAGAGAGAGAGAGTGAGAGAGAGAGCGACAGGCTTGAAACTCCACAGAGGCTTATCATAAATCTAGAGAGTTGGCAAATTCTCTTGTGTGTACATAACCCTTCCCCCCCCCAAATACTTATACTTATTCTTGAGTTAACTGAAGCCTGTAAAACGGAAATTATTCTTTTCAGGCAGCTAAATACTTCTCACACGCAATACGTTGGTGGATTAATCAATACCGCCCATTAATTTCTTCCTGTACATTGGGTTTCATCATTTATCATTTGATTACTATATATGTGTTTAATGCTACACACACACAAACACACACACATGCAAACGTTTCTTGCTACATTCAGTTTCTTAATACATAAATTATTTATATTTAATATTTATATGATTTTACCTCAAGAAGTATTTTCCTTATTTGGAACATGTTTCGGGACGCTTTGTGTTCCCATCCTCAGCCTTACTAGTTTTGAGTCTTGTGAAGTACTTGTGTGTTCGTTGGTTGTTGTGATATCCTGTTGGCCTTTGGAAATTTAAATTGGTATTATTGTGTGATTGTGGTGTGTATATTAGCATTTCGTCTATTTTCGATGTTGAGTGCTTTAAAAATTGTATCATGTTTTGTATTGATTTGCATTTGTTCAGATATAGTTTGTTTTCTGTTTTATGTTTGTATATTTGTAAATTTTCCCAAATGTTTATTATGGTGCCTTTGTGTGGTATGTGTTTTATTAGTGTCATATTGGTTATGTCTGGGAATTCATGTCCAGTGTTTATTGCATGTGTGACCAAATTAGATTTATACAAATGAATGTGTGAACAAATACAAATCAATACAAAACATGACACAATTTTCAAAGCACTCAACATAAAAAATACACAAAATACTAATATATACACCACAATAATACCAATTTAAAGTGCCAAAGGCCAACAGGAATCACAACAACAACCATCCAACACATACGTACTTCACAAGACACAAAATTAATAAGGCTGAGGATGGGAACACAAAGCGTCCCGAATCATGTTCCAAATAAGGAAAATACATCTTAAGATAAATTCATATAAATATGAAATATATGATATATATCAAAAAATAGACTGTAGCAAAAAGTGTTTGAATAAATTATTTAATATTCATTTACTATTTTACAGTCAAGATATATTGTTTCCTTACTTGGTACATGTTTCGGGAATTAAATATTCTCCCATCCTCGACCAACTTGGTTTTTGGTAGTTCAAATTGGTATTATGTGTGGGTGTGTCACATATATATTTAAATTTTGGGTGTTACCAATGTTAAGAATTTTGAAAATTATATCGTGTTTTGTGTTCGTTTGCATTGAGCCGTCTCATTACCCCTTCTCAAGTTTTTAAAAATATTCCTTTTTTTTAAACAAAAAAAATTTTTTTTTTTGAAAAGGGGAAGGCGTCCCGTAAAATTTAAAACTAGGCGAATGACCTAGATAAGCGTAAAATGTACCAGGCCCATTGTGACAGGACTTGCAAATGAAACGCATGATTAACATACTAAGATTTTATTTGCGTTTGATCTCAGTGTGAATATCATACGTACATAATACATACATATATACATATATTCAAGAAAGAATATTTAATGGGGTCACTCTGCAATTAACATTAGTTTTTAAAGCTCTTCATAACTTAATCATGAACAATTAAATTACAAAATATTTCAACAAGTAACAATAATTCACATTAATTCTCTACAGTGACCTCTCAGAAAGGGCTAATCATTTTATATATATATTCTCTTCAAGTGGCTTTAACCATTTAACAAATTTACATTAAGTTTCAAATAATCACACAATTATATTAATTCATAATTCACATAATTCACGTCAAGCCCCATATTCCAAATAATCGGTCAGCAATAATTAACTATACTCATATTACTCTTTCTGTGCCTTACAGATAACTAACAATCATTTAAAATTTCACAAATGGCATGCCAACAATTGGTACTTCTAATTTTTTTATGTGTCTTTCAAAATTGACCAGTACTATATATGTAACATGCTTTTCATTGAATACTGAAATAGTAACCCTCGCAGTGTTCATCAGGGCTGCAGGCATGGACAGCTCGATTAAAATCCGATAACCAGAACTATGACTTAACAGAGACAAAAATAAGAATCGGAAAGGAAGGCTAGAATGTAATACCCGAATTACTACGGTAATTGAATACAAATCCAAGATGGCCAACAGCATACCGCATGCTTCATACACGCACACTTCTGCACGGACATGCACCGGCGGAATGAGACAAATAGCATATGCTAGAATTAATTACAAAAATGGAAAACACCGGTGCGCAATAATATTAGCAATTTGAAGGAAGCTGTAACTCTATGGTTAACGCAGGGGTAAAACATTTAAACAGTTAATGAGGTACACTTGCCCGGTTGATCAAGAATCACACAGTAAGTCAGGTGGACAAGTCCACTGAATTAAAAAAAATTAAAAGTAATTAGAAAACCAAACAAAAAACGAGCAATCGTTCTGTAAATGCCTGATGGGCCCGCCATACAATTATTGAATCTTATAGGTAATTTACATGTTAATAGCACTATCCTAGAAGTGTGCATATCACAAACGGACAGGTTCGGTTCTGATCACCAGATGTTTTAACTGCAACCCAAATTACCACAACTGAAATTGAATGTTGTTTGACGTTTAACGGAGCAGTTGTTTTACAGAAAAAGTCGCGAGGTCGAGTGTGAATAAACTGAATTCTTTCACCTGAGTTTTAGAAGTTACCAGATGTTCAGCAGACTGCTGGTTCAAGATGGAAAAGGCTCACCGTGGAGATAATGTGGGTCCCAATGAAGCTTCCGACGACGAAGGGGAGCTCTACCGCATCGCTCGGCGGATGGTGAGAGATGAAAGTGTCACCATCGAGTTGCTCTCAATTCCTTGGCTGGGCAGGAACCCTACAAGCACAAGTATTTTGTAGCAGCTGATACAAAGAATAAATTCATACCCCCCATAACTTGACCTTATATGGCACATACACCTCACACTTCCGATTACAACAAGTCGGAATTCAGCAATTAATCAAATTACATTTTAATAATCAACTTGAGACACTGCCAAGGCTATGATTACATCCTACTGAAACAAATACTGTCAGCATTTCATGACATATTATACTTTCAACTAAAACTCCACCACGTGGCGTGAATTACGTTAATGCATCTTTATCAATCAATTGCTAGCTTTGGTTAAAAATTTCTTTGGCACATTTATTTTTACAAAACGTTAATTAACAAGAGTAAATAATTAATAAGTATTCGCTTTAAATTAATATTAAATGTTTCACAAACGAATTCGCCACGTGCTTTACTATCAAGCTTGCACAAGTTTGGGCACACGCACTCTTTTCTGTATCCAACTTCATCTAAATATTAAATACATTTAAACACGTTTTCCCTTATTTAAATAACAACATATAATCAAGGAAACTTACCAGAGGCTCTTTATGAATTTAATAAACCATAGTAGAGGTATCAGACATTAGAAACAAAATTTTCTTCGTCGTCGGAGCCCTGAAGTGAATTGTATGAAGACAGGCGGAGCACTGCGCGCAGTCAGTCCAGTCGGTCACGGCGTTTTTCACTCAACGAAATCAGCTGACCGGCACATTGGCCTCCGGGAACCAACTGTCTACCGCGTCGCCGCACCGCGGGAATACCACAAACTACTTAGCAGACGACATCGCCCGCGAAATGTGGACCGTATCGCAACAAATCATTTGAATACCGTGGCACAGCATTTGTTCAGGTATTAGTTTGTCTTGTGTTTTGTGAGCAAATATATGTTAACCCACACACAATATATATGGCATTACCCACACCCAATAATAACAATTTAAACTACCAGGAACTAACAGTAAACCATAGCAACAACCAACAAATATTCAACAAGATCAAAAACAAAGATGGCTGTGGATGGAAAAAATATTTAATTCCAGAAACATGTTCTAAGTAAGGAAACAATATATCTTGTTAGTTAAATAGTAATAAATATTAAATCACGCACACACACGCACGCATATATACATAATTATTCAAGATAATTAACAATTAATCTTACACTTGTTTATATATAAAAGTCGGCTTATACCAAATAATATATGCCCATATTTAAACAATAAAAATTAACTGTTACCGTACAGCAATATACGTACACTTTAAACAAGAGTTAATTGAGTAAATAAAGACTAATTATTGCGTCAGAGGGAAAGCAGAACCAGAACATCGAGTCGGTAGTGACAGAGGAGAACGTCTGCTACAGAAGGGTTACGTCCTCCACACGATCGTACAAGACCCCCGCCAGCTGTTCCAATCAATATATTGCAATATATAGGTGTTGCATAAAATAAGTAGCCGAGATATAGTGCTCTGGCATGAAGTGGATTTAGTAATGTTGCTATCCTTTTATGACAATCTAATGAGCTTTAATACAGTTTATAAAAGAATAATTAATCTGCCTCGACATTGTTAACACAACCAAAACTGTCTGTCTATACAATGAAATGAATTAATATTTAAAAGTTCATTTTGTCTTACTTGTTATAAAGTCTTTGTTAATGTGATCGAGTCTTTCTTTAAATAAATTTCTTTGTTATATTGTACATAAATAATGTAGGTTCACTTCCCTTTACTGTCGACTGCAGATTCTCGGATGACGCGTTGATCTTCATATTATCTTCTGTCTGGATGAATACGTGGGTTGATATACCCTGTCCGGGCTCAGGGTCGCTAGGGGGCGTGTACATGTTTCTCACAAGCGCGGTTATATACTTTCACCGCAAACAGACGTTGTTACTGCTGAGTTAGTGTATTATGCGTACACTTTTTTATCCAGAAAGCTTAAAGTGTTTATGTATCCAAGTCGGATATCTTGAACTTACGTGGAGTAGGACTTATATCATTATTTGCAGTAATTCTAGAAAATTGTTAACTCGTTAGTCTCGATTAGAGGACCGATCTTCATGAACTCGCGGCGCTTACACGTTATCGATTCCCAAGAGAGACTGATCTATTTTCATTACCATAATTCTCTCGACTGAATTCTAGTAATCTGATTAGTTCTTCGGTAACCCATACTCATGATTTATCTACAGATAGGCCTAACCAATATTCTTGTTCAAGATGGCTACTGAACAGAACAATTCTTGTTCAAAAAAACTAAAAAATTTTACTACTGAAATTATAGCAAAAAACGTTTTACTTAAAATAATATGCCTACATTTAGTCACTGATTTTTAAAACAACGTCAGTTAGGTCATTAATTAGGTCTTTTTATTACGAACGTTCTGATAGAAGTAGTAATTATAAATAATAATGGCTCCCATGTGTACCACCAAAGCAGCTTAGGAATCAGGCAGGGTAGGCTGCCTTATGCGACTCGTACGGCATACAAGGAAGGCAGTGTGGCCAGCACTACGGTTCACGGTTCAGCCTCCCATTATTATCCCCAGGATGTTATCCCAGGTACTCATTTTCATTTTCAGGTACTGATAGAAGTCCCATATAATAATGTTCATATTATGAAAGTTATTTAATTTAACGTGTTTTTTTTAGAATATCCAGTAAAATAATTAGGTACCCTTGTACCCGAGCACCCCATACGCGTCCCAGCATCGTATAGCACCATTTCACAGCACTTAAATTGTTTCATAAACCTGAAATATTTAAAACTAACATTTTTAAAAATGTTCCTTATCAACTAATACCTAATGTTCAAACCTGAAATCTCTGCTTACTTACATGACTTACACGTTGTGTTTATATGTTATCATATGCTGTTAATTATACTACATTACGTATGGAATTAGAATGTCCATTGCAATGTGTAGCGAAGTCACGGTTGTCGCAAGACCGTCACTGAGAATGAACTACAGCGGTTTTATCCGAAACGATTGCGTAAAAATTAAATAACAGGCACGGCATAACATTCGTAAGTGTAAAACGAAGCACAGATTACACTTCGGGCGCGACAAGCGTATAACGATACAATTATACTGTTTCATACTTACATCGTAACCGAAGTTTGTTTTCAGTATTCTTCCTATAAATTATCGATTAACAACGCGATTTAAACAATGTACTGTCAACTGTGTTGGAATGTCATCATCAATCCTCAAGGTTTAAACCATGAATGGTTTGTTCCGGTCTCAAATAGGCAAGTATTACAGCTGGTCACTCCAGCGCTGCCTCGGACGTCCCACACCTCTCCGTTCCCACGGCTTATAGTTCCATAGTTGTTTGGGGATGCGGCAGTCATCCATTCGACGGCAAAGATGTTCCCACCAAATCAGCCGATACTGGGAGATCCTGACGAGTATACTCATAATATTCAGTTCCTGATGTATATCTGTGTTTCTTCTATGGTCATGGAGAGTATACCTTGCCACATGCCTGAGAAATCTCATTTTAGCCGCTTGGATGCGACTGGCCTGGCCTTTCGTTAAAGTCCAATTCTCAGACCCATAAAGAAGTCTGGGAAGAGCTCTGTAGAATTTTAGGCGTGTTCCTTTACTTGCTGACTTAAGGGTTCGCCTGATGGTCCCGCACAGAAGGATGAACTTATGCAACTTATTCACCACGTCGTTGCTTGCATTATAAGACACACTGCAGCCCAGGTATTCAAAACTGCTAACTTGTTCCAGGACAGTACCTTATACAACAATGTTTGCCCGTACGGGATCAGTTCCACAAAAAGCCATCACTGTGTTGCAATGTAATTGACTTGTCTCCGGGCTATCAGTCCGTGGTCCACTCCTGCCGCTACGAACAGACTTTTCGGCGTCTCCACTAGAGACCATCTTCAGTGTAAAAGCGATTTGGGAAATGGCACGTGTATTCACGTTAACACGATATCGGTTAGCCACAACTGGTGAAGACCCGTCCCAGTTCCCGAATCGTTTTTACACTGAAGATGGCCTCCGGCGGAGAGGCCGAAACGTCTGTCCGTAGCGGCAGGAGTGGACCACGGCCTGATAGCCCGCAGATTATTCAGTTACATTGCAACACATTTGGCGCCGGTCGTGAATGCCTTAAGTGCAGATTGTAACTTATTGTCAATATATAAAAAACTTATTTTTACTTTACGTATATAATTTTTAGCGCTATCCGAGTTCTCTTCCTCAGTGCTAGGATGTTGTAGAACATTATATATATAATGGTGCAATTCAGAACTTTAAATGGAAAAATTGAAACTGAAATTTTGTATTTATGAGTTTATGGGAATAGTACAGATTATACTCATTTTGTAAAAACGTTAGTTCCCACATGTTCAACAGATTTCTACCAAATACATGGAATGTTATTTTTAGTGTATGTTCATTTGGTATATCTCATACGTTACATTTTTTTTAGAACAGCAAGCAATTTCAAAAACTAACAGTTTTATTTTTCCAGAAAACTGTCAATAAAGACAATGACAAACTGTGACACCGTTTCATTCAACTTAGTTTTCAGAACGAGATATGGAATAAAAATAAATGTATAAAAAATTATAAACATAAATGGTGAAAAGGATGTGGAACAATGAGTTCCCCTTTTTGCACAGGTAGAACAGGTAACGGTAGAACTTACTTCTACAACAGGTAGGTACAGATACTTAGCTACAATGTTGAGTAAGACTTGTGAACAACAGATTAAGTGCAATAGAGTAGCCATAGAAAAAGAAGCGTCAATGTAGAAAACAGTTTTGACTGACAGAAAGTACTTGGATGTGAGGACGAAACCAGCGAATTTATTTATAACATGTTTTACTGTATACGTCAGAAACACAGACATTGAAGACATGGAATTGACGCGTTGGTATTGTAGATTAATGGGTAGGGAAAATGAATAATATGGATGGATAAAATAAACAGTTAAAAGGCGTTCACATGAAATAAGAAAGAAAATAGATTGGACATATTATTCTGGAGAAAATGGTAAATTAACAACGATTTACGAGCGAACAGAGGAAGAGATGAGAGGAAAAGCGGTAACAAGATATGATAATTTTCATAAATTTTGAAAAGTTTTTACTAAGTTAGGTGGGAAAATTTGCTGAACAAATGTCCGGAAGGATGCACGCTTACGGAGTCTGTGGATTTGGGTGCTAGTGTTCCTACCCACTAAAAACCCATCTCTCTTTCCTCTTCTAGGACACTAACCAGGAACAATTTGTCATATTACTACGGACTAGGCCTATCGTTCCTCAGCCCTAGGGCTTACGACTGGCTCGTTATTCTTCTACTATAGAGTCTATTTTCTTCCCCCAAAGAATCTCTTCTGCGAAGCGTGCCACATAGTTCCAGGTGTCCTTCCCGCGAAGCATATCTTCGCCGTTTCAACGCAGCTGCGGGAGTCATCTTCAGTGGTAGTTCTCTTCTGAATCGACCGCTGAGGTTTGCGGTTGGATTTGGATGACAACGACTCGTTAGTCCGTCAGTTTTATTTAATAAACCATCAGTTCTGTTGAGGTGTTCTATTTTCTTTATGCGTGTCTCTCTTCTTTCGCCTTTAACACAGCCACTTCAGTAACTTGTGTGCGCTTTTTCTATCCTGTCTCTTGTATTTTTTAATATTTGTAAGGAATCTTTTTGATCTGTTCGATGACTTTCCCCTTTCCTCTTGACGATTTTAACAGATTGTTCCCGTTTATCAAAAGTACTACTGAATATGAACTGTTCTTTTTCGTTACTACATTATTATGAGTAATAGGACCGTGGATTCTCGTTACGTTTCAAAGTCTTATAAAACGCAGTTGTGCCTCCAATGATATGGCTATACAAAATAAAGGTAAACACAATTACGGTATCTAATTATACATCTGATACAATTGGAGCTATTTTTTTTTTGTTAATAAATTCTTGCAAGGATGAGAGTATTTTGTAACCGTCATCAAATCAACCCTCTATTTCGTGGGCATCGTAGTTTTACTAGTTATTTCATTCTTCTTGTCGACTTATTTCATTATACGTATTGCTACGCTGAGTACCACATCGCTGAGTGCTTACGTGAAGTTCTTCCAGTCATTTGGAGATAATTCTGCGTGACTGAGTTGCGTAGCGCTCTCGATTGTATGTGCCCCTTTCAGATCTTTACTCGATTACTCCACCAGCACCAGCTCGCTACACTGCAAGGCAGTGGAGCTTTAAATACTATATTTCGGATCGGTGCAGTTAGCATTAGACCTGGCAATGTACAAGTGCGGATCGAAGTTACTTTGGCTGTTTGGTGAGAAGTGATCATTGTGTAAATTGGACATATTTAACTTGAATTATTGTATACGAGTGCTTTGTTTATTTATAACTCCTGTTTGGGTCTAATTAAACACTGTAATTAGCGACTTCATTGGTGTCAGTTATTCTATTTCCACTGGACAAGACGACGATTGGTGGGATCACCGTAACCATATTTACAAGGGATCTCATCTAATATGTTCGGTGGTTTTCCCCCTTTCCTTTTGATGAGATTCACGTGTCATTCCTGTTTAGACAAAGTGCTATTGAATGTGAACTGCTGTTTGTATTAACTGGATTACTGAGTATTGAGGACTATGGATTCCCGTTACGTTTCGAAGTACAGTCGGGTTACTTTACGGTTGCCGCTTCATAGGTGCGCAAAAAATGAGGGTAGTGTGCTCAGTTGTAACGCTCCATTTCAAAAACGTGTCCATCTTACTGTTGCTGTAGCCGTATTTATGGATGCTCTTTAGTATACGGTAAATGTTTCACGTTAAGTGTTTTTGAAAACGCATCAACACTTACGGACTCAGTGAGATGTGCCGTAACACTGACAAAGAACAGGGTTCTGCGCGCATCACTTTCACCAAGGTTGCCGGCCACCATAAAATACACAAGTATATTATAGAAAGTAATTGTGTTTCTAATGATAAGGCTATACAAGGGTAAAGGTGAAAAAGGTTAAGACGGACACCGTTTCAGATTCTACTCCATCTGATAATATTGGAGCTACTTTTAAGATAAATCCTTGCAAAGATAAGAGCGTTTTTTAACCATCGTCAAATCAGACCTCTATTTCATGATCGTTGTAGTTTCACCAAGTATTTCATCTCGACTTACGTCCTTTTGTAATCGCATCACTTGACTCTGCGCCATGCTCTATCGCGCAAGCGGCGAATCCTTATAAGTACGGTACAATGCAGTATGGATTTTGTACTGTATAATGGACCATAACTAGTGTCGTAAGCGTTTAAACCCACGCAGATATAGTAGCTAACTAGGTTAAATACATATAATGCAGTTCTACAACGTATTGCATCGCGTTCCTTACGTACCGTTCGGTTAATGATTGCGTTAAATTTTTACGTTTATTAGTGTTGTTGCAACACCGTATATTGCGATGTACAGGTGTCGCATTGAATAAGTAGTCCAGATATACTGTACTGGAATGAAGTGGATTTATTAACGATGCTATTTTTTTTATAACAATCTACTGAGCTTTTAATACAGTTTATAAACATAATTAATCTGTCTCTGTTGGAATTCGTAACACAACAACAAATTTCTTTGTATACAATGAAATAAATTAATGATTAAAAGTTCTTTTTGTCTTAATATTGTTCTAAGGCTTTCACGGCCGGTGTCAGTTGTATTAAAAGTATGTACCGACCGACGAGAGCGCGACGCAAGCCAATCATACACCTTCTTTATTCTGATTGGCTCATGGTGCAGTCTTTACCTGTGCATCATTCTGATTGGCTGATGGTGTAATTTTTATCTGTACGTGGGACTTATAAGTATAGGTAGCATCGGGTCGAATTCATCTAATTCCACTGATGATGGCACCCAGTGATGATGTCGAAACGTTTGGTTTGTCTTTATACCATGGACCACGGCCAAACAGCCCGGTGCATACTTTTCGTTCTTTTTGTCTTATTTACTATACAGTTTTTACTGATCTGATAGAGTTTTCCTATTAAATAATTTTCTTTGTTTTATGGTACATAAATACTATAGATTCACTTCCCTTTAATATCAACTGCAGATTCTTCAGACAATGGGATGGTCCTGTATCTGGATGAGTACGTTGGTTGATATACTCCGTCCGGCCTTAGGGTCGCTTCCGGGCGTGTAGACGTTTCTCACGATCACGATTATATACTTTCTCACCGCGAACAGATGTTGTTACTTCTAAATTAGCGAATTATGCTTACACATTTATTTATCCAGTAAGCTTAAAGTGTTTATACCCTAATCGGATATCTTGCACTTACGCGAAATTGCACTCATAATTTTACTTGTAGTAAATCTAGGAAATTTTACCTTGTGTTAGTCGCGGTTAGCAGACCGACGTCATGAACCACGCCGCGTTTACACGTTATCGATTCCCAAGAGAGACTGATCTATCCGTTTCAAGTAATCATTGTCGACTGATTTCTAGTAACCTGATTGGTTCTTCGGTAACACGTACTCATGATTTCTCTACAGATAAGTAATATTCTTGTTCAAGATGGTTTCCGAACAGAACAATTTTTGTTCAAAAAACCTGACATTTTTACGACTTAAATTATATCCATAAATTCTTTTTACCTAAAACGTGCATACATTTAGCTAGCGATTTTGAAAATGACTATTTTCATCAGGTAGGTATTTTTATTACGTACGTTCTGATACAAGCCCCATCTAAAAAATTAATTGTGAAAGTTATTTAAATTAGCGTATTTTTTATCCCGTAAAATAATTAGGTACCCCTGCACACGAGTACTCCACACGCGTCCAAGCATCGTATACCACCATTCCACAGCGCTTAAAATTGTTTTGAAAGCCTAAAAATTACTTAAACAATTATTATTTTTAACAATCGTTATCAATTAATACAAAATGTTCAAACCAGCAATATCTACTTATTCACACAGTTTCTTTATGTGTTATAATATGCTTTAAACAATACTACATTAAATATGCAATTAGAATGGCCATTGAAATTTATAGTGTTAAATTTCGTAGAGAATAGATACAATTTATAGCATGAAAACATTGATATCTTTCCCGACTTAAGATAGTATTCCTTCCTACAATTATCTAGTTAAGCAAAAATATAAGTTTAAAATTTCAATTTTAATTTCTAATTGTGTAAGTTACTTGGATAGACTAATCCCTCCGCCATAAATAGCTAACGCAGGCAGCTCAAAACTAGCTAGAATGTCCAATTGAAATAGGTAATTAACCTGCTGCAGATCTGACACAGGTGCATGAAAGCTCCCCAGTGATAGTAAAGTGACTGCCTTTACTGTAGCTTATAATAAACGTATATTAAACAAGCGTATTGGGCAGCGGAAATAGTGATTTTCAAGTGGTGATTTTTAGGCATAATCATGAATGAAACAAACAACACAATGAACAAAACTTATAATCAAAAGAAGAGTAATTAAACTGTGAGCATATGTGTATGTTGACAGTTTACAGCCGATGGAGCTCGTCGTGATGACACGCATACTTACGTTATTCAACAAGGTTGCTGTATTTTATGGTTGTCATGACCAAACTTGTAATCTATAGTTAGCCTGAGACTCGACGTTCTTCACATTGTTAACCAGCTGTAGGCATTGTCTTTCCTCTCTTCCCTTCGGCAAGGGAAACATATCTTTAACTTTCAGTTTAGGCTTTGAGCTCCATAAACAAAGGTACATAGTGAGTTCACTACTTATCACACCATGTTCATAGCAGTGGCGGCTGGTGTTTGAAAATTTTGGGGGTTGCAGTTGTAGGTTGGATGGTAATTGTTTAAATAGAAAATGCAAAAATATCACTAAGTTTATATGACTGAATGATAAAGTTAGTATTATTTTATTTTATTCAAAATTAGGACTTATATGGTAATATAACATTTTCTGTGTAACAACATCCAAAAAATGTATTGAAATTATTTTGAAATTAGTTAACGTAATAACAGGCCTATTTATTTTAGTATTAATTCACTTTAGATAAACTATTTTACTGTGTAGACATAATTAATATTGAAAAATATAGTTATACTTGGGAATAATTTTGTCACTTACCCTTATTTGAAAAGAAAATCAATCCGCCTTTCTTTCAGACTGGCAAATTTTTCAATCACCTTCTGATTGAAATCAGGAATTTCCATGATCAGGTCCC
The DNA here is from genome assembly GCA_034769895.1 of Magicicada septendecula. Classification (NCBI taxonomy): domain Eukaryota; kingdom Metazoa; phylum Arthropoda; class Insecta; order Hemiptera; family Cicadidae; genus Magicicada; species Magicicada septendecula. The sequence goes on along the minus strand of CM068376.1, from coordinate 306,626,139 downwards.
TTTCTATTGAGAGCATGGCCAATGCAGACAACCTCTGTGACATGGTGTTTCTTAGAAATGTCTTTATTGTTTTAAGCGTCGAAAAACATCTTTCTGCTTCAGAAGAGGTCATTGGTATTGTAATCAAAATTTCTAAGAGTTTTACAGCTTCACTAAAAGTTTCTTCTAACTTATTGTCTTCGAAAAAAGAGTACAAACTAACAGCCCCTGACAGTCTTCTAAAATCCGTTGCACTATAGATTGTTGCAAGTTCCGTACAGAGTTTTTTAAAATTGAGAAAATTGTAAGCGCTGCATACAGTTTTTACAGTGTCTTCTGGAAATTTAGAATCATAATCTGGAAACTTTTCTGACATGAACAAAGATGCTCCTACGAGATGGCTCGTGAATCTAAACCGTTCCTTTATTTGGCATATAATCACATCACATAATTCCTTCGCCTGTCTCTTCCACTCAGTTTTGTCAATCTTTCTTTTCTTTGGAGGTGAACTTTGTGATGACTGTTGTGGCTCTCCAGTGTCTGTGTCAATATTATTTCTGATTTTCAACACATTTTCTTCAAAACTTGTAAGAGACCGTTTTATAACAGTGAGATCAATATCTACTTTCTGGAGCTGATTAAAGAGTATGTCAGTAGGTGGCATAATTTTTCTAAAAAATGAGAGCCAAAAAATAAAGTTTTGACTTACTAAAACTTTTAAGTGGCCAGAAGCCTGTGAAAGAGTACTGTCATTTTTTATGTGATCAGAATCTAATATTGTTTTCATGCACTGTATTAGGTCCTGCCTGTGATCATAAATTGTTGTGACACTTCTCGATTGAAAGTTCCATCTGGTAGGTACAGATCTGGGTAACCGCTTTTTTACTACTGCATCTAGTATTGATGTTCTTTGCGGACTAACTGAGAAAAAAGCGCAAAGACCTTGAACATTGGCAAAGAAAAATCGAACTTCCCTGTTTATTGATGATGTGCATGACAATGAACATATTGGGCATCGGCATAACCATTTTTTTCAATTGCATGTACACCACTAGAAGTTCCAGCCATTACAGATGCTCCATCATATGTCTGTGCAATGAGCTTTTGGGGAGTTTCATTTATTTTGTGGTGTTTTAACTCATCAAGAATACATGATGCTAAGGCCCTGGCATCATGACGAGAAGGGTTAAGAAAAGTCCAGAATCTTTCTACAGGTCTGTTTTTTGCTATGTACCTATAGACAACAGCTACTTGGTATAAATTAGACACATCGCTGGTTTCATCAGCAATAACAGCTAAAAAATTTGCTTGTTTAATTTCATCTGAAATTCTTTCGTGACAGACTTCTAGCATTATTTGTAGTAATTCATTTTGAATGGTTTTAGAAGTACCCCTAAATACTGTTGAAGTTTCAAGATGGTTTTTTAAAACTGTATTAGCTCTGCACTAAAATCTATTAACCCTCTAAAAATTCCTGGATTATTTGATTCTTTAGACTCATCGTGGCCTCTTAAAGCTAGTTCAAACACACCACAGAAACGAATACAGTTGATAATAATACTTAGCACATATCTATTCTGCTTAACTTGTTCATTGTGAGCTACAATATTTCTCCTATAAGCTGTATCTAGTTGTTCTGCTATGTTAGTTGTTCCTAACAATGCTAACTGTAAACTATTTTTTATGTGGGTACCTGAAGCCTCATGTTTTTTAGTTCTGTCATTAAAATGGTTTAAGTCTTTAAATCCAGTCTTAGTCCAAGTCTCCTCCCCTCCAAACAATATACAAGGAAAGCAAAATAATGCAATTTTAGTGTCACACCCACATAACCAGGAATATTTATTGTATAAGTCTGTTTTAAATTTACGATTAAAAATTCTATTACCTGACTTTACAGTTTGATTAAAACTTGAAAGATCTGGTGTAGGTCTACCTACTCTCGTAATTTCAATTTTTTCCTCAATTGGACGTAAACTGAACGGTGCTTTCGTTAAGTTTTCGACAGAATTCATTGCGTCCTACGAGTTATATATAACGAATATCTTTCACTATGACGCCTTAATCCTTTAATATGCACTATTATTTATATTTAACAATGAATTGTACTAACACTTAACTAACACTAACAATAAACTTTACAAAAAATTCGACCGACACTAATGAACTGAACTAATAAAACAACATAACCATACAAATTCGAACTGTCGTACCACGTGTTATTTACCAACATACTGGTGGCGCCGTGACTGACAAGCGGAGTTTGCAGTCCCTAATCACACCAGGCGAAGCTATAGCGATGTAATAGGAACATCCTAGTGTAGCCAGCCAGAACACAGCTACATTGTGTTTCTCCATATACCAAGCGCGTCACAGCTGGTGTACACACCCGTAGTACACCGCGGCGAGAGCGTGTACGGTTTTCATTAAGTGCTCTGCACTTTTCAATCAACAAATGATTAATTACGATTCTGTAGCTTGAAAACACTTATTAATTATTGTTTTTTTCATAATTTTATAATTTAAAATACAGTTTACGGGGGATTTACAGGATTGAAAATACAATTAAATTTACAGGATTTAATGGGGGTTGTGCAACCGTGCAACCTAAGCACGGGCCGCCACTGGTTCATAGCAAAGTATGCATTTTTTTTAACAATTGTTTTAACCGTATATTCCCGTCACGACCGAAATTTCAACTAAACTACATCAAGTTACTTGAAAAACATTGAAATTATTATTTTGATGTACCTAACATGTACAACGTCTACAACTTTGTGTAGTCAGATTGTAGAGGTTGTTTTATTACCTTAAAATTGGTTGCATGGAGTTTCACTGGAGGACGTATTCTTAGAGAATACACACCATTTCCCAGGCGCTGATCTACCTCAAACGGCCCTACCAACTTCTTCTGGGCTACCCTTATATAGCGTCCATGTCCCTTGTTGGTGAGAGCGTGATTTCTTCGCAACATTAAGTCTCCTAAATTCGGTATCTTCTCCACCTCAACATCCCTCTTCTTGCCTTCCTCGAGAGTCAGTACCTTCGCTTCATCTTGTTTCTTATCAAATTATGCTTTATGTATTTTCAGTAATGGCTCTGGATTTGCATGACTTTCTTCGGCAGGTGGACTGATCCCCCAATCACTGGTTCAGTAAATATCAGTATTGTTACCTAATGCGGAAAAAGTGTTACGCAATTATCCAACGTTCTGGTACATTGGAAAACGTTGTTCTACTCTTTTCTCAGCTATTACCGCAGCTGTAATGCGTACGTGACGCTTGACATGCGAGGCAGTATTACGTAATGCGGAACGTCTCGTGCGTTCGATGGTGTTGTTCTAGAAGCATCTTGACTAGCCCAACGGTGTGTGTTTCTGCCATGGCCGCGCTGAAGTTTTCTCTAGAATGTTAACGTGTTTGTTAAAGACGCATATTATGGAACCCTGCAGACTATAAATAGCCAATACCTGCCGCTTAGAGTTCAGTGTTATGTCGGGCGACTTACACAGTGCGTCGCAAGTGGTGTGAAAAGTGAAAAGTGATTATAGGACGGAATTCTTTATATTTGACATTATTATTGCGTGTGGACAAATCTAACTGGGATTATTGTACGAGTTGTTTATAGACTGTTATTTGTGACAATTAAAGCTGGTTTTTAGTGACTTAATTGGTGTCCGTATTTTGTTTTCCACTGTACCATACGGCGATCAGTGAGACCGTCGTTACAGTATAACAGTTTCGGCTGGTGAATAGCCTGTGATTCTGTTGACTCTCTGGCGTACAGCGACAAGTGACTGGGATAGATGTTGGTCTCAGGTTTTATGCTCCTTGAATACCAGTGGATTCTCAACGTCCTATTCAGCTCTTGATTTTGCTGCTCTGTTGGATTTGCCCTTGGGTTATAGATGGAAGTCGTCCAATGTTCAATGCCCCATATTGCTGGTGCTTGCTGTTGCTTCTTACACTGTATTACACCTGCTGTGTCACTTACTTTTTGTTCTTTGTACTACAGAAACAACGACACTATTGTATGGTAGGTCTAGTAGTGTTTGTACGAAGATCGGTCAAAAATATAACACAAATTTTAACTTATTTGTGTTGACGTTTTGACAGTGTTCATCGTCATCATCAGGACCTGTGTATGAATACAAAAGAAATGTCAAACACAGAAGAACAATTATTTGGGTGAACGTGTTTGTGTATGTGAGTGTGTGCGCGTGCGTATGTATGTACTATTGTACATGTGAAGAGTCGAGATAGTTTGTTTATATCTTCAAATGTTTTCTTTAAGACAATGAGAAAATTATAATATCACAGAACTTATACACTGTTACAATTTAAATTACTATAACGTAATGGTATTTTTAATTAATTATAAAAGAAATAATCAACAAATTAGATATTAAATTGGTACAGACACTTTATACATATAGCAGTCAACATATAGCATAGTAAAATATATTATATCTAAAACAGATTAAGGGATGTTCAACTATGTAATTATTAAAAGTAATTTTTAACATGTTTCACTCACTACTGGTATTAAAAACCATCACTAATTTAAAAAAATATAAATTACACAATAACTGTAGAACTTTACGAACTTACATCAGATAATTTACATAATGTTACAAACACAAGTTTATGGTAATCTGTCTATCAAGTGAAATTGGATAACACCTATAATCATATTGTTGTAAATTATAGTCCAGAGTACTAGGGAATATTGTAAATTTCTCTAGTATTCATACACAGGTCCTGATGATGACAATAAACATTGTCGAAGCGTCGACACAAATAAGTTAAAATTTGTGGTATATTTTTGACCGATCCTCACAAACCCTTCACCGAAAAATCCATTGATTGACGGTCACTACGAATTTAAGGGTTTGTATAAAGATAATAATTTTCAGCTATAGGCAAATATTCTGTACGAAAATTTACACCATGTATACGCTGTTACAACACTGTAATAAACCCCAAAAATTGAATGCAATTATTAACTGGACATTACATAAGGAACGGACTCTTCAACAGTACGGTACTGAAAAAAAAACTATTGTGATTATCTGCTTATACAACGTATTCTCTAGACTGTTAATATTTTATTGGATTTCTCCTGTAGTTATGCACGAGCTGTTCAGTAAATGGATATATTGAATAGAATCTGCACATATTTTCTTCATATCAGTCGATAACCTGAATCCTTCGTTGTGCTGTGAATCAAAACAAGTGTTTCTTACACAACACGAATGTGAATTCCTTGTACACTAGAGCACGCGCACTGACACACACAACGCGCGAGCGCGCATATATTCATTACAGGACACTGGCAGTAATATGTTTCTCAGTCGAACGGAAAACAATAATTACACGCATAATTAAACGAAGTACACAGCAGGGAACAACTTAACTAAAAACGCAACTTTAGAAGACTTTTTTGTTTAAAATGTAGAAATCACAGGGAAATAGTAAACATTTTGATAGTAAATTAATTAAGAAACAGTAAAGAAGAGGATTGCTGACAAAATCCATTGGATCTTATTTCTAATATTAGTCCTGTTGTCAGGTTAGGTATTTGTTAGGTATATGTTGTCATATACCATAACATATGACGCATAGTCTGTCTCAAAGTAGGATATCTATCACGACGTTCAAATGTCAGCGCACGGTTTAGTGACAAGGACATCAAACGGCCTGAACTAGAACAAAATTCAACGGTTATTGAACTTGTAAATTAGCAGATACAAAATTACCAATTCCATTAAAATTAGCACTTGGTCACTATACATTTAAGTGTCTTAGAGCAGACAGACTTTAATATCTCATGATATTAAGTTGAAGAAAATCCATAATAAGTAAGTGAATTCCTTCTGCGTCAGTGTACAATTGTTAACGGTAATTTCATATTTTTTAAAAGAAAATGTACATATTCGACATTATTAATATTTGATTTTTGAAAGTGCTATTTTGGTGACATACGTGTGACTCTTCATTCTCTTCAATTCGTCGAATTTTAGACGTTCCATTGTATTTATTATCGGCAACAAAGAATCCATAATAGAGTATAACATCATAGTAGCAAGGGAATATTTTATGGACTCGTGAAAAACGTTTCGTTTCTTCTGATACGTAACAGAGTGTCTTATTACAGAATATAATACATTGGAAACAAGTAATTTCAATGAGTTATTACTCATTCGGAAGAAGACTGAATCAATGGAACAATCAGTTGTAGTAAAATGACAACGATTTTCAATGACCGCTGATACGCTTATACGGAAGTCAGTAGGCCTACATATTCTATTTAATGTTAACAGATTCAGCGGCTATATGTAGCACGATGCGGTCTGGTAGCGTGTGCGTCGAAACTGTGAAGTATACTCCGACTTGAGCGGCACATGATATTGAATAATATATTTTAGCAACTGTAAGATTATTAGCATACTTAGAGGTATTGTAAACTGTGAACAGTCCACTGTGCATTGTAAAGAAGAAATCGTGATATAGTTATTAGTGCTAAATTTCTGTGGGATTATTTTATGGTCTCCGTGTGGGATTTTTGCATACCAAAAAGTTTCGGAAACGTTCCCCCCCCCACACACACACACGCACACTCGCATACATTATATTGTCATTGGCAATATAGATAATGTGCCCAGTCGTATATTCGTACTTACTGCCGATGCAAGTTTCTCGTATTATATTATAGTCTTGTATAATAACCATTATAGTCTGTAAAAACAGTGATAAAAAAGCAAACTCAGGATACTTATAAATAGTAAACACGCCAGCGATTACTTAAAAGTAGCCAAATTATCTAACGGCCTTAAAAATTAGTTCACTACCTAACTGACATGAGTTTTTTGTTTGTTTGTTTAAGAAATGGGTTTTGACTTCTGTCGAAGTCCTGGTGAATAGTGTGAAGAACTCATTGGAAAGGACTCAAGATTTCCTTGTCTTTGACATTGATAGCGGACAGATTTAAAATTCCAATATGTGTCTTTTCAATTGGATTTACAAATATGATGTGCATAAGCTCAGTAAATGTGTGTATGTGTTGACACATACTATGTTTATAAGTCTATTAACTTTTGTATTACTTTTTAAAAATAGCAACACAAGTTGTTTTTAAGAAATATTAATACAAAACATACCCTAAATGTACTGAAAAGTCTTTTTCTGCAGATACAGTTGTTACAAATATAGGCCTACTAAGAAAACGTTCTACAGCTACTACTTCTTTGTCATTGTAATTTATGTGACGTCAGAACGGTGAATCGACTGTATAATTTCTAAGTGTTAAATTTTATAAATCCTCTCAAATAATACGTTTATTTGTCCTCCACTTTCGGTATCAAAATCTATGGAGCTCGGGGCCCCTGGCCCTTTACACCCACGGTTTGAGAATAGCCAACAATATCTGGGAACCGCTAGCGTAGTGTAAGAAAAGAAACTCTTGGCGGTGACGATACTAAGGCAGCAGTTAGTTACCTTGCATATTCGTTTACACAATAATTGTGTTACAATGTTGAAATTCCTAAGTCTAACTTGTTATTATCTTCTTGGAACTGAAACGCAACCTGTAACAAGTCGTCAGCTACCATATTAGATGTGAATACACCATTTCCCTTACGCTCACCACTGAGAGATTCATAAAACTTTACTAACTTAATCGCTTTCGTCAAGTGTGACGTTCGTAACCGATACTGATTAAATCTGAAGTTTCAATTTTCTGCTCAGAGTAATAGAATAAATGATCACATATTCTGAACTCATGGGTAATTTTAAAATTGTCGTTCAATTTTGTCAAAGCAGAAAAGGGTAGGATACGACTGACAAAATAACGGGTCACAGACAAAATAAAATATCGGTATGGTGAACCATATACGATCATGCTCTAAGATTTATATTTAAAATCATTTTCGAAATAAAATATTTCCATAGAAACGACTTCTTTCTTCAGCCTTAACCACAGTACTGTGGTCACTAACGTATACCACCTCACGTTAGCGCACTCGATATTTCACTGATGATGGCAGTTGATGGCGCTGCCGAAACGTCTGGCTTTGCAGAAAACATTGGACCACGGCCAAACAGCCCGGGAAGGAATTTTAACAACAAACTACTTCTCTGTTGCCGATAACGTAGTAGACATATAACAAATTATCCGCTCCTCCTTCAACTATCATTTTCATTTATAAAAAACTACACCCTCCCCCTTCAACTACCCTTTTCATTTATAGATATTTCATCTACTTTTCTATAGTGGATTATTATGACCTTCTTTTCAGGATATTTTACTTATCAAAATTAAGTACTTTACTCTTGTTAAGTAAAACGTTGCAGGTACCCTTTCATCCTAACCGATCTTCACCGAAATCAAAAGACCTTGAGTCCTCTACAACTCAGGCACATATGCAAAAAATTATTTGATTTTGTTTGAATTTGCAGCAGTTATCGTTTGCCATAGAAATAATTCTACACACAGACAGACAAACACAGAAACTCTTTTCGGAAAAAAACCTTTCTTCATGTTTCGCTAGTAGTACAACCAAAATCAGCCCTTATCTCGAACACGATTTCTTTCGCCATCACCATACTTCCATTTTCTTACGGAACATGGAAGTAAAAATCAGGCAGAAGATTAGGTAAAAAGAATGTAATAGAACGACAAACATAGATTAACTCTACGCACGTTGTAGGCTATACAGCTTTCATTGTTGCTGTGCGAGGTGTTTGTTAATGCGTGTCACGTTTCTGGATGTCGTATTCATCTTGTCAGACTTCAGTCAAAGTAAATCGTCTTCAACACTAGTCTAATTACGATTTAGATTTTACTGGATAGTAAAAATGCAGTTAAAAAACACGGAAAATAGAAACTTGACAAGAAAAGCGTATAACTGAGCGAAAAAGAAGTGATTCGTTATGTATTTGTCGTCGACTGTAATTTGTTACAGCCCAGATCATTAATAACTTTGCAGAGAGAACAGTCGCGCTATCAATTACTCACGCAGCTTGCACTTCATCGTTACAAATGTGCATTAACGTGTTGACGTGAAAACGCTATCAGATTCAAAACTTAGTCATCTACTTTGTGTCGCAAGATTTTACGCTTGAGCACACAGACACGTGCGCGTATATATTTATATGCATTTTCTTGCACATTTCAATGTATTTTTATAATACTTTGAAAGTTTCAAATACAATCATTTATGTCTTACTCTTACTAATACTCACGTTTCTATGTAACAACTCCTTTTCAACATCATCTCAGCTGTTATTCTCCATCTTGTTATTTGAATTGTCTCTGTAATTCCAACTTTGTCGTGTTTACTAGCTGAACTGCTACTTGTCATGTTCTGGACGAGGCATTTCAGTGTTCTCACAATTTCCACTTAATTCTTTCATTTTCCCACCACATTCACTAAGTTAGGACTTCAAAATGGTGGGTGCACTGGAAGGCCTTGTCCGGAAAATGACAAGTTCAACACGCAACACGCAGCAAGTGAACACGACAAAGTTGTCATCTCCGCTGTTACACACACGCATTATACATGCACATATGCCAGCGTGCGCATTTTCACTAATTTTTAACCATGTTTCAGAAAATCTTGATGTAAATTACTGTATTGTTATAATAAACCCCTTTTTAAACGGCTCACTTGTAGAATTCTGTGAAACCCTTCACGAGAAGGTCTTATTCCTATCGCCAGTCGCGAAAAAGATGAATTCATATAAATGAAATCAAATTATTGAATATAACCTTGCGTTAAAAACATCAGTTAATTTACTAAACATGGAAATGCTCTCGTTACACAACCTTCTGACCCTGAACACAAGTATCACCATTTAGCCGTTGTTTGTTGGGTTGGTTTGTCTCTTTTCCTCCTTACCATAACTCTGTGGATACGTCAGACTCACTGGTCATATTTGCTTATGGTTATACTTGTTCGGGCGATTCTAGGTAACGCGTGATAAAGTAGCTCTTCAGTACTCTCCCCAAGTTGTTCACGCCTTTACGTTTCCACTTTCGAAAGGGGTTTCGAAGTAAGTCTAAGCGAACTGCCGCATCGGTAGCATAGTGTTCGACAAGGGTGTTTCCTCTCTCGAGGAGGTGTTCCTTGGACTGTCCCCAAGACTCTAGGCTGCAAAAACAATGCCACGAACAATACTCACCTTCCCACTACTAGGAACTTATGTGTTGAATGAATTATTTCAGAAACCAGAATTTAGATATTGGGAAAATGTTTCTTTAGTAGTCGTCAACGTATCCAATAAAACGCGTATTTAACGTGAGACGAGGGTGCGAATTCATTTTCTACAAGAGATTTGTTACATTACAACACTAAAAAGATAGTTACATAAGTCGCGTTGAATATTTAGGGTAATGAGTTATTTGAGTATGAACATTTTTAATATTGGACACTACGGAATCTTTTTTGTTGTGCTTTCTTATTGCGAGTACTTAATTGCTTTGTGAAGTAAATTGCCTTAGGTTGAGGGATGGTTAACATTTTTATTCCCGTTGCAAGGTTTCCAGTGTGCCCTCTTAATGAACAGAAAACAGGTAGCCTTCTAACGTGTGCAACGCGATTTACGATATTTGTAGTGTAGAAATTTATTACACAGTTACTATGAACGTCCAAATATTAAACAGGTATTTGTTTCTATTCAAATATTTACATGTGCTAATTTGTATACACGGCTTTCAATCCGTAGCTAATATTTCTTTTGAAATTTTGAAATGATATCTTTATTATCTTTATTACTATTTTGAAAACAAATCATCAATTAGGAACCTGTGTTAGATAAAACCTTAAAGGATAAATATTACCCTATACAACATAAATAATAAAAGTATATGCCACAGAATTATATAATAAATAAGTAATAATATGTAATTAAGAAACTAGTAATAAAAATGTTAACAACGTACATAATTGATTTGGCCAACCACGCGCCACTTAGCGTGATTTTAAAATTCTGTTTTGAAGGGCATGTAGTGCCTGTCTTGTACAAATCTTTGATCCGTTCCGGTAGCAAAACGAATACACTGATTTTATTCCTACCTACAAATGTTTACAAACGCGTACGAAACTTTCAACAATCAGTGTCTACAGCAGATAAGATATCTCTTATTTGGTAACGTAAATTAAATATACTTATTTGCTTCTATTTGTGCCGGTCGTCTAACATTTTAATAACCCGTATTGGTAACGTTTATTTTATTTATGTTGTAGTGTAAGATGTCGTTTAATTGTTTCATGACTTTGTTAAATTTTAAGTATGGCACTGTCGACTTTACGAGTGTGTCGTTCTACATATATTTCTAGGTGAAACGTTCGGCCAAGGCCAGGTGCACATAAGTAGCTTCCAGACTGTTCGAGCACTCTTAACTACGCAAATTATGCCGGCACGCCGCCAAAAGAATGGAAAATTATTCTGGAACTCCTGCGGGGTATGTATAGGGGCCTACGGCCGGCTTAGAAGCTAGTACACTGGCGATGTTGTAGAGTGCGGATCAAGTGATTGTTGCGGATTAGTGGAGCGTGATCACTGTGTTGTAATTAGTGCGGAACTGTAATAGTTGACAATTATTATTGCGTGTGAGCAAAAAATGAACTTGAATTATTGTGTGAGAGTACCTTTTTGATTTTAAATTGTTATTTACACCTAATTAAAGCTATTGAAGGCATTATTTGTTGACTTCATTGGTGTCTGTATTTTATTTCCACTGTACCACACGACGATCCGTGAGACCGTCATAACAGTATTTATTAATGCAACCCTTATATTTGCGCAGTTTCATTATCGACTACAAAAAAATAAATACCAAATGACGTGTCCATTTTATTTTACTTCTAGTAATTTTATCCCAAACTCTCTAGAATATGTCAGAACTCTCCTTTTAGAAGCAAATCCCGGCTGTGCCCTCGGTATTGGTTTAGTAACCACACGTTGCGTACTGAATGGCCACAATCCCGATGATGCCATGTAATTTAAGCGTTTACTACTGACTGATGTACAAATTAATTTGGTTTGTTTTTGCACCGTATTGGTATTGGGTGAATTAATCTGTAAATCTGTTATGATCAGCTCTTTAATGTCTACGTAATCTATTAGGTTGAACGCTGATTTGCGTGATGTAAATTTAACTACCGCTTCCTGTTAAATTGGTATTTATTATTATTATGATTATTATTATGCATATTAAAATGCTGTTAATGTTCTTAAATTAACTCATAAATTGGTTCTATAAACAAATGTGCCTACGAGCAATTATGATAGTTATGATAATGTTCATTATTATTGTTATATAATGATGTGGAATCGGCAGATTAATAATCAAATATAACATACGATTTTACTAGTTCGCATAAAGTACAACAGTGTGTGATCTTATCCTTTTAATTGCTTGACGTCTGGTGTTTGAGGGATGGTTCAAAGTTTCATTCTAGGTTTGAGGTTGTGGATACTCTTAGCGAATAGGAAAGTGGCATCATTCACGTGTTCATTCAGGTTTACGATATTTATGGTGTAGTAATTTATTAGACGGCCAACTTTCTTCAGGTGAGATCGAAAATATCCGTGTCCAGTTAAAAACTGGGTTGGTCGATCTCCACATGTTTCCTCACCGCTCATGGCTGCAACTGCTTGATGAGCCTTCTTGTCCAGCGACCTCACTCTTCTTGTTCCTAAACTCTCTGCCAGCTCTTCAGCATCTGGCTTCGTGCCTCTCGGTGTACAGCTTCACCACCTACCTTCTTCTTCGTCTGAAAAACGATCTTACGTTCCTTAGCGAGAAGGTTTATCGGCATCACTCCGGCAACGACCAAGACACCCACAACAACAACAACAACAACAACAACAACAACAACAACAACAACAACAACAACAACAACAACAACAACAACAACAACAACAACAACAACAACAACAACAGTAGTAGTAGTAGTAGTAGTAGTAGTAGTAGTAGTAGTAGTAGTAGTAGTAGTAGTAGTAGTAGTAGTAGTAGTAGTAGTAGTAGTAGTAATAGTAATAATAACCGACGACGACGACGACGACGGCGACGACGACGACAACGACAACGACAACGATAACAACAACATCAACAACAACAGCAGCAGCAGCAGCAGCAGCAGCAGTAGTAGTAGTAGTAGTAGTAGTAGTAGTATTAGTAATAGTAATAATAATCACCATTATCATCATATAGCCTAAAATAATAATATGTGTGTTATACAGAGGACATTATACAAAATGTAAAATAGTTTTTTTTTAAATGAAAACCAATAAGTTTTTTAATTTATTGTTTGGTTCTTTAACGTTTTAGAATTTTTGTCATAAAAATGTTTCTTATCGGCATGTGGTTCAACTTTCCGTTTTAAAAGTAAGACGGGCTTACTTTTAAAAGTTTAATTTTTGTAATATATGGTAATATGGTACTTATGCCAATAATCCAAGCTGGAATTATTATACTGTTACTCAGCAGAGCATTTAATTAATTGGACTCTGCCTGGCCGCGGTGAGCAGGGTGTGTGAAACACACAGATAAAATGTTATAAGACGTTGTCCATGGCAGCAGGTTTATATGGGAGTGAAACATTGGTCATGACTATTAGGGACATATGAATAATACAGCCAGCAGAAATACGTTTCCTTATGTCGGTCGCACACTGGAGCGACATTTTGTTTCGGGAGAGAACCGTTTTGACGCATCGTGTTGCAAAGCGTCGCTTCGGTGGAGAGAGGTTTGAGACATTGGCTGACGACAAAACAATTTCTCGTCACTTATTTTTGAGTTGTAAAAGTGTGGGGTTCGTGACTGCCATTATTTTGCATCTGTTTTAGTTTCAACTATTCCTACACTTCTTTCCATTTTATATTCAAAACCAATTAATAAAATTAAAGAACGAAAGGACAATGGACGCACTTTCCAACGTTATAAACACCCAACGAGGACTAAGTGTGATTAGACGCCCGCCTTGTATGGTTAGAATCCAGCGCATGCGCTGTTCAAAAAGTCGCAAGCTGTTTTGTTGCGATACATAAGTTAAAGTAGCTTCGTCTTTGGTCGCGAGACTAAAAAATGTGCAAGTACGTAGCATTATCGAGAGCATTCACGAATGCAGGAATAATCGACGTACATAAAATGAGTACCGAAAGGCTTACAAAATCCCTTTTTAAATTATAAACCTGAAGCAAGAAGTAATATTGGTCTACCTATGAAAAGATGGTAGGGACAATAGGAGCAAGAGTTTTCTTTTTCTTGAAGTAGCTTGAAGAAGTTTGAAGAAGAGGAAGACGTACTATAGTCAAACACTTCTGTTTTGTGTTTCGTTATATTCCTATATCACGCCAATTCCTCTGTAATTTATTTTATGTATTACAAATGTGATCCTTAATTGGCTTTGCCATCTATAAGTAGCGTACCATTATTCGGAAATGTACGTTTATCCTAAACGTCCTTGATTTATACAAAGTGCCTATTGGAGAATTTTCTAAAAGTCGAGAATTTTTCTCACGGTGGCTTAACGGTACACACGCTATCGCCGGTTATACTACTCTGATCTGGAAACATTATCCACCCCCACTTTCGCCCAATTTAATTTACTTTGCCTTGAGTTAGTTACGAGATGATCATAAAAACCGAAAAGTGTGATGTAGTAGAAATTGTGGTGTAAAGTTCGTGTAGATAGACAGGCAAATAGAGTGACACCCAAAACGCAGGTAGTACAGTAAAAACGGTGCTTCCAGAACCTGCTTATCTCGGCATGATAAGCGATTCCGTTTTACGACAAGCCAAAATGTTTTATGATTACAGCATTCTGCTTGTTAGTGAAATACGAGAAGTAAAATATCGGTATGGAGAACCATACATGACATCCATGTTCTAAGATTTATATTTAAAATCATTTTCGAAATAAAATATTTCCATAGAAACTACTTCTTTCTACTTACTGCTTCAGCCTTAACCACAGTACTGTGGTCACTAACGTATACCACCTCACGTTATCGGACTTGATTTTCACTGATGATGGAAGTCGATGGCACTGGCGAAACGTCTGGTTTTGCAGAAAACATTGGTCTACGGCCAAACAGGCCGGGAAGGAATTTTAACAACAAACTACTTCTTTGTTGCCGATAACGTAGTACATATATAAAAAATTATCCCCTCCCCCTTCAACTATAATTTTCATTTATAGAAAATTACCCCCACCCCGTTCAACTAGCCTCTTCATTTATAGATATTTCATCTACGTTTCTACAGTGGATTATTAAGTTCTTCTTATCAGGATACTTTATTCATCAAAATTAAGTACTTTACTCTTGTAACAACAAAAAATGTTTCTGGTAAACTACCCTTTCCCCGTAACCGTTCTTCACCAAAATCAACAGGCCTTGAGTCCTCTACAACTCAGGCACACATGTAAAAATTTATTTGATTCTGTTTGAATTTACGGCAGTTATCGTTCGTCATGAAACATTTCTCTTGTTACAACATAAAATGTTGCAGGTGAACTACCCCTTTCCCTTAACCGATCTTTACCAAAATCAACAGCCCTTGAGCTCTCTAAAATTTAGGGATGTATGCACAAAATTATTTGATTATGTTTGAATTTACGGCAGTTATCGTTCGTCATAGAAACAATTACCCTTGTTATCACATAAAACGTTGCAGGTAAACTACCCTTTCTCTTAACTGATCTTCACCAAAATCAACAGGCCTTGAGTACTCTACAATTCAGGGATGCATGCAAAACATTATTTGATTCTGTTTGAATGTGCTGCAGTTATCGTTCGTCATAGAAAAAATTACCGTTGTTAAAACATAAAATGTTGCCAGTAAACTACCCCTTTCCCTTAACCGATCTTCACCAAAATCAACAGGCATTGAGCTCTCTATAATTCAGGAAAGTATTAGAAAAAGTATTTGATTCTGTTTGAATTTACGGCAGTTATCGTTCGTCATAGAAAAAATTACCCTTGTTTAAACATAAAACGTTGCAGGTAAACTACCCCTTTCCCTTAAACGAAAGGGAAGGTCTTGAGTACTATAGAATTCAGGGCTGTATGCAAAACATTATTTGATTCTGTTTGAATTTGCGGCTGTTATTGTTTGCCATAGAAAAAATTCTACACACAGACGGACACACAGACACATAGACAGACAGACACACAGACAGACACACACACATACACTTTCCGAAAATGACTTTTTTTTCATGTTTTGAGGGTAGTACAATCAGAATCTGCAATTATCTCGAACACGATTTTTTTTGCCATCACCATACTTCCAGTTCCTTATTGAACATGGAAGTAAAAAGTAACAAAATCCTTCCAATGAATTACAACGTATCGGTTATTAACATTTTATACCAAACACTGTATATTTAATTAACATTTGTGATTTCCTGCATTCCTATATTTTTGTTACATACTATGCCCGTCTTAAAAGTGAGCAACGCATATACAAAACAGTCGCATATACTCGTTACAGTCTTATAGTAAATATTATTAATATTAACTTTAATTGAATGTTCAAGTTTATAGCCTATAGAGTTATTGCATTTTAACTGAATACATTGTTTAAAATTAAGTTTTATTTTAAAGATATCCTTGCATGAAGAGCTGTAGCATTTAAGCTTACAGTAGCCTTGATGTATTTTTTAGAAGCCTGACCTCAGCCCGAGAAGATATGATCAGAAGATAGGAAAGAAAGATTCTGGAGAGGAGATATACTGAGGTGTACTAGATGCCGGAATCTGGCGTATGAGAACAAACGGCGAATTGTACAAACTACTCGAGGAACCGGACACCGTCACAGTAATAAAACAAGGTAGAATTAAGTTAGCAGGTCATGTACAAAGAATGTCAGAGGAGAGGGCAAGAGGGGAGTGAAAAAATTATTCATTTAAGGGCCAGGAGGAAGAAGAGCAAGAGGGAGGCCAAGAAGAAGATGGGTGGACGACATAGATGAAGACTTATGATATCTGGGGGGGGGGGTTCAGAACGTGGCGAAGAGTCACAGGATAAAGAGGAGTGGAGGCACGTCGTTCTGGAGGACAGGGCTCTTCATGAGCTGTAGCGCCGTGGAGTAGTAGTAGTAGTAGTAGTAGTAGTAGTAGTAGTACTAGTAGTAGTAGTAGTAGTAGTAGTAGTAGTAGTAGTAGTAGTAGTAGTAGTAGTAGTAGTAGTAGCAATAGCAGTAGCAGTAGTAGTAGTAGTAGTAGTAGTAGTAGTAGTAGTAGTAGTAGCAGCAGCAGCAGCAGCAGCAGCAGCAGCAGTAGTAGTAGTAGTAGTAGTAGTAAGCTTGTTGAGATATGAAAAGTAGTACGAAAAGTAAATGCTTCAATAAATGGTTAAATGGTTTGCAAATTTTTCATCACACACAGGTGCTTCTCTTCTAAACGACTTGCATGTAATAAAGGTAACATACTTAGCTGGTTTAAATAAAAACATCGTGTAAGTGTTTGAGGACTGAAAATAATGTGATCTGTTGTGTTGTACGAAATCGAAATCGTCCTGAAACCTGGCGAGTCAGACGAGTTTAAATCATACTAAACTTTAACTGCTGGCACCAGAAAGTTTAATTCCCATACAGCCATCTGAGGGACACGAGTACCAAAGCGTATCAACACATTGTAAAGCACACATTTCCCTAAAGACGTCGACAAGAGGGGAAACCGCTTGCGTCCTCGTTTGCTCCAAACTTGATATTTAATCCCGTCTGCCCCCCTTTGAACTGTATTCAAGTCATTTTATAATTAACAATTTGTATAGGTTACACATAATGTTCGTCAGCATAAAAACTGCCATAATGTATAACACAGTAAAAAAAGTATTAAAAAATATAAATTTGTTACCCGGACACTTACCCGAATCCACTTTCCCGAATGACGAGATACTCGAAATCATTTTGCCTGAACCAATTCACCCAAACGTCCTTTATTTTTCCCGAATACAAATTCATTTGATTAATGTAAACCTTTTATACAAACCTTTCATTTTGTTTATAAATAATAAAAGCAAACGGGAATCACATTTTACCATTTAGAGGGAAATTACGGTTGCCATGGTCATAAATGCATTATTTCGGAAACTACTATTCGAGAAAAGGTACTTTCATTCCTATTTAATTAAATAAATTTTTTCGGGAAACAGGGTGTTCGGGAAAATTGATTCGGAAAATGACCGTGAATCATAAATTTATAATTAGACATTCGTTTCTGTGGGAGCTGCGTCTTAATGTACTAAGTAGATGGAAAGTTTCCATATATATGATACGAGCATAACATTCTACAATCCCTTTATCTGTAATGGATGCAGTTTCTCTTGTTATTATTAATCGCATAATTCATAATATAGCAAAACTCACCTTAATTGGACTCGGGTCAAGTGAACTTGACTTAACTAAAAGCCACCTCATACATGAATAATAATATCGTGACCTTCAGAAGAGATTGTTGCGTGTCTAGAAGAGCACAGCTCCTTTATTACTATAAAAGGTGTCAGGTATATTATTTATTATTTATTACCGGTATTTATTATTAGACTGAAGTTGTTTACGTTGAACATATTGGATGTGAAGTAGCTTTCTGACAGTCAAAAACAGCTCGCATTCGTTGTCAAAAAAATCGTGACATCCAAAATGACTTTTCCCTTTAATGCCTTTAAAATACTATACAAAACGTAGTATCAGGATCATGCTGTGGCAAAATATTAGTTACTTTTAGTATTTGTCGTTATTACGAATATTATAATAATATTTTTATTATAATTATCGGTATATTAATATTTTTATATTACAAGCATAAATATTATTGTTATTATTATTAATATTATTATTACCCGTTTTGTTGACCTTAAAAAGTGATAGTGAAAATCATGTAAGTGGTCAGATGCAAATCGCATGCCGCTGATCGTGGACATAAACTATTCCCGGAAGACACTGTTAGTGATATATGACTCAACCATACTGCTGGTATTAGTATACGCCAAGTAAATTCAGTTTGTGTGTTGGGTAGTGGCGCATCTATAATTTAGCTTTAGGGAGGGTCCGGGGTCGAGTCGGCTTCATACAAAAGTAAAAACAACTTAATATATCAACATTACTATCTTTAAAGTGGCTGAAAAACGTGTGACAACATCCTGAAATCAATCCCATTAATGTAAATAGTAATAACGCAATAAAAATACGCTTTACTGAAACAGCGGCTATACGAATCATTGTTCAACCGATTCTAGAATACTGTTCCGTGATTTGGGGATATATAAGTGACGACACCGATCGGAAGATTGAGACAGTCCAAAAACGAGTATTTCTTACCTGCAATGTCGTGGCATCACCCATATGAGGCCAAATATGAACATTGGAATATTATGACCCTTAAATATAGAAAGGCACTACAAGCTGTGTTACTTATGTATAAGAGTATTCACGGCCTTATTGAGATGGATGTCTCGGGGATCGGTTACAGAGTTCGTTAACCAATATACAGAAGACCTGTCTTGTTCAGGTACTTGCGTGTTGGCTGTATTGATGAGATCCATCATAATGACGGAGAAATTTTGTGACAATGCAGACGTAGACTTCTGTTTCAATCAGAATATTAATCCCTTTAAGAAAAAATGTTATGAATATAATGAAGTGAGACTCTGACTCGGATATCTATTCACTTTTAGAAATGTGTGTTGTGTATAAATTCACGTTACTTAATGTGTTTGTTTTGTACGTGTGTAGTATATCTCTCTTCCTTTTATTTATGGTATGTTGACGTCCCCCCTGAAATACGTCACAGTTAGGTAGAGTGCATTAACCAAGGTATCCACACTGTTCTATGGACTTTCTTCGCATCAGAGTACAGTCTTCCTGCTTCCCAGTTAGATAGTGTTACGACGGTCTACTTGATCGTCGTAGGTACGGTGGAAACAAAATAAGTACAAGACACCAAGTACGTCACTAATCACCAGGTTTAATTTTTACAGTAAAACAGTTCGTAATTAACAACACAGTCTACTACAACAAATCAAATAAAAATTGTTCACTCGCAATAAAATGTCACTAATATTAAACGCAATTGTATTACAATATATTATTACAACTGCCCGATTATAAAACGCAACACTTCGCTAATAACCACTTGAACGTACACAGTAATATCGCTACTATAACTCTCGAACCGCACTTGTCAATATCTCGCACTAAACTAAACTAAGGCCGCTACCGCCATGTATTTATAGCTCCGCTCACACACCAGAAGCTTCCAAACTGCGTCTTATCTCTCGTGTGAACTACGTAATTAACTGCGGCCTTGACACAGGCCGAGCGCCCGAGTGAAGCCCCTCCACAGTCGAGAAGATTCTCGCAAAATGGGTCTACAGGCACGTACGCCACACGCGTTACACCGAGACTCTTCTGGCACATTCGATAAACACGTAAATTGGTAAATTGTTCTGTGACGTCGTAACAATAGAATCCTTCAAGGAGGTTGAGACGGCTATAAGAGGAGATGTGGAGGCCATCACAAAAATAAATATGATGTTCAGTGGTAGTAGTAGTAGTAGTAGTAGTAGTAGTAGTAGTAGTAGTAGTAGTAGCAGTAGTAGTAGTAGTCGTATTAGTAGCAGTAGTAGTAGTAGTAGTAGTAGTAGTAGTAGTAGTAGTAGTAGTAGTAGTAGTAGAACTGGTAAGAGCAGCAGCAGCTGTGGTATTGGAGGTAGTCTTGGTGTAGAATATGAAAAGACAATGTGGGAGTCTAACAGAAATACAACAAAGCCTCACACAAACGGTAATCTGATAAAAATTACTAGTACATGAACAGGTTACTGAGTGATAACTGTAAGGGTAAAAAGAGAAAGTTATAGAAAGGTGTCGTAAAAGAATGATAAGCAATTTAAATAGGCTATATTTAGAACTGATTCAGCATAATTATCACACAGGAAATACAAAACCAGATATTTTGAAGCAAGATTATGTAACGGTGACTGGACTGCAGAAATAAAAGTCGTAGCAAATGGAAATAGTTACCCAAAAAGATCAGAGCAAGAGGAGTGGTTGATCGTTGTCATCATCGTTCTGGTAATTGCACCGAAAGGGCAGCAATAATATTAGTATGTTAACAAATATACTTTCTTGGTTTGTCCTGAATTAAGTTAAAAATTAATAACTTGCTTGTAACAATGGGGACTAACCGTATACAACAGTTAAAATAATATTGTCATTGATACGGTTTTGAAACCAGAGCAAGTAA
Organism: Magicicada septendecula; assembly: GCA_034769895.1. Taxonomy (NCBI): domain Eukaryota; kingdom Metazoa; phylum Arthropoda; class Insecta; order Hemiptera; family Cicadidae; genus Magicicada; species Magicicada septendecula. Next base: position 306,604,907 of record CM068376.1, on the reverse strand, counting down.
ATTTTCAGAGCAAGTACGTAAACCTGCTTGTGAGTACTGGTTGGGAGCATGGACATACGCTGACGTAACCGGAGAGAAAATTACTTTATGACTACAGAAAAAGTACAAGAGTTTACGGTAGTGTCCGTTATGGTCTACTGCGACAGAACACTCCAATGGCGTGTGAAACATTTTATCGGTTGGTAAGAAACTTGGAACAATTCTTTTTTTTCTTTTTTTTAGGCGATGTAATTACGGCTGGCGCCGCCTCTCGCATCCTAGCTTCCACTGGCGCCGGTGTCTAAACAGTCCTGTTCTGTAAGTCCTCTTGCATTCATTGCATCTTCGACGTCCATTTTCCATGAATGTTTAGGTCTTCCTTTTTTTCTTCTAGAGAAGAACTTTACAATACACTTTGCAGACGATCAGGCTGTAATTGCAGAGGGCGAAATTGATATAAGTTATATGCTTAGGAAACTAGCAGAAGAATATGCGAAATGGGGTCTCGAAATAAATACCTCAAAAACTGAGTACCTTATAGTAGGCGGTGAAGGTCAAGACCTAAAACTAGGAACAAAAGTGATAAAAAATATTAAAAACCTCAAGTATTTGGGTGTAACAATGACATCGGATGGTGACAGCAACCAAGAAATAAAAGTAAGAATAGGACAAGCTAAGACAGCAACAAAACAATTAAACTGTCTGGTTTGAAGTCCACGAATAACAAAAAGCACTAAAATCAGAATATATAAAACTATAGTCGAAAGTATAGGCCTATATGGAGCAGAACTGTGGGAAATTAATAAACGAAATAAATCCATAGTAAGTGCTATGGAGATGGATTACTGGCGGAGATGCTGTAGACTCACAAGACTAGATAGAGTGAGAAATGTAGAGATAAGACAAGCGATGGGATTCGACCTTGACATTATAGAAACAATAGAATCAAGAAGACTGAATTGGTTTGGGCACCTAAAAAGAATGTCGGATGAGAAGTAGCCAAGGAAGGTATGGGAATGGACTCCACCCTCTAGAAGGAACATTAAATAATATTTTAAAATTATGAGTACAAAACACCTCTTTGCGATTCGTGATGTATCAGGTCTGAACCACTTTGTGCAGAAACGTAATGTTGACTTCTAGCGGTTTCTGTTTGCATTTATTACCATAAACGGAAAATTACCCTTATATGTATACGAAATTTTACGTATACGTAGAAAACTAGTAATAACATGCGCATTTTCCGTGGTCATAAGGGTGACTTTCATTATACTGAAGAGTACAAGCAAGTACAGCATCATCTAATATTCCTATATAAACTATACACAACGCTTTTTAGCGGATTTGATTAATGTTAATTAAGACATTTATTAATAACTCGGTGGATTCAATGAACTTATTTATTTTCTGTTTACACATTCATTTACTTCTTCAATTATTTTTTACAAAAATATTATTTTATTAATAATACAAAAAAATAAAAATAATAAGGAAACGATGAATTGCTAAAGATTTAGATAAGCCAAATTTACCATCAGCAAAGCGTATAGGCCTATGTTACAGCTGTGGAAAGGCCATTATAGATTACCGTAGTACTCGTGAGCCGATACAGAAGTAACTTCAAACACAACAATCTACGCATCTAATGGAGGCATTCAAACTTCTAAAGATACTAATTTTGAATGATTCAATAAATGGATTAGAATTCTTCATTAAACCACTAAGTGCGGAAAAAGTGTTCCAAAATTTAGAGAAGAACGTTCATAAAACGATTTATTAATTATTACTAGAATTAGTTCACTGTTTTGACTTGACATCATGTTCTTGGGCTGATGAAGTAAATAGTACCACTTCGGTAGTCAGGGCACACGGTGTGCGAGACCGTTCATACGGTTACAGATCATTGTACGCGGCTGAATTATGTCTGAACCGTTCTAGGTCACGCGAGATGCCGATGCCCCTTCCAGACGTTAGATCGGGTACACTATCAGCACCCAGGGGCTTACTATCAAACTACAATGTAAGGCGGTGGAGGTATAAATACCCAGGGCATGATTTCCCTGGAACACAGAACGGCGTTCCAGAAACTCTTGGACCAAAAAATAAATTACCGAAAAAATATATGAAAAGAAAAACCTAATTATTACAAACATTTACTAATACTTTTTAAATTGTGCCCCTCATCAGCCCTACTACAAAGCTAAGCATTTGTCAAAATCAAACACCAGCACTGATCTTTATCTTGACTACTACCGTTCATTTTTTTTACAAAATCGCAATGTTGGTCTGGGTTTTGCCAACGAAAAACTGAAAATTACTGCTTCTTTATTTGAAAGCAGAAAATCGGTACCAGGCCCCCATTATTCTATGGCCCTGAAAACAGTACAAAACTTAACTTTTTCGGAGTTCCGCTTCAAAAAAAAAAAAAAAGAACGTAGCAAAAACAATAATCCCGTAGACCCTGAAAAATGTTTTCAGGCACTGAAAAAGTCTATTGAAAACAGACGTAACACAAGATCTCGAGTTAATATACAATATAAGTATATCTGAGTCTGTACAACTTTTGAATTGATGCGTTCCGACACCTATAATTTTAGAAATCAACCACTGTAAATACCACAGTATTCAGTTCCATAGGCTGAAGAGATTTGGAGGCAGAAAAAAAACGAATATTGAATTTACAGTATATCTTGATTGTGGAAGCTCGACTCTGAACGGCTAGACTGGTACTCGAGGGTAATAATCACCGATCTACTAATTCCCATTCAAGAGGTGTGGCTAAGTAAACTCCAAGCCAAGAAAACGTATTATTTTTTAATTTTCCAACGAAGTGTTGCCTAACATGAAGATAGTAAACTGAACACATTCTGGCTAGAGCACTAATGCGTGTTGCAATAAAAATTAAAATATATATCTCTACAGTGTTACTTTTTGGTTTTCCTTATTTTGTTATTATTCATTTTTGGCGTCATTTTTAAATAGCGTGAACACAGGTGTGAAAGGAATACACGAGACTACGTTAGACAAAAGAGCACGCAGTTACACAAGACTACGAGCGATTCTTCGTGGAGGGAATATTCCATGTCACACAATCGTTCACGAGATCTGCGTCTGACAATGTGTTCTATAAGAACAAAGATCGAGTATTCGTAGAGATTAATAAATAAATGTGCACAGTAACGTGTGAATTCCACTTCGACGCACAGAAACTCACGAATCCACTCTCGTAACTCTCTCAAAACCATTAACATTCTCTTCCAGGTACGCTTTTAAGCTAGCAGACACACGCGCACACACGCCATCGCGAGCGCTCACCTTGCTCGCACGTGGTGAGTCGAACGCCCTTTGTAAGTTAAACAGTAACTTAGTTAAGTGTGTTAGAAAGCAGTAACAGTCACATCGTAATGTTACAAACAAACCGAAAGAAAGGGTATTTCGTAGTTGCTACTTGCCTCTCTCTATACCGTTTTATTTTTTTATGTTATCGTAAAAAGAGAAAAAAATAGTCAAAATATTTTTTCTCTTATGTATTCGCTATTATAAATAGTAGTCATTAGTTTTAAACAACGCTACTTTTACATTAAAATAACATTATTATTTCACGGAAAGTAATATGAATTTAACAAATTTTCTTATAATAAAAACGGGACATAGAAACAGTGAGAATAAAAGACTTTTATTTTTTGGACATTTATATAGAACGGACGACAGTAGGTTAACAAAGCAGATCTTCAAATATCTGTGGGGGAATAGGTCAACATCAAGTCAGATTTAAGAAGTCCAAAAGGATTTAGGAAAAAATAATATACACACAGAAGAAGCAATTGAAAGAGAAGTTTGCGGGCAAAAGTGTTAAAAATGGAAGGAGTCCAGGGTAGGAGAGAGAAAAACGCAGGTTCAAAGTAGACCGAGGACAGGAAAAAGAGACAGTGAAAAGATGAAAGAATATTTGAGAAAAAGAAAATAAGAAACAAGAATGAATTGAAATTGGCATGTGGTCCTTAGAAGGCCGAAAAAAAAAAAAAAAAAAACCGGGACATAGGCACGCTTTAAACTAATGAAGCCTGGAATAAAGTAAAAATTAATACATAAGTGTATAACCCAGCATTAGCTGGGACTGATTTTTCCTGCAGAGCAAATATTCCCTTAAGAAGTCCTTTTTATCTGACAGATTTCTAAAAATCGATAAACGTCAGGGGCGTATTTACGGGGGAAAAAGTTGATGAAATTCGTTACTCTCCTAATTATATGACTATTTTATTATTTTTGCAGCTGTGTAGGCCTAGTAGTGACTATTTTTTAAATATACAAACAGATTTATTACACAGAATTTGCGTATGCGTTTGAAGTATGAAATACTGTATAGGGAAATCAGTCCAGTCAATAAGTATCTTCTAAACAATGTTTCAATAACGCGCATTTTTTGTCTGTTATTGCTAGGATTGGTTTCAGGATGTTATCGCATGTTTTCAACCACTTTAAAGATAGTAATGTTGATTAGTCTTAACTCGTTTCTTATTTTGTATAAAGCCGATTCGACTAGACCCCCCCCCCCGACCAAATTCTAGACACGCTACTGATAAATGTATTAACCAAGGATAATGTATAACCTTACTGACTAAGACCGATTTTAATAGTTTGCTCTGAAAGACGAGTTGTATAATTTTTTCACCACGAGCTATTCATGAACATTTCTGTAGTTCCGATTCATATCCATGATTCCTACTTGAAATAATTATTAACACAGCAATCGGGACACTTGTTCGTTCCGATATTCGTCCGAGTAATGCGAGACAGCGGCTAAGAAACATCTGAACGTCTGGTCAGCTTATGGTAACACGAACACACACACACACACACACACACACATGCACACATAAACGCAAACACAAATACATTATCTTCGCTTTGTGTGACAAGGATAATACGTTGGACTTTCGTGGCAACTACTGTGTGCGACTTTTGTGTGGCAACTATTGTGTGCGACTTTTGTGTGGCAACTATTGTGTGCGAATTTGTGTGGCAACTACCGCGTGCGACATTTGTGTGGCAACTACAAACCTCAATTACAGCAGAACTGGAAATGGTTTTGTATATAACGAGATGTTTACGTCAGCAGAGTACTGTAGATGAGTATGAACAATTAAGTTGTGTGTAATATTAATGCCAATGCGCTGTATTGTAACCGCCTTCAGGGAGGGCCACGATAAACAGTACATTAGTTATTCTAAAGGAACTCTCTATCCAAAACCAATATTTGCTTACCAACAGTCTGGTATTTACCCAGCACTAAACGGTTTCATCCGTTGTATCACGCTATGAACTTTACACATACGTTAACCCCGTCACCTCTTCCTTACACTATCCATTGTCCGAAAAATACAATAATCTTTGATGTTTTAATATTGTCATTTGTGGATACCTTGTGATCTATAATTTACCACTGAATTATTAAAATAAAAGCAGACGAATACTTTCTTAGATACTGAAATGAAACATTAACTTCGGGCGTCTCAAGTTCGGAATTTTCAGTTTCTCGTAGTTGTACTGGCCAGAAAATGCAGTACCTCAGTGTGGAGTCTCACGGATAAGTACGAAGCGATCAGCTTTACGCGTAAGTCCACTTCCGGATACCGATTCATCTCCTTAGAAGAGATACCAATTCTATGGACTGAGTCGGTCAATTATGTGGGCGTTCGGCTAGTCCGCCGTCTGAACTTCAACGAAGATGTGACCGAAATCCTGAACAAGGCTCGTGGGGTCACAGCCAAGCTCTTCCTGGGAACAGCCGCGTGGCTGACCGCACCAAACTGACTTCGCATCTGCTGTTCCTTCGAACAGTATTTACATATGCGGCGCCCGCTTGGTGGCCTCTCCTGTCGGCCATCATCAGGCGTAGGTTGTCTGCCTTCCAGGGTCGAAGCCTCAGGGCCCTCTCTGGGACCCCGTGGTTTGTTAGAAATGACGCACTCCTTTGGGGTCTCTTCGTGTCCCTTCCGTGGAGATTTTCGTTTGGTCGCTGGCGACTGATCTGTTCGCAAAGGCCGGTGAATCCTGCTTCCCGCACCACCGTCTGCTAAACAGCATGGACAACGCACCGCCCCTACGATGGGTCAGACGCTCTCGGGCGTTTCTAGACGATACCTCGTACGTATGCTTTGCACGGACCCCTCAGAACCCCCCCACTATTCTTAGCATCCGTGAATCCTCTCAGGCTCACAAGGGCGGCGGTTTGACGACTCTAGGGTCGCAACACAGCGTCTGCCATTAACAGATAGACAATACATACTAACTTCAGTCAGCGCCTGCTTTGCCGCAAAGTGTGCGAGTGCCTAATTGAGGGCACCATTCGCCCTGACGTGGCGACACATAGTTCCGGTCGACTCGCCCCCGAGGACTCGAGCCTTCCAACCACACCAACCCTTGTGTAGGTTCCAGCGGGCGCTGCATTAAGGAGCCACGGAGTCGCGTCTTCGGCATGGCAATCGGCTGAAGCAATACCGAGACCCACCCCATACACCAATCGTGTGTTGGTGGACCGATTCCTAAGTCCTTGTGCCGCGCGAACGACCGCGCTCCACCGTATGAAACTCGTGTTCACCGGGCTCCGGCCTGGACAAGTCACACAAACCAGGGCGCAAGACGTCCCGCGCACCTTTTTGTCCGTCTGTCTAGAGTCTCACCTCTTTTTTGCTACAAATTTTCTATTTCATCTTTAGGTTTCTACACAAGGGGCGCGTACGTTAGGAATAAGCATAAACAGATGAGACTCGCTTTTACTGTCTCATGGTACAGCTCTGTTCAACTAAAAATGTATACTGAAATATGAGAAGGAGATAAACCATATTCATGTTAGATTTGTGGCAACGTCTTCTGAAGTTCTTAATTTTTGTACGTTAAAACTTAAATTATTTGTTTTTCTGCTAGCTAACGGTTATTAAATACTACACACAAGTTGTCAGACGGCACAATTTATCGAGACATTTGTTGTTTCTTAGACTGTCGCAACTATTTGAGATGAAAGTGAGCAGCAAAATGTTACAACTTTCGGTTTTTTTAAAAGGATCTGTTTCACGTAGGCATCGCGGATACGAGGGAGTTTAGTTCGTGACTAACTTATCGTCAAGTGATAATGGTTGAAACCCTTAGAACAATATCGGTCACTAACGCTTACTATATTTAGGACAATGTATCCTTTATATAAAGTAGACTACTTTGTGATGAAAAGGATATATCCTAAGGAAGATTTATTAGTTGGAAAATATACGTAGCTATATTCTGAGTGCAGTATTAACAACATGAATACGTTTTACTTGCATATGTAATAATGATTTTAACTTCGGCTGACTGTGTCCTGATTTCATAATTTTCTATAACAGCAATTCTGTAGATTTCCCAATTTTATAGCATAAAAGCCTTAACTTTTAAATATACGACAATCTGATAAACTTATTTTGTCAGTACCGTAATACTACTTTGGCTTTTGTAGATTATTGTAAGCAATGCCGGACGCTTCTGTATGTGTGTGTGTGTGTGTGTGTGTGTGTGTGTGTGTGTGTGTGTGTGTGTGTGTGTGTGTACGTGCAGGCCTACTCACTACGTGTGTAGATGTGGAATCGTCACAGATGAGCTCGACGAAACCCACATATGCGGTAAGTATTATCCGGGTGAACGGAGAGTAAACACTTCGCCCGCGGGTAGTTCCACAACTCTTAGGGCATACCGTGACACGTGCGTTGTTTTGCGAAGAAGCTGGATACAGTCGACGTTGCTCCATAAAAGGAACAATTCTGCTGCAGTTCGTGTGACGTCAAGTAAAGCGAAAGCTTCCATATCAAACGTCTCAACGAGTACAGGACGCTGAAATATAAACACGTGTCGTTATGACCGACAGAAGGCTGTCCCTCTAACCGGTACATAATCGGATATTCGGTATTCAATTTTATTTTAAAATATTCTCAAAACGTTAATACAAAAATTAACGACTTTTTCAGTGAAGGGTTTGTGAGGATCGGTCAAAAATATAACACAAATTTTAACTTATTTTTGTCGACGTTTCGACAATGTTTATTGTCATCATCAGGACCTGTGTATGAATACAAACGAAATGTCAAACACAACAGAAGATTTTTTCGGTGAACGTGTTTGTGTATATGAGTGTGTGCGTGTGTGTGTGTGTGTGTGTGTGTGTGTGTGCGTGTGTGTGCGAACACGCATGTGCGTGCGTATGTATGTATTATTGTATATGCCAAGGAGTTGAGATAGTTTGTTTACAACTTCAAATGTTTCCTTTAAGACAACGAGAAAATTATAATATCACAGAACTTAATTTATATACTATTACAATTTAAATTACCATAATATAATGATATTTTTAATTAATTATAAAAGCAATAATCAACAATTAGATATTAGATTGGCACAGAAAAACCTTTATACATATACCAGCCAACATTACACAAACACGTTCACCCAAATAATTTTTCTGTTGTGTTTGACATTTCTTTTGTATTCATACACAGGTCCTGATGATGACAATAAACATTGTCGAAACGTCGACACAAATAAGTTAAAATTTGTATTATATTTTTGACCGATCCTCACAAACCCTTCACTGAAAAATTCATTGATTGACGGTCAATGCGAATTTAAGGACAAAAATTAACATTATTCATGACGACGCTCCATGTATTTCATACTGAAAAATTGTCTGTCACACAGTTTTTCTAGATTTTCGACAATAAATTTCATAAAGCGGGTAACTAGAGACGTAGTGCGATGAATCGAAGTTTTTACCTTGAAAACAAGAGAGAATGATATGAAAATTGGATACCATAGGTTACTTAATGTTTACATAATAGGCTATGTTAATTCAGTAGCTTCAGTATAAAGATCCTTCAATAAAATAAATTTGGATAAAAATTATTTACGATCATCAATAGGTCAGAAAGTGTTCTTATTTTATCGATTATTTTTAATTAGATATTATTTTCGGGAACTTGTAATGATTTTGCCTTTCTAATACAAAATAACTTACATTGCATTTTAACAGTTTTTGTGCAAGTAAATTTAATTGCACTTGGAAATCGAATGAAATTTGTTTATATTTCTGTCCTTTATAGTCAACTTCAATCAATAGCATCAAAAACGTTTTTGTAATTTGTTGTCTTGTATTATTTGCGTCCAATTATATTTTACTCACCGTTGCTTCAAGTAACAATTTGTATCAATTTTTTTCAATACACCTAATTTTCTTGAAACTGCACGACACTATCTATCCGAATCTCTTAATCGCAGAGGATAACATGCATATATGAAAACGTTGAAACAAAATATATTTATTTCTTTTCCAAGCAGGCACCGAATTCAGGCTTAGATACGAGCAAAACGTTTTCTTTGCGTAATCCTGCCCGGTAAACAACGTAATAGAACTTTCTGAAAAAAAAAACAAGTTGTAAGTTACTTCTTGCGTTCTCTGAGGGCAAGACTATATATACTAAGAAGGCAAGAACGATACTTTCGCCGTATCGATTCTTACATCTTACACCGTATCAATTATTGTACCGACCCCCACACACAAACACATTATATATGTATATTATACGTGATGTATAATATATATATATATATTGCAACGATACGTTTAGCATAAGTCTCCGTGTCAACCCCTGACTGCGGTATGAGAACATACGAACGCACGTATGAGTCATGTAAAAGATAATGAAAATAATGTAATAATTAAGCGTTAGGTATAAGACATAAAAGAAACAAACGTATTAATTAATTTTAAATAAGGAAATAATTGTAAGTGAACATGCATATGGAATTGCCAAGCCTTGTTGGTTTTAAACGCAGCGAAGGGAGACGAAACACGCCTCGACTGGCAGCTGTGACGTCATTGCGACAGGCAACCGCGTGTGTATCAGTTTGTCTGTGTGCGTTAGTGTTAGTGTGTAAATGAAGAACAAGTTGAATTATGTATACGATTGTGGAAAATTTAACACAGTTTTTTAAGTGCTGAACGAAAACCAGAAGTCACACGAATCAGAGACATATGTAGAAAAACAGCTGGCGCCTGGCGCTACAATTCAATACTAAGAGGTCTATGATCGTGGGAACCGTTCAGCTACCGTGTGAAATTTTGCCATAACTTCCATAGTTTACACACCTTAATGTTCATAATTTGCATAGGTTAAGTTTATTAATGTACCTAACGATTTGTCAAATAATATTTTTAAAAAGTGTGCGCTTCATAGAGAGACGCGTAGGTTGTAATTAGTTAATAAACCGACGCGCTGACTTGTTCAACTCTGTCCGAACAGTTTTCAACAGGAATTGAACGCCGGCAGGAGTATAAAACCCCAGCGAGCGACACACGCTTTCTCAGATCATTAACAGACAGTACGTTAAATCCACGCATCTCGCCACCACAAATTTTATAAAGTTTAAGTAATGTTTTAAATCGAATTACGTAACTTTAAGTGCGATGGAACCGGCAGTACGTCGGTGAAAGTAATTAGTGATATACACGAGTTATTTAAAAGACAATAATACTGTAAACTACGAGGAGTCGAAACGTCGTCGATGAGTTTCAAGAAGTCTACGTAGAACTTCGAGACATCCACGAGGGAAAAGACGAGGCGAGAAGAGGAAACAGAGCAATATACTAGAGGACGCAGGGACAGCCACACGCAGCTACATCCAGCCGTACATCATCACGACCAGAGGTCCATGTCAGAACTCAGCATCCATTAGACGGAGAGAGTAATTCCAAACGACGCAGAGGCAGAGAAGGTGATACCGGAGGGGGATCCCAAAACTCGAGAGTCCAGGTGACGGTAACAACAGTTAAATGGTTGCAGAAATATGCAGGTGAAGTCAGACATTTATTCAATCTTATAAATGACCCTGAGGTCTATCAAAAGAAGTCTCTAGATTCCATATATCCAAGTTTACATAAACTTTATTATTTTTATTTGCATAATGAATAATTAATAAAAGTTCAGAGAATAATAATTTCTAACAAAGAACATAAAACTTATTAATCTCATAAATAAATGGTAATTAGAGAAACCATATTTTATTATATTTTTATATTTTTATTATATAATTAAAATCAAGTAACTGTAACGTAAAATCAAGTACGAAAGTTTACTTCAATTGTAGATTTTAATTAATTGAGACATTAGGAATATAGTTAAATAATGTGATAGAATGGTCTCTATTAAAAATTTTATAAATGTTTAATTATTTAATTTTTTTAATTAAGTGGTATATAATAAAAAAAACACACTTGCTAAGTCAATATTAATATTAAATTTCGTGCGTGTTATTCACGAATTGTAATAATATATGTGTTATGTATTATATGTCTGTGTAAATATTCCAGGTCATATATGTCTTATTGTTGTGTATCATGTGTCTTAGACTATAAGAGATAAGATTTTGCCACGTTATAATTATACGATATTCGTATAAGTGAATATAAGGGTTTCAATAATAGTTAACCCACACACTAATTAAATTAATACATGACAATTTGCATTTTTTTTAAATTAATAAACAAAATGAATATAATTTTATTAATAAAGTCGTACTAATTTCATAACCAGTACTAAATCCTGTGTACTCTTTACTTGTAACGATATTCACATGCTTATCCACCCTCAATTAACTACCAAAGCCTGCGACCTAGCTGGGAGACATCAAGGTAAATACTGCAAAAGAAGAGTATACCTTCGAGACGTGGGTAAGTGCGCACAAATGAGTAACAGCATATGTGCAAAAGTGTTAAGAGTATCGTTGCAATATATATATATATATATATATATATATATATATATATATATATATTCACTTTCTGCTACAGTCCGTTTCTTGATGTATTAATACATTTAATATTTATAATTAAATTTACCTCAAGATGTTATTTTTTTCCTTTTTTGGAACATGTTTCGGGCACTATCTTGTACCCATCTTCAGCCTTCCGGTTTTTTGTCTGGTGAAGTACATATGTGTTGTTGGTTGACTATTATTATTGTGGCTTCGTGTTGGCTTCTGGTATTTCAAATTGGTTTTATTGTGTGTGATTGTGGTGTATGTGTTAGTTTTTTGTGTATTTTCAATGTTGAGTGCTTTGAATATTGTGTCATGTTTTGTATTGATTTGTATTTGTTTTCTGTTTTACCTGAACAAATACAAATCAATACAAAACATGACACAATATTCAAAGCACTCAACATTGAAAATACACAAAAAACTAACACATACACCACAATCACACACAATAAAACCAATTTGAAATACCAGAAGCCAACAGGAAGCCACAATAATAATAGTCAACCAACAACACATATGTACTTCACCAGACAAAAAAACCGGAAGGCTGAGGATGGGTACAAGATAGTACCCGAAACATGTTCCAAAAAAGGAAAAAAATAACATCTTGAGGTAAATTTAATTATAAATATTAAATGTAATATATATATTTATATATGGGAAATTATGTACAACTTCATGTTTGTATTATGAATCATTATTGACTATGTCAATACAAAATTGCATATTTAGAAGCTAATAACGCCACTATATTTGTAGTAATTACACTTCAGCTGCATAATATTTATATTATTACAAATTGTAAGTAGTCTTACAAATGATTACAAATGTTTTAAATTGTGTACACTGAGAATGGTAAGATGAACTATTCTTTATCAGGAGCTGAATTACAACGGATGTTGTAAAAGCGATTAGAACCTGTCAATTGAAGTAGACAGGCAGATATGTTCAAGTGGGGTGATTCATTTATTGCGGGGGACACATTACTAATATACCATACCATTCCACCCATAACTATAACGATAACGAACTACAAACGTTCATCGGCAAACGTTTTATTCAGAGGAATTACACCACTTACTGCTAGTGAATGACTGTAAGAAGGAAATCGAGTGTATATAGAAAATGAGTATTATACACATGTCGAAAATTGAAATCACAGGCTCAAGAGTGCCGTGCGATTGGAGGAAAGAGAAGACAGCATTAGTCATGGATTTGGAGGCACAAACCATTTACGTGATCTGAGTGACAATGTTGCTATGAAATACACGCGCTCGCTCACGCACACACAAACACACACACAATGTCAACGATTTGAGCTATTTGTTTGAAATATCAGTATAATTGCTTTGACCTTTACTCGTTAAATAAAGACACGTTCATGCAAGTAAGTTGCGTTAGGTTTTGCAATTTTAAAAATTCATTGAAAAGTGATATTACATGTATCAGAGTTTACACACACACATGTATTTCTTTCGTAAATATTAATTAGCCTTTTTATACATGAAGCGAAAGTTTTACAAAAGAAACATATTTTTTAACTGCCACTTCTATTCATTGGACACAAATTAAGTCGGAACGAGTACTGAATATATTAAGGCTGAATAATCGGTAATACTCTACTTTTTAGAAAAGTAAATTTTTTGTTCAAAAGACTCCGGATTGATTGTTCCGGCGCAGATCTGCGGTGGGACGGGGTTATCCGGAAAATGCCCTATTATGTAGCAGTTGGACAATTACAATTTGGCCAGTTACAAGATACCCGTAGCTTAACGATTTGTCTTCACCCAAATGTATTTACCATTGCAATCTGTATTCCACTTCGCTATATCGACTGAATTGTTAATATTATTAAGCTGTCCGGAACACCGCTGCAAGATTTACGACACCACCCCTTGCCACTCCTTTACTTTTTGATATTTATTTCTTATCTTTCTTGCTTTGTAAGAAAATCGCTGACTGTTGTATGCGGTGCTGTTCTCTTTCTCCTTTCATTTCCATTATCTTTTCATTTCAAATACTGCTGCAAAACGTTTTCGCCACCGTATGCGACATAACTAATTACGTCTACTTTTACAACTTAAGTAAGGTTTCTCGCTTATCCTCATGTTTGGAATAACCGCCACATTACTTATGCTGTCTATATTAAGCACGTTGTGTGTGTGTGCACGTTTGTTTTCTATTTGTATTGTAGTTGGGGAAGGTTTTATACTAGGCAGAATACCTCTCGCTGGTTTGCTTTGTATAGTAAACATTATTAAATTATTATCATGTTATTGTTATTAGCAGTAAGCCTAATTATAAGTTAGTAGGCATTAGTATAGTGGCGTATCTAAAATTTGTCCTTGGGGGGGAGGGGGTTCGGTTGAGTCGACTACATGCAAAAGAAAAAAAGTTAAGACTAATCGAGTTGTCTACTAACACAAATAATTTAAATACTAAACTTAGAAATATATAATTAATAAATAATAACATATGTAATTGTATATGCGATAATAAATGTAATATAAAATTATGTATGTAATAATAATAATACATATAATAACACAAAATATAATAAGGATTTAGACAGGTAGTTAAGGATATTAGTAAATTAACTTAAACGGCTTAGAAGTTACATGAAATTTAATTTTCTATTTACAAAAATGGGGCGATAGTTAAATTTATTTAGACAACCCTATCTCCTTTACTACAGTATTTTACATAAGCTGTTATGGTGTCTATGGTTTCGCTTGGTGACGAGTCTTCTCCAGTGAGGACATCTCTTTCATCCTATTTCAGGTCTATTGGGCTAGAACAGTTTTCAGCCTTCTAGTGTCTAGTCTTGCAGAGATGGTTGGGGGAGATTACTGACTCTGCCTTTATTATTATCTTTCATGATGTTTACTACTTTTTTAATAGGTGCCCTCTCGGACAGCTGGAGTATGGGTATCAAGGTGTAACATACCATGTTACCATGTAACTCTCGATTCGTTCTTTCCAAGTCAGTTGTCAGATGTCATAAAAGAGAGTTTTCTATAAGCCTGTGGGAAAATCCGGATAAACTGCCTCTAATAAGATATTTAATTCTTTGAATTCTCTATAGTAGCATGTAAATACACGTTGTACAATATATTGTTACGACGGTCTCCTTGATCGTCGTATGGTACAGTGGAAAACAAAATACAAAACACCAATTAAGTCACTAATCACCAGCTTTTTTATTATCATAATTAAACAGTTTGTAACCAACAAGATACTGTCTTACAACAAATCAAATAAAAATTGTTCACACCAATAATAACGTCAATTAATATAGTCTCGCACAATTATAAAACACATTACACTTCGCCACAATACTTCTAACCGCACTGGAATAAATCGCAACTGAAACTGACTGATCGTCGCTGAGTATTTGTATTTATATCCCGCCGAAATTCCAGAAAAATCCATACTACCGATCAACAACGCTACTAGAAAACAAACACTAGAACGTAATTGGTTGTGACCTTGCACAAGCGCGCGGACCGTTGAGTCCGGACCAATCTCGCTAATGCATGTTGAGAATCGCGTACGCACACCACATTACAGCCGGTTCCACTGGAATATTAGAGAAACATGTAGATTGTTCTGTAATATCGTAACACTATAAATACGATGGCAGGTGTTCAAATTGATCAGTCACTTCAGAAGATCATGGAGCGAGAGCGGAGTTTTGAGACCACAGTTTTCGCCTTCATGAAGACGTTCCGTTTTACAGGATCCCCCACTTTTTTCATCAGTGTGGTGTACGAATGTGCCATGGAATCTGTCCTGTAAGTGTTATGCAATATCTTTGGACACACACACGCGCGCGCGCGCGCGCGCAACCACCCACCATGAATGAATTTCTGAAGTAACAATTATTTTTTCGAATCTTTGGTTACTATGTGACAAACCTTGTCTACTGTAGGCATACATTCAATCCAGTTAGATTCTGCCATTTTTATATTTTCCATCAGTATGTCTTTTTCCTGTGATCCCACTTCTTCTCTTGCAGTCTCACATTGTTGTGTCCCGCGTACTAGTTTCTCTAATTTTTTCTAGAACATTCCAGTCACTCCTAATTATCTCCGTATCTCTCGTATTACATTACAATCTTATGGTAATTATTGTTTGGTTTCATATCGTTTGTATCTTACATTAAAGTGATTATATTTTTTGTATTTTAGAGTATTGAAATAATATATACACGTTTCGGATACAATAGGAAGGAGATTTTAGTTAATCAAACAATTTTTTATCGCTGTTGCTTGTAGGCCCAGACAATAGACCCAAATAGTTAATAGCTACACCTCTCACTGCTGCTTTTGGTTACATCTAACAGATGTATTTCTCAATATAATGAAACTGTTATTCTTATGTTAGATATAAACATCATATTCATAATCACTCACACGGGCGTCACCCGTCCCCCTCAATAATTTTCCGAAGTTAAAATCCAGAATAATATTTTATTCAAATTAATTTTTGAAATTTTTACTCATATTTTTATTTGAATAGTTATATTAAATTCACTGCCAGTGATGGTCTAATTTGAGGGCCAATGATTAATTTTATTTGTATTATTACATAGAGATGATAGGTTCCCGGAATTAGTGTTGACAACTAGAGTGCGGTTATGACAATTTGTTGATACGTTGACAGCCATATAAATGTAAACACGGCAAAATACTAACACTGAGTCGTCGATGTGTCTTCTTTAGACAGTCAACTCCCCTGAAGGTAACCCGCTGCCACGATCCTGACAATTGCAGAGGCTCCCCCTTCAGGAAAGTTCACACTTAGAGACTTGTGGGTAATCTTTTGTGTGCGTTGTTGGGGACCGAAGCGAGGCTGGTACACCACCGGAGCTGATCTGGGTAGGGATGCTGTCTTGTTATCAGGATGAAAGTATGGCAGACAACACAGGGCTTTGAAACCTCCCTGATGGCAACAACTATTATATGTCTACAGTAATGTAATAAGATAATAAGATAGTAAGCGATTGGAACCTATAAAAATAGAAAAAATAAAACTAATCTTTCAGAAATTTTACCATACCCCAAATATTTAATATTACCATAACGTTCCCCCCCCCATACATTGGGCACTGGTGGCGCCCATAGTGTCTACTGACGTTATCGGACACACGTAAAACTTTGTGCAGTTTTTTGTCAATATTACACGTCGCTGATCTTTGCATATATGAAGAGAGAATGATTTAGGTGGTAGCCTGATAGTTATGAGTCCCGGAATCACTGCTATCAAGAAAGTATTATAAGACAGCGTATTAGTGAATGTGTAATGTATTCAATTATTGTTTAATTCTATGGCAGATTATTGCAATTATTTATTTTGGCGATTTTTATTACTGTGTGTACAGCGCGCGTTGGATAATTGTATGTGATGATTTGTGCAATTGTATATTATATTGTATAAAGTAATCATAATGATTGATCGCTTGTATGTTGTGTGTGTGTGTGTTTGTGTGTATGTTTGTGTGCGTTTCAGAGAAGTGTTGATAGAAATTGACACTAGTTTTTAATTCCACGGTTTTAAAATCGTGATAACTGCAATCCTTGTACCAATGTCTTCAATGCAGGGGCGTTCAAGGGGGGGGGGACGAACGAAACTGGACACTCCTAGACGGTCGAAAAAGTTGTCGAATTTTGTTAATCTCTTAATTTTTAGGCTGGTTTATTATTTTCGTCAGCTGTCTACGCTAATTGGTAAATATTTTTCGAACATGCAAACAGGTTTATTACACAGAATTAGTATATACACTTGAAATATAAAATATAAATAATAAATTCAGTCAGTAAGTATCGTGAAAACAACGTTTCAATAACGCGTAATTTTATTGTGCTATTACCGTTTACTGTAATGGGAGCGATTTCAGCCACTTTAAAGATACTCATGTTGATTAGTCTTGACTTGTTTTTTTCTTTTGTATGAAGCCGACCCGACCCCGGACCCACCACCCCGGAAGGCCAAATTCTAGGTATGCCACTGCTTCACTGATTCAGCATTTACTGTCGTATATTTGTAGCGCAAGTCGTAACTGAATAAACAAAACAAACATTAAAAAGTTACGTAGATATCATTTTGCAGCTGCAGTTAACGTTTTCAAAGCATTGTGGTGTCAGAAATACGTTGATTTTGAAAAACAAGCCTTCACTGTGATTGACAAAGTTTGAGTTCACAGAGTTAATTATTTTTTCAGTAGCCTCGTTATACTGGGCACGTTATGAAAGGTTTATGGCGGCTATATCTGCAAACTGGCCGCATATCTGCAGTGGCACTGTTTGTTCTACGTTTATAAGCTCCTTACAATTCATTGCAAATTACATTGCTTTACGTTTAAATGATTAGGAGTAGATACCAAACCACTTACGATTACTGCTTTGTAAGTCAGTTACAGACGTTGTTCAAAATCTATATAAAATGATACATGTGATACTTGTTTAAATAGCACAGTTTAACTGGTTGAATATATGTAGATACTTAAATAAGCCTATTTACATATATTTCCATGTAATATGTTGAAATACGTTCATACAAGAAACGATTTAGTTATATTTACAGAAATAAGTGATTTGTACAATAACATTAAAATTAACCATTGTGGAATAGAATATTCTATAAAATCGTAGAAAAAATTGGCAAAGTTTGACTTTATTACATTACTATTATCGACTTCAGAAGTTAAAACAGAAATAAAATTCAAGCAAAGCTACCAACCCAAAACACAATCGCGATATGGATTTCGTAATTTAACGTTTCAAAAATATCTACGAAGAGTCTTGGATTAAGACATGCAAGATTGTGGTTTAGCGCTAGTTTGTCGTTTAGTAGAGTCTCTTACTATCAATAAGGAAATCTGTGTTTTTCACAGCAATAAACGTTTGGGGTGAGAAGCTGTACCTGAAGCCATAAGATTGCCCACATATGCCAAGGGTGCCGAATTTTTACCGTTTTTGAGCAATGTGTATTTACAAACTTAAGTACTGAATTATTAACACTTTCCATTCTGAGAGTATAGTTACCTGTGTAGTCTTTTCAGTCTGGCCGATTTTGCCAACTCTGTATTTCCTAACACTTTTTTATATGTTTGTATTGTTACGACGGTCTACTTGATCGTCGTAGGTACAGTGGAAACAAAATACACTACACCAATTAAGTCACTAATCACCACCTTTAATTTTCACAGCTAAACAGTTCGTAATTAACAACAAAGTCTCTTATAACAAATAAAATAAAAATTGTTCACCCGCAAATAAATGTCAACTAATATTAAAACACAATTGCATTACAATTTACCGTCCGAACATAAAACACAACACTTAACTAATAACCACTTGAACGGACACATTGATTTCGCCCGATAATAACTCTCGGACCGCACTGTAATTTATCGCGACTAATACTGAACTGAACGTCGTTGAGTACTGGTATTTATAGCGCCCCAAATTACTAGATTATTCCATAATACGTGTTAGCGCCAGTGTGCGCGGCGTAATTAATTACGGCCTTGACACAGTTTGCCCGGCTCCTGGCACAGTCTAGCAAATGCGTCGACAAGCACGTACGCCACACACGTTACATTCCGGATCCCTCTGGAAAAATTCGATAAACACGTAGATTGTTCTGTGATGTCGTAACAATATGTATTAAATATTAAATAAATTTCAAACATTACTTTTACTAAAATATTGTATTAATATATACACAAAGGTACAAATAAAATAATACTATTGCTTTTAAAATCTCAATTTTTATAAAATAAAAGAATTGGTACGCCCAGATTCTAGAGGTAATTGGCAGCTCTGTGGTTCATTTGCAAACAATTTGTCATACATAAATGCTTTACGTTAATTTCGTTTAATACTTCGCTCACGTTAATTAGAAAAACAACAATGAACACATGCTAACGATAAACGCACAATGAAGAGGTTAGAAATCCACGCTAAAAACAAATTGTATCAGGCGTTATAAATTTATTATATTTATGAACACTGAGACCAGAGTGCATTGTACACAATAGTATATCGACACGAAAGCATTTTGTGGCGACTAAACCCGAGATGTACCCGTGATGTGACAGTAAACAAACGAATCCACGACCTGAGGTATAATCGAGCTGCGTCTACTGGATAAAATTATTGAACCCGACATATACTTGGGCTTAGACCAGAAAGTGTTAAAGACGTTGTTGCAGTGACTATTTACGGCAAACGTTTGTATACGAAGTTAGTGAAATAAGTACAAAGTATTATTGTCTGCTCTAGTCGCTCTTGTAATTTGTCACAAATACAACGAGCCACTTCACAGTTTTGTCACTTGTATCTTGATTCGTGTCGTCAGATCAACAGAATGAGCCATTTAACACCAGAGAAATTTAAGACATGTATAAAAATTACCACACTTATAATACATTACTTGTACTGTGACATCTGATAGAATGTAAACATGAAAGATGGTACCATACACTGATTTGATAAGTAACATGACCGCAACACAAATAAACTATTAAATTTTTTATATTGTTGCAATTGTTATATTGTTGACTCTATTTGCTAAAAATTATTGTATTTCTCGATAACGTTTGCTACAGATTAAACAACGTTTTAAAATAAAACATACTAAATGTAAGTAAATAAAATAAATAACGTAATAAATATATATTAATACTTATAGTACAAACTATCAAGGAGATAGAGAAATTAAACACTAAAGTACAAGAAGCTAAATGCAATTTATTTTGGTTAACCAAAATACTTAGACTAAACTGCATAATGAGAGATTCTGATGTTAGAAGAGAGACATTAATAAGAGAGACACATAATTTAATTTGAACTCTAAAATATTAATTTCATCAGGTTTTACACATTTTTAACTGCGTTATTTACTTTATTATTAAGGTTGGGACCGGCGTCATCAACAGCTAATCTCCCTACCCATTTCCTGTAGACAAATATTTCGTCTAATCTCCACACAATATTAATAGTTTGTCTGATGTTGTCCACCAGAAAGGATCATGAACATGTGATATACTTTCATTCGTACACATGCATGCTGTGGTTTATGTTACTTACTCAGGGATGTTTATTAATTTTTAAGCGGACAATTTATTTTATTATTTCATTTTACATTACCTTTCTGGTTAATTCACGTACAATATATTTAACATTCTTTAATTATTATTTGCGTTTGTTCCAATTCGCTTGTAAATTTGCAAATTTAGTACTATTTACTTTGTGTGTTCGGATTATCAGACGTTTGGGTTAACGACTATAGATGTGATTTCACTACAAACGTTGGCAAAGCGCCTGGAACTCCATAATAAATACAGTATTTGTCCCCTTAAGTAATCGGTTCGCCTCGTGTGTCTATTCTCGACAATGTAATATTATCGAAGAGGTAAAAAATTGCTGGCAACCCAACGCTGAAGAGATGACAGCTCGTGTGAATAAATCACTGATTTCTGATGTCAATGAATGTTGATGGAATTGTAAGAAAGTCAGGGAAACACGAGCGTACGTGCCATCGCTAAACGATCACGGCATTCTGTTCGCTTGTCACGTACACAACTGTTGAACGGCGTCCGCAATTCAAGGCTGCGGTTAAATGTGCCCGTTGCTACATAACCCTAATATACGGCCACATAACTCTCTAACCTAATGTTTTTTCAAGGCGGACAGTGTAGGGGTCTGACACTGAGCCTATATGAATGGCTACTCTGGACAACACTTAGTTACGATAATGTTGTTAATGCTGTAGGATAAGTTCACTTCATATCTACGTTTATTTAAAAAAACGTTAACGGGTTCGTGTTCAGTAGCGTATCTAGAATTTGACTTTAGGGGATCCAGGGTCGGGTCGGGTTCATACAAAAGAAAAACAAGTTCAGTCTGATCAACATTACTGTATTTAAAGTGGCTGAAAAACGCTTGATAAAATCCTGAAATCAGTCCCACTAAAGTAAACGCTAATAACACAATAACAATCCGCGTTATTGAAACATCGTAAAAAGACACTTATTGACTGAATTAATTTTCCCATGTTTCATATTTCAAACATGTATTCTAGTGCAGAATAATAAAACTGTTTATATATTTAAGAAAACAGCTACTACTATACTTGGGTACATAGCTGAAAAAATAAAACAAAACAGCCTAAAAATTAAGAGATTAACAAAATTAATCACTTTTTTGATCCTCTGGGGTTCCGTTCGTCACTACCCTAATACGCCGCTGTGTGTGTTTACTTCAGAAGATACAAATTGGTAGCGAAGCTTTTTTTTGTTAATTATATTGTCACTTCCTGCCACTGTATTTATAAAGACGTGTTTTCTTTTTACAAGTATGCCACTTGCAATCTCGTCTTTTCGTTTCGTAAATAACTTCTGAGCAACTGGAATCAGTTATCGCGATCCGTTCGTCCGACACGAAGTGATGTGGATTACTTATGAATCAGCTGTTATTGTTTATGAGATCATCTGTTTCACGTTAACAGTTTTCGTGGTTCATAAAGTATAAATAAGTGACATGCATTATAATGTATTTGAAGTCAAGTATTTAATAATTTACATTGAGTCCCATTCCAGAGGATTTTTCATTCAGCTCCTTGTATACCTCAGCTAGCCGTTGTCTTCATTTGGCTATTATCACAACATCATCAACGTAAGCACATATTTGGCTTCTCTTATTTAGTATTGTTCCTCGCTGATATATATATTTAATGCCACATTGTAGCGCAATAATAAATAGGGAGGCTGTGATAACCTATCAACTTGCTTAACTCACTTATTAAATGCAAATTATTCACTCACCGTATTATCACACTTAATTTTGGCTTTTGTGAATCTCATGTCCATCTTCGTTAACATTATAAGTTTCAAATGAATTCCCATACCCTTCGTAAAGTTTTACCTTCAATGTAAATATCAGCAAAACTAAATACATGCTGATTTCTGCTTCAGAAAGAAGAAGAAAACTATATAATTTATGCATAGAGGATAATTCATTTGATGCAGTTAATAAGTTGAGATACCTGGTTAACATGACAAGGAAGGGTCCTTAAACACTACAATATAATACAGGATACAAATAGGAAATAGGGCATATTTTGCTAATAGCAGACTATTGAGAAGCAGCAAACACAGCAATAAAAATATATAAGACATTTATCAGACCGGTTGTTACTTATGGAGGCGAGACAAAACAAAAGAACAAGTAACACTAAGAAGGTTTGAAAGAAAGATCGTAAGACGTGTTTATGGCCCGGTTAAAGAAAATGAAAACTGGAGAATAAGAAATAACTAGGAGATTGATGAGCTGTTGCATCATGAGGACATTGTAAGGGTCATAACTCAATCAATACAATTGCTAGGTCACTTACAGCGGATGGATGATAAGCGTATGCCAAAGAAAATCTTGAGTGAGCAAGTCTGTAGAAAGAGAAAGAGATAATAAATGGTTGGAAAAGATGAAAGTACTTAGGATAAGATGGTTGGATGATGTGCTAGAAGATCTCAGAAGAATGGTTACACTGAGGTGGGAATGAACACGAGACATCGGAGAAGATTGGTGTTAAAAGTCAGGGCTCACGTTGGGCTGAAGAAGAAGAAGGAGAAGAAGAAGAAGAAGAAGAAGAAGAAGAAGAAGAAGAAGAAGAAGAAGAAGAAGAAGAAGAAGAAGAAGAAGAAGAAGAAATAATTTATGTCTATGCGTTTGCCCGGGTTTTGCCAGTTTATTCTCTCGTAGAGAAATTTATTTATGTCTGTTAAATGGAATCTTAAACAACTAGAAAATAATACAATTTATACGTTATGCGGTTTTAATAGCCTGTTGGCGTGAAAAGAGAATTTCTTCGTTAAAGTTCAACTGAGATAGGACAAAAGTGGTAGTATCTATGATTATTAAATAAGAACAGTCAGAGCTTCTTAAAAGTTTTTAAATTTATAAAACCGACGTTAGTCATCTCTGACTTAATTAAAAGAAGACAACGTTTCGGTGCGCCAGAAATCGGCTGCTGTGTTTACAAAAAATAATAAAATATTAAAATATAAATAACGTAAAAATCACGTTAAACTCACAACAAAAAGAAGCAAGAAAACAAGTAGAAGATCTCAAAGAGATAGCGGAGGAAACTGGCCTCCAAATCTCCTTTGCTAAAACGGAAATTATGACCAGCCTATTTAAATTCCGGAAAACGTTGCTGGACACTACATATGCAGAAATAAAATATTAAAAAATTATTAAAGATATTGGGAAAAACACATCCCGAAACGCCTCAGAGAAAGAATCTTTTAAGATAAGAAAACTCAAATTAGCACAGGCCTTTACTCTAACCCGGGAATTATACGGAAAGAAAAACCTTTCCAGAAGTGCAAAAGTCCGCCATTATAGCACAGTGTTCAGGCCGGTAATCATGTATGGAGTGGAAACAATGTGTTTTCAAAATTTGGAACATCTTTTTAAAATTGAACGAAGAATTCTTCGGAAAATTTTTTGCCCTAAGAAAACCACAGATGGGTACAGGCATAGACCCAAAGAAGGGCTGAACAGGGATCTGGACGGACTGGAAACGGCTTTCCGAAGAATAAGACTGACATTCCTTGGACATATAGTTCGGATGGATCGGTCCAGATTAAATTAACAAATTTTCAACTATATTTGGCAACTTTCCAGTCTGAATGGATACACCAAACAACTCAAGGAGGAAATGATGAAACTGGGTATCTCTTTGAACGACTGTGTGGATAGAAATACATAGAGAAACAAAATTCAAAATCCTGAGATCCTTTGCGGTGGGAAGAAGACGAGAAAGGTGTAGACAGTGGAAAGGAAGGCGGCGTACAGTCTGTGAATGAGAGCCTTCTGGGAGGATAAGAAAAGGAAATGATATTCGCGTGGTACACGGCTGGCCTGTCAGTGTAAAGAAAAAATAATAACGTAAAAATAGTTTCCCCCTCTGACGTAGCAGAAGTTGACATAACGACAGCAGAACACAGTACAATTTCTGGTATTTACATTTAAGCACAATATTCTATTCTTAATAAGATTACAAAAATTCAACATTGGAACATAAAATTTAAATCTTTCCGTTGTGTTTAAAATTCCAAATTTAAACATTCTTTTGTGTGGCATACAATGAACACTCTTAAAGGCTTTATGAATCTAATTATTGTATTAAATAATGGAAGTATTTGTGTGCATATAACAAAAAGTTGTACTATTCATGCAGATATGTAATAACTATCGAAAATATGTTTTTCAATTAATGATTAATAATTTGTAACCAGTTGTTTTAATATTTGTAATTATTTACAAATTTCATGTAAGAATAAACGTGTTTAAGCCTGTTCTTTTCAGCTTAATACCTGATAGGATCCGCGATGCGGGGTCAGTATATTAAACTGATTTTTGGAAAATGACGGACTTGCTCCACCTCTGTCATGGGTTGATCCGGCAATGCAGTACCGCCCGGACCAGTTGCCCACCTTGACCTCCAAAATATTAATAACAACGGTAACGAACATTATCTGTGCTTACACTCACAAGTCATAAAATATGTATGCTGACGTTTAGATATACTCGCTTCTATGACTCCAGAGTGAGACTTGGGACGACGGTTCCCCTCAATGGACCAAAGACGTATGGTAGCTGTCTGTGGCAGACGACCAGACTTTTCTGACCAACTGTAATTTTTATTCAATTTTCAGTTGTGTCTAAAAGCGCGCATGCGTACTGTAGTGGCCGGCTTTCACCTAGAAAACATTTGACGGTCTGCCTTACTGTTACTACTTGCTACCAGAGAGGATTGAGCAAGATGAAGCCTTCAAAAATACTTACACTAGTTGGTTACTTCCACGCGAACAACTGACACTAATTCGCTGCAACGAGGGAGGAGCTGCAGTCCTATTACAGTGTAATAACAATTATCACAAAATAGAGCTAGTTGTAAATGATAAGAGAAACTGTACCAAAGAAGCTTACACCATTATTTTTTCCGTCGTATTCACGTGTTTTTATCGACCAATAAGCATGTTTCGTGTTTATCGCCCAAACGGGGAAGAGGATGCACCCAAAATTTGCGTAGTACATGCATTGGTTATTATTAGGGCAGAGTACTTGTCACCAGTAACAAACTACAACCGAGTGCAAGGTAAGAATCTGCACAAAACACACACAAACATACACATATCCCCCTCTCTCACTCCCTCTCACGGCAGAATTAGTTGCATGAGTATGAAATTCAACGTACGATTGAGAGGAAGAAGGACAGATACATAGTGAATCTTTCGTATGTTCTGATAAAATGCAGTGTGCAATACTTTAAAATACAGACTAATAAAGACGGCTCTTTGTATACTGTTTCCGTTCTTAGCTTAATCCTGATGTAAACAAACAGGCGTGGTACATCTGAAACGCTATTTGCTGCTTGAATTAGAGGCGTGTCACTCTGACAGAAGGAGTACACGGTTATATATAAAGTTGGTACTGTATAAACACGTGTAAATTGTAATAACTGCCCTGACCAAAATAAAATTTGAGTGACTGTGTCAGACCGACAGTGAATATTTTATAACACGGAGAGTTAATGGCTTTTTATTTACTGTTTTAATATAGCTAGAAAAAATAAAGTAGGCCTATATTTAAACCGAAAATAGAAGCGGTGATAATTACTTAACAGTGTACTGTGTATTATCAGTTGCTGTAACAGAGTAATTCAATGCCTTCCATATATGTGTGGGAGCTTGAATCATCACTCAAGTCAGCAGTGTTGATGATAAGATTGCCCACGACACCGTCGGTAATTTGGTCCAGTTCTCAAAGCTTGTCTTCTTCGAATACATGTTCCACACAATGACTTGTTCGCCGTTATCTCATTTACCGCCTTCTCTATCAGTTGATTTACATCATGCAGCTTATATGTTGTGTTGTGACAGGTAACGTACCCTTTCAACTGGTTCCATATTAATTCAATGGGATTTAGAGTACAGTGATAAGGAGGAAACCTTAAAACGGCGTGCCAAAGACAACTCTCACATGACTATACAGACATTCTGCATGTGCGCGTAACGCATTACTGTGTGAACAGTGTCAGCGCCCCTGACCAATAGCGTTTCAGATTTTCCACGTGGGTTTGTTTACATCAGGATTGAACTAAGAACGGAAATAGTATAATATAATCATGAACGTGTTAGCCCTGAGTTTGCGTAAAATGTTTGACGAGGACTGCGGCAGAGCTCGTAGAATGAGACTGGTCTTATAATAAAAACTTTCATGTATTCAATTTTGAAATGTATGAAATGAACACTGTCTCCTCCTTTTAAGCAATGAAATGTACTTTTGGCGTTGGATTAGTACCGAATGTGTCTGGCAGGCTGCTTGTCAAAGACAAACGTAATCAACAACGAACTGTTACTTGGGAAAACTGCATTCATCATGTGTTGCATAATTGACCTTAACACAGACGATTGTGTGTGTGTGTGCATCCGCGTTTGTTTATTTGTACCAGCCTGTCGAATTTGTTACACGGTTTCAAAGGAAATGTAACTTCGTAATGCAACTTTACCAGTTGCGTTTGTCACGTGGAAATCACAAGTTGGAAAAAGTTTTGCCAAAACGTTAGCCGTGTTTGAACAAAAGTAAACCAGGACAAAAATGGTAACTTTTAACAGTCTCAAGACGGTTCGTTGCACTCTGTTATTTTAATTTTCACCAACGGTATATCACCGATTATCACCAACGGTATTTTCACCAGTTGCACTCTGTTTTGCTGTCCGTAGTTGGTACACAAATTATACGTATATATTTGTTTTCTTAAACAATGTATAAGTACTTGCGCGTGTGTGTAAATCCTTATATTATTCTTGGTATTTAAATTAATAACAAAGAATATTTTGTATTTTATTGAATAGATATGAATATTATTTAAGATTTATATAAGACAACAGTAATTTAAAACTCTTGAAACATTGTAAAAAGAATAATAAATGGACTCTTCTTTATAAAAATTTAAAAATATTTTAATTATATATTGCAACGGAACACAGGAAACAAAGGTGCGTATGTATATACATGCATATATATGTGTGTGCATGTGTGCACGCGCGCGTGTGTAGAGGTATACAGGTTTGAAATTTCTAACCTTCAGCTCTCAAATTGACGGACAACAAATGATCATACAAACTCGCCCCCACGCTCGAATCTTCCCACGACAACAGCAGTCACAAGGTAAGCAAGATATAAAACGCGCTTCGTAGTTAAAACAACATCAGTACGCTTCGAAAATGTTCTGGAAATACGAAACGAAACGTCGGCAATATAAAAATCACATACAAGTATATATCCAAAAACCTCCTACAAAAAACTCATATATATTACAACATTAAGTATTTGTGAAGCCCCAACTTCTTGTGAGCCATTTATTTTGCACATTACTTACGCTATATGACAGGTGTAATCGTAATAATAATAACACAACGTAATATGGTTTAGAATCATTTAAAAATGTATTAATCAAAAATTTTCTATTTTGTTGCGATTTAAAAATATAATTATTATTCGCATGTGTGTACTGTAGCTGTAGCACGCATCTAGTTATTAACATATAAGTAATAATCTCGTATTACACATAGACATAATATACACGCTTATACTACCATAAACATTTGTAATTATATAATATTGCTCTCGACTTGCTCATTACTGTGATAATTATTAGATTATCTAATCTCTTTTTAATAATCTATTTTCTTTTTATTATATTCCATATGCATTGTTTGTTTTCTAATAAAAATTTACTATTTACTTTCATATTAATTTAAATATCATTGACTAAATTATTTATTCAAGATTATAAAATTTACTCTTTATTTTCATATTACTTTAAATATCATTCTCCAAATTATGCTTTCATGTGTTTAAACATTACTCTAAAACTACTATAAAAATAAACGTTTACGTTTCCAAAAATTATTAACTCATCTTTGAATTATATTGTCTTTCTTTTTACATAGTTAATTGTCTTTACGTGAGTCTTTTTGTTTTTACAAATACATGGTTTTATTTCACCTTATTTGTCGTGGTAATACTCAGCGTATCCTCTTCGGTCCTAGGTCCTCGAACCTGGATGCTCCTCTGTAGTCGTGTAGTCCTGAAGTCCTTGATCCTTGTTCTTCAGATCCTCTCCGCAGTCCGTTGCCTCGTTCCGTACGCTGGACTCTATTCTATGTACTTGGCTGCTCTCTCGTATCCCGTCATGGCCTCAGGTTGCAGGTGCTCTCACGAAAGTGATGAGTAGTCGTGAAGAACCTCCGGCTGCTGCTGTGGTTGATAGAAAAAGAGTTGTTGCCGTTGGGCAGAGCCTTCGGCTGCCACGGTAGTTGTACGAGGAAAGAGAATTAAGTTAGCGCGTCTCGAGTATTTATACCCTAGGGCGCAAAAATCATATTTCGAAAGTATTCTGCAGGTTTCAGTCTGTCGTTGGCGTCCCTTTTTAACACGATTATCACACTTATTTCGCTTGTTTTCGCCATATGCGAAGTCTTTTGCACATTACCCGATATTCATCTTGTCGGTAATTTTTATGTGTTCACTGTGTATAAACCCGTTTTCCCTACATTAATTAACATAAGTTTTATTTATATTTATTTTCACTATAATTGCACTTTTTATTATTTTCGCACTATTTTTTATACACACGTGCGTCTTTATTCTATACACACTGTGGCGTATTTAGTTTTGTGATATTATGCACACGTTCTTTACAAAATAAATAATTCATATAATTAATAGCGTTCATTAAGGGGTGATGCTTTGCAGGAATCAACAGGTTTCACACACACACGTAAAATACAAGTGTACACACAGACACAGCTACGTGGCGTGATTAACCTGTCCCAGCATTAAATTTGGTCGTTCCATTTACAGTTCAGATCGAAAGATGAATTATTATTACTAACAATATGAATTATTTATTTAATTTAATTAATTATCTTTATTAATTCGTGCAATGCACAGTACTCTATACATTTTTACTGTTGCAATATATATACATATTGTTGCAACAATAGATATATTTGTATATTTGCCCAGGGCGGTATGTTTTGTAAATAATTAGTGTAAAAAAGAACACGACGAACAGCTTTAAACAATTTTTTGCAGGCTCAGGATTGTCAAAAGCGTACACCTCCCCGCGCGTGAATAGAGCTCTTGTGTGTTTGTGTGTGTGAACGCAACCTACGACAGGAAAAAGATGGGGTGACGCGTACGTCTGTAATCAGATTTTAATCAGATAAAAATAAACTAATTAATACGTTTTAAACATGTGAACGAAGACTTACACAAATTATAAAGACTACATTAAGGAATTTTTAATGAGTATGATGATATAAAATTATTGCAAAAGTTTGCATAATAAAGACGCTAACTAATTTAATGTTAATTACTAGTGTAATTAAATAATAATTAATAAGTGTGGTATATATGAGTGACCAGAAAAAAAGTTACGCTAACAATGATATCGCTCAGGCTATGAGTATGTTTACGAAATCGCGAAAATGAACCAAAAAGTGATTTGTAATTAAAAGGATGCTTTGCACGAACTGACAATATGTATATTTTGTTACCTTATTTATATTAGGTCGAAAGAAGTTCTGGACCTATCAGATCGCCGTCCAGTATAAATACCACCAGAAATTTTGGGCTGGTCTCAGACTCAAGATATCTTCATACAACGTCACGCTGCCGATTTGCAGATCGATCAGGACCACACACACACATTATCACACACACCAAAATGTATGGAGGAACTCTGGAGCATCACCAACAAGAACCCGTAGAGACAGAGAACACAGCATCAGCATAATCATCATCATCATCATCATCATCATCATCATCAAATTCTCAGGATTCTGCACACACACACACACACGCGCGCGCGCGCGCGCGCACGGGCAACGGTAACGGCAGATGTACGCAGGTGATAACAAACAATTATATTTTTTGTGTGAAAAGAGCTCTCAAAAAGAACTTACCTATGAACAGTAAAGAATTAAAGTTTTAAATTTAAATAGTAGTTAAATAAAAGAATTTAATTTAACAAGAAAATTTAGAAAAGGAATACTAATCTTTTGTTGTATGTTAAAATTTGGGTGTGTGAGTAGAAATAAATAATAGATTGGAAGTAAATGTTATATTATTTTTATTTTGTTTATAGCAACAATTAATTTTATTCTTGAGTTTTTATATTATTTGGTTTGTAAACGAGTAGCTATTATTATTTAAAATTTGAATTAAAGTCAGACACACTGAAATAAGAAGGATTTAAATAACTTGTTTAACATGTCTGTTTAGCTAGTAAGATTAGATGGTTGTTTATTTTTTTATATGTTATGAACAACATAGCAGGTATTGTATTTGTGAAGCTTATAAAAGAGAATATTTGATTTATCTAATATTTGAATTTTTAATATTAGAATATTTTTCTATTAATTAATAAATCATAGAGTGATTATTTTGAAACGGTTTTAATTAATTATTTCATGTCAACAACATCTCACTCCTCTTTGAAAATTATTTAATTATTGTGCAACTACATATACTTGACGCAACGGGAATAAAAAAATCCTGCGACCTGGCCGATGTAATACACTTTATAGTAGCGTTGAGTACATGGTAATGTATTTGTGTAATTTTTGAAATACTTGTAACATTGCAATATATATATATATATATATAATACCAATACAAATTGCCAATTTAAATGTATTTTAAAATGTATTGTGCTAACATGTATCTAACATTACTGTTAGAATGTACCAATACTGGGGTTTGGGTGTAATAGTGATAAGCGTAGTCATTAATTGAATTGTACGTGTTTTCATTAAAATATTCAAAAAAATCACAAGTGGTTTTTTAAAAATCGCATTTACTTCTCCATAAAATATTCATTATTGTTTGTTTAAACGGTTCTTTGTTGCAATACATTCATCATAAAATAAATCTTATATCCTATATTAACAAAAGTATATGCTAAACATTTATTTGTTAATCTAAAATTTCTCGACCGCTCAGTCTGACTGTGCTTTATTGCAGTTTTGTTTTCTTTGCTTTATATATATTTTTTTATTACATTATTTATGCATTGCATACATCTTAATATTTTATAAAAATTTAAATTGACTAAGAGAATTGTTATTCTCTTTCTATAACTTCCCAACTACTTTCTGCATTGCGTGTAATATTATCCATTGATTACTTTATAAGCTTTAAATAAAAATTTACATTTACTAAATTACTTGTTAATCATCCAAGAAAATTCTTATTGACTTTAAATTATATTCTCTTATCTCTATCTACATTTAACATAACTTTTATTTATTTTTAAATTTTATAATGTCTTTTCAATGTTTTTATTATCTCATTTACAAATTATAAATTGGTTATTTGTCACCTCGATTCTGTAGATCGTACCCATGTCCTCCGTTGATCTGTAGGTCCCCTTCAAATGGAGTTCCCTGCACGTTCACCGGTTCCACTTGTCGTCCTCCAGTTACTAGTCCCTCATGGTCCCATCTGGTTGCTGTAGTGTAGAGTGATATGTTGCTCTGCATCAGCTGCTGTTGTCCTAGCAGACACCTCTATTGCTCTGCATTGCGTTCCTCTGCCTGAAGTGACTCGTCGGTTGTCTAGAGTGCTGAACGTTGTGGTTGTAGACTTGTAGAGTATGTTCGATAATTGTATTTAAAAAAAATCAAACTAAGAGTTACTGTTTGATACTTGGATGAACGTATTGTCCATCCGACTTTACAGTTTATTTAAAAAAATATCGCGTCTATACGGAACATAGCGTCCCGCCGCTTCTGAAGACTGATTGAGTGTAAAATTGGCTCTCCTGGGCCCGTATTTATATTCAATCAAGAAACCACACCTGTCGGAACAGACGTCTGCTTGTCAGAAACTGTTCGTGGCGTCAGTTCCCCCCACTATCGACCAATTTAGTATTTTCGCACATTTCTCCCAATTGCAAATTTTAATGCGGATTTCAAGGTGTTCTAACATTGTCTGATTTAATTACACATATTCTATGTAATTACTATTGGACTCGCATAAATAGTATAATTACTACGCTCTTAAAATCGCACAGAATTCGCACTGAACGTCCTAATCACACCGTTTTCGCACTGCACATGTGTATTATTTTTGTGCATATTTAGAAGTCTTTGCAATTTTTTTAACATTTACAGTTTGCTTATAATTAAATAAAACTATAATTTAGCATCTACTTGGGGTGAGATTGCAAACTTCCAGGCTTGAACAGGCTTCACGAACACACTCTATTTACTAGTGAACACACTGTCAGCGGCAATCGCGTGATAGTGCCTGTTGATTCCTGTGTATAAACTCAGCTTTCAATTTCACACCTGCTTGTCTATTACATATTAATAAAATTAATCTAAATATTTATTTTATTTAATAAATGCTGCACAGTACAGCCTATGCTTGTATTGTCGCAATATATATACACACATATATATATAAGTACTGTACTACATCGGAGAAGAAATGTTTATTGTCGTTTTCAAGTTCACCAATACTAAGGCAGATTATTATGAAATTTATTATGTTTCTGCAATGTTCTTAAACTATTTACAGTATTAGTATCTGTTATATTCTTGTGTTGCAGATGTTTGCCTCCAGGAATGTATAAAGAACATTTAAGACATAACAACGAAAATCGCTTTAATTTCCTTTCCAAACGCTGAGAATAACTAGTTATATATGTACTGATATTATTATTATGTGTATATTATTTATTAAAAACTGATAAAACAGTTCAATTCATTTGCCGAATTTGTTCGTTATAACCGGCCCGGACAATTAATTTCTTGTTGGCCCCGTGAAATTTAATATTTCTGTCGTTAAATTTAACAAAGGCACACTGTCATCGTCTCGTTTTCGGTTTTAATTAAGTCGAATTTTAAATCTAATTATGCAAAAGTACGAGTATGGATCACAGACTGCTGAGTAGAAGCTACTCTATTACGGTTTCATGAATATATAAGTTGTGAAGTAAAACAATATTGCGGCGTTGCCTTATCAATTTTCCGCTTCCCCGTCTTGTGTAGCTCGCAACGAGCAAAGTTTTCTGATCCAAGTAGACCGTAAAACAGTGGTAGGTGTAAAGTAAAAAGAAACTGGCGATGGAGTTACTAAACTATCAGATATTAAAGAAACCTTTTCAACATTAAATCAATAATAAAAAATAAATATGCTCATACAAACGAATATACAAACTTTAGTAATTATTGTGTTCGTATACGTGAACTTGATGGGACTCAATGTAAATATAAGCAAAACTAAATACATTCTGATTTCTGCATCAGAAAGGAGAACCAATCTATATAATTTATGCATAGAGGATAGTTCTTTTAGTGCAGTTAATAAGTTCAGGTACCTGGGTAACATGATAGATAATGAAATGTCCATAAACACGACAATACATGACAGGACACAAATAGGAAGTAGGGTATATTATGTCAACAGCGGACTATTGAGAAGAAAACTCATTAGTCGTGACACAAAAATAAAAGATTATAAGATACTTATCCGATCGGTTGTTACTTATGGAGGTGAGATATGGACACTGATAAAAAAGGAACAAAAAACACTAAGAAATTTGAAAGAAAGATCGTAAGACGTGTTTATGGCCCGGTTAAAGAAGATGAGGAGTGGAGAATAAGAAATAACCAGAAGATAGGTAAGCTATTGAATCATGAAGACATTGTAAAATTCATAAGCTCAACGTATGCCAAACAAAATCCTGAGGGCGAAAGTATATAAAAGAAGAAAGAGGGGCCGACCTAGGATTAGGTGGATGATGTGGTAGAAGATCTCTGAAGAATGGATGTGAGGGGTTACACTGAGATGGCAATCGACAGGAGGCTTTGTAGAAGATTGGTGTTGGAAACCGGAGCTCACGGTAGGCTGTAGTGCTGAAGAAGAAGAAAATAAGTAAACCTGAACCAAAGAAACTGACGAAAATAGTGTGAAGCTCAATAAATATAATAGGAAAAAATGCCGTAATTTTATTAAATGTTAGCACATTTTACATTCAAGTTAAGAAAACAAACTTTGATTATGTTCTATTACAAACAGATAGCTTAATCTAGCTGGTACCGCAGGATTACTTTGTATTTCTCTATGCCAACATTCTAATCACCTCCATGCCTCATGACAGTAAACTTGTGATACAAGAAGGAACTAATGATAATTGAGAACGTTTGCTGGCTTCGGTGCATACAGAGTGTGGAAAAGTTGAAATTTATCCCTTAAATTAAATTAACAACGTATGCAGCTCGCCTGTTTCTCTACAAAACATAAACGCAAGGCCGTAAATTACTCACCTGGAAGTAAACTCGTCTTTTAATTTATGTGTCTATTGTAATTATCGACAATAATGAATTATAAGCAACGAGCCCTGTCAACTAACGTTGAACCTGTTCCTACGGTCCACTCAGCAACCGTAAATATGCTACCTACGCCTACATTATCGTACCAGCAGTATCGCAAAATATCCTTCTATCTTATACCAGTCAACAGCCAGGCAGAAATGTTAATGTTGATTTCACACAACACGCATCACACAACTGGCAGATGGTGAAAAAATGAAAAAGAAGTCGACATCTTCAGAAAACACATCTGGAACACACACTCAGCTTAATGAACACAACAGATTTACAGTGTTACCTATAGATGACCCTGATGACGTCCAACCTACTCAAGTCTTGGGCTTAGCCGAAAGTACCTAGACCTCCTCCTGTATACCTTCATGGTGTCGTCAATTACAATGAAATGAACAATAACCTTACAAAAATTTTGGAATCAGAACAGTACGATGAGAATACGGTAAAAATCAACACTTTTGCACCTGATTCTTACAGAAAATTAATACGTCACCTCGAGGACGAAAAAATTATATACCATACATATCAAATTAAAGACCAGCGAGCATACCGGGTTGTCATAAGAAACATTCAGCCTAACATCGGTGTACACTTTATTAAAGAACCACTAAAAGAAAAAAGGACACTCAGTCAGAAATATAATAAACGTTAGACACAGAGTAGAGAAAACACCCCACCCTCTCTTCTTTGTTGAAGAAACTTTAAGATCAATAGTCGATGCTCCATGGGTCGTCTCCAACAACTCTATACACCGAGGCCTCAAAGTTCCAGCTGTGAGAGAAGAAATCATGCGCCTCTGCAGGACTCACATCTCTAAATTAGAAAAGCATCTAAAACCCATAGGAATTAATTTGTTAGATAATAGTGATAATATTTATAGACTAAAAGGCACAAACTGTTAGAGCTACCACACAGGTTTGACTAATAATATATTCTCTGTATTATCT
Organism: Magicicada septendecula; assembly: GCA_034769895.1. Classification (NCBI taxonomy): domain Eukaryota; kingdom Metazoa; phylum Arthropoda; class Insecta; order Hemiptera; family Cicadidae; genus Magicicada; species Magicicada septendecula. The sequence continues at coordinate 306,568,664 of CM068376.1, read as the reverse complement.
GTCTTGTAATTTGTGTGATATATGTTCTGTAATATCTGTATGTTTTGTTTTCGTGTCAATATTAGGTCTAAGTGTTAATGTCAACCAGCATACGTGCCTTATAGGCCCAGTGTTTATCAGTTTGAACTTATTGTATTTAGCAGCAAGTGGAAGTGATTTTTTTTTCATTTGTTTACATGTTTTTGTCATTTAGTCTTGTAATTTGTGTACCTGTTAACAAAAACAAGAAGAGCTGTCAATGGTCAGCTCTTCATAATCATGTATGTGTTTTGTCTGACAATTTATTCAGTGTTCGCTTAGTCGAACAGATCACAAATCTGCAATAAATTGAAAAAATGCATCTCGTACGGAGAATGGTGAAGACCCATTTTAAGGGCATTCGTAGCAAGTCCCATTTTAAGGGCACACGTAGCAAGTCCCATTTTAAAAGGATACGTAGCAGGTCCCATTATAAGGGCAGACGTAACAAGTTCCATTTTAAAGGCATTTTAAATTCTTTTTTTGGTTTTAGTCTTTAAAAAATCTTTAATAATTTCAGAATAATTTTATAACAAATTTATGTGAATAACCTAATTAAAAATTTGAGATTGTAGGAAAATTTCTGTCAAAAATGATAATGTTATCATTTTTGTACAAATCTGTAACTCCTGTATAACATCTCGTAGAGACATCCGGTTTTTACAATTGGAAAGGAAAATTCAATAAATATTCACTACCATTGTCCGCAATGTCTGTCATAAAGTCAATATTTGTTGATCTGAGTAAAAAATATTTGTTTTGCTGATCTGACCTAATTTGTGTGCATGGTAGTACACAGAATGCAAACAAGTCGCTGAACCATTTGATTTGGAACCAAAAAAACAAATATTGTTTAACATTGTTATTGGTTTTTTGATTTGGATGGCCAAAAAACATATATGTGGGACTGAATACTTTTGTTTAGGGTGTACATGATATTGTGTTGACCTTCAATGAAGGTAATATATGTGTCTTACAAAAATTAAGAATCAAGCTAGGATCTAATATGGTCAAGGTAATTAACTTGCAACTAATCCTTGAAGCAGAGACAGCAGTACATGAATTGGTGATGAAAGTTATACAGTCAACTAGAAATGTGAAGAGAACCTAGAGGACCAAACGGAGATGGTCTGAGTATGGAGTTGGTCTATTTTGAATCAGGCAAAACAATACAAATCTGTTTACTCTGCGTTTTTCTCAAAATCTTTTTTTCTTAGATAAGTGTCCCGTTATTTCAGAAACCAAGTAAACTGGCAAGCTGAATTTTTTTGGCTACTGGATTAGTGGAGATATAACCACATTACTAGAATTATACAGTTTCACTAAGAAATAAAAAAATAAAAAAAATATTAAGAATGCTTTTTGTATGCAAATTTGTAGAACAAAACAAAATATTACAAAAAATCAGGAAACTGAGATATCTTTAAAACTGTAGTAACGTTTGTAGCATATAATGTAATTACCTGCGTGCTAAAATTTCAGACATCTATCTTTTACAGGTTCTGAGATAGTTGGTTTCAAATTTGATAAATTCAACGTGTTGAGCATAGACGGTTACGGGTGCTGTTAACGGTAAATAGGCAGACAAAACGTACAGAAATCAACAATATGCACAAATGTGAGAAACTGCAGTTACTTCAGGTTTTCATTACCACCCTCTCAAGAGGAAAACGTTTTTCCTTAAAGTAAAAACCCGTTGGTAGTACAGCATTGATTATCACCGCGAGTCAACCTGAAACTGAGACAAGTAACAGAAGTATCAATGATCAAAGAACTTTCTGGGAGCAACGAGTTCATTTTTACTGAGTAGAAACCTTTTTCATTTATTTATTAGATACCAGGAAAACAACTCTTCGTATAAAACATTTGATGACTCAGCGTACGAAAGCCAGTAAGTAATGTGGAAGACACCTCCTCAGTGGTACTCCCCATCTGATTGAGCATTTGAAATATATACGTAGACAAGACGTACATAATTTAACAAGACTGTATAATCTTTCAGCTGCATTATTCTTTAACGAGTTATGAAATTTTTTCCATTTCATCTTTATTCCGCCTCTGAGTTTTTACACGTTTTCATTGTACACACTGTACAATTGCATAATAAAAACTTTGCATTACACACACACACACACACACACACACACACACACACACACACACACACACACACACACACACACACACGCGCGCGCGCGCGCGAGTAAACATAAAATAATTAGGTTTTTATTATTTGCATATAATCTTGGTATCAACTTTCCCCTATCTAATTAAGTTGCTCTTTCCAAACTTTTTTTTAATGATTGTCGTATTCAAACAGGGATTTAAAGCAAAAGCCAATTATGCTGTGTTCATTTCAACACAGAACACCAAGTCTGTGATAGTCGCTGTAGACAACTTTTTATTACTTACGTTAATTAAGTTTTTAAGAGCAAACTTTGAACCTGTAACTTTGTCCCTGAAACTATTCGTGTATAAATACTACATCTTACGCGCATTCTATATTTATTTATTTTCAGTAACATCTTGCCAGCTTTTGTCACGAACAGTGAACTATGCCTCTCTTAAGGGAGTTCCCCTTCATAAAATCTAGCATTTAATTTAATTTTGATTGTACATGAAGTCTGCACTTAATATATTTTACATTCCTTAAAACGATATTCTTTCAGGGTTACGGGTTCAAATAGTAAAACTGCCATAAAGTCTGCTTTATTTTTTACAAATCTTTTGCGGGTTTTATCACTAACGTCCTAGAAAAATAATTATTTATACAATTTCTGAAGACTTCCTTGCGTACCATAAAGCGTTACAGTCCCAGAGTTGCAAACCATTGTATCTGGAGAGCAGTTACACTTGTTCTACGTTTATCTAAAAATGAAACTTTTTCTTGTGAACTTACTGTTTATTCTCTTCTCGTCGAACGCATTTCGGCGTACGTATTCGCCTTCTTCAGCTTAGAGACAGACTGCCATCATTTAGTAACGGTTGTTGTGTGGAATGTGTTTTACGTAGTTGGCCGTTCCCATGACCTCCTCCATTGACAGAGACGTCAGTGTTTTCCTTGGCAATTAATCGAGGCAATAATCGACCAACATTCTTCTTTCCACCTACTTTGTCTTTTAATTCTTTCTACCTACAGTCAAGTTTTTAATTCCGATCCGTCTTGGCCGAGACCTTTTAGCATGTGTTAGATCGTCAGGCGGTCTTCATCATCTACAGTAGAACCTCCATTAACCGAAACATTTTTAACAGAAATACCGTTTAACCAAAACGACCGACCCAAAAACAAATCCCGATTTTTACAACAGAAACTTGTTTTCCGGATAAAACACTAAAACTAATATACTAAACATGTAATAAATTGTGCGTCATGGTATCAAAGCGGAAACGGTTGACAAAACATGATAACGATTGAAGAAAAATTGTAGGCAATTAAAAGAATTAAAAATGACGAGATTTTGCGAACTGTGGCAGCTGATTTTGGTGTTAGCGTTTCTTCTGTTTTGGTTGGGTCCAGATGAAAAATAAGTTTGAAGACCATGCTACGAAGATGCCAAACAAGAAAACAATGAAGACGTGTCAAAACGAGAAAGTAAATGAGGCTGTATTTTCTTGGTTCACGCAACAAAGGGTCGACGAAGACGATGACGGTATAGAGCAGCCATAACACCTCTGACGAGATCTTCAGTGCCTTGGAGGTAAGAGTTTTTAGTTTTTGGGTTAGGGCATTAAATTAGGCTATATGAAATTCACGTTTTTTATGCAACAATTTATTCATATTTTCAGATAGCGTTACGGTTTGTCGAACGATCTGCAGAATCAAAGCCCTCTGACGTTCTGCTAATGAATCGATGGAGAGATATTGCTGCAAGAAAGCCATGTGAAAAGATACAGAAAAGGAAAATAGAAGATTTTGTTTAAAAAAATCATAAAGCTAGTATTAAAAATGACTTTATATTAACAGTTTGATTTTTATTAAAATCTTTTGATAATTTTGCATACTGCCTTTAGTTATTTTACCTCAAACTTTAAAAAATGATATCTTAATTAGTATCCGCAATTTTGGTTATCCGAAACCGCCTTTCCCCCCTTTTTTTGGTTAACAGGCATTGTACTTTGTTTCCATTTCATTCAGAATAACAAATTGAAGCATTTGTTATAACGACAATGTGTGACATTCCTAAAGTTTTTCTGAATTTAACCATTTCAGAAAACTTCAGTTCTACGTCCACATGCAACGTTAAGTGTGCACATTAATAACTACGACTCCATTAGTATTCATGTGCCTTGAGGGGCATAATTTTTGTTTTATTCCAAAGTGATGAAATCTCCTTATTTTAATTATCCTGTTGTTGATGATTTTGCCAATCCAATTGGTCGCCTTGTTTTTTACTCACTACCTCCTTTATTTTTAATGCAGATATTAGAGTGAATAACATTCATTGTCTCACGATGTCCTGCAGAATAAAAATCTCTATACTGGCATTTATTTTTAAGGGGTATAAAAAGTATCCTTTGCCCTGTAGTATTTAATTTTCTGAATAAACAGCATATCAAACTGCGAAACATTTTTTTCACTCCTTTTAAAAGTATTGACCCCTTCCTTGCACTGGGCGTTACTGTTTGAGAATCGTTTGTTTAAGTTATGAAGATTTCTGTGCTAGGTTTAGTAATTATTCTGTACGGTTTTCCATCATTTTTGTACACTTTAAAGCTATCCTCAGTTAGTAGTGTTATGTGTGAATCATATCATACTGCTGAGTGTTCCTAACTTCCAAAGTATACTGAATAGCAATTATGATACGGTATCTGTTCATAATGGGATTGTTGATTCCCCTCCTAAATAAGGGTGGCGTATGTTGTTCTACCACGTTCACAGCTGATAAAACGTTATAATCCATTAATATTTTACTCGAGAATAAGGGATTATCACCCGTCTACCTCCTGTCAAGCGCCCCGCAATTCGTTATCACGTAAACAGGATCCGTCAATGTTAACACGCAGAAGTAAGTTTTTGGTATTGAAACAAAAATGTCTAAAAACGTAAAATCTAAATAGCAAAACATTTCTCTTAAATTTATATTGCATTTAAATATAAGGTCGCTTAGATGCTATTATTATTTATTAAAATAACAGGCTTAAAATATGTTTCTTCGTGCCCTGTTTGTGTAATTATTTATGTAGTTACTAAAAAATCGGCTGTCAGCGGTGCTATAGTAAAAATCACATCGAACTGCAGTAGTCAATATAGTTACACGTTAAAACAGATTTTGTACAGGACGGAAGTTAAATTAATGTATATGTTTTGGCTACTGTTCACCTTTGGTGCTTACCAGTGGACATATATCATCGAGTAACCTAATAGTACAAAGGGTAACTGGTACACACATGCTTAGAGACTCAATATAGGTAGTTTTTTAAGTACCTAGTTATACACAATATATTATCCATTTGTACCTAAGTTTTCTTTTTATTAAACGTTTATTTCTAACAGCGTCTACGGTTCAGTTAAATTGAAGTGACACTTTAATTCTGTATTCAGTCAAGATCTTGAACGTGTACAGGCTCATACTTGTAATTATAGTTTTAAATATGTATGAATACAGAGCAAGTCAAGGGTTTATCTATATTACAAGCATTGTTAGCAGCTGGCCGGTTTTAGTCTTTTAAATTTCTCAAAGAGCTCGCTACTGTTCGGAAAACATAATGATAAAGTGTGAATTATTTATGATTAACATTTTTATTGGTCACTAATTAAGTAAATTTGTTCTTGATATAAATACGTCGTATCGACAATAATTATGCACATTATATCAATAGAATATAATAAACAAATGTGCGCGCGCACGTGCGTTTAGAATTTAATAAATCAACGTACGTTCACTATATATCCTTTCACATTTCTTAAAGTATTATTATTATTACTATTTTTAACGAAGAAGGATTTGCGAGGATCTGTCAAAAAAGTGTAACACAAATTTTAAATTATCTGTGTCGACGTATCGACAATATTTATTGTTATCTTCAGGACCTGTGTACGCATACAAGAGAAAGTATTAAACACAACATGTAAATTCGTTGAGTGAATGTGTTTGTATATGTGTGTGTGCGCGTACGCGCGCGTATGCGTGAAGGAGTTGAAACAGTTTGTTTTACATCATCAAAATAATTGCGTTGTTACACATTGTTTTCCTTAAATGCATCGAGAAAATTATAATACCCCAGACCATAATTTATACACTATTACCAAATTTAAATTACTGATAATGTAAAAGTTACTTCATGGTTTTTGTAATTAATTATATAAAAGAAGTAATCAACAATTATATATTGTAATTGGTATAGAAAACATTTTTACATATAATGACTACATATGACTTAGTAAAACATATAATAGCTTACTACATATTGTAGGAATGTTCAATTATGAATATTATTACAAGTTATTTTTATCTTGCTTTACTCACCACTGGTATTGAAAACACTGTCGTTCATTTAACTGTGTACACAGTAATTATAGAGAATTACAAACTTAAATCAGAGAATTTACAGAATATTATGAAAACAAGTTAATTGGTTAACCAATCTATCAAATGAAAATGTGTATTATATAAAATCATATTGTTATAAATTATTATTTACCGAGAACTTGGTATATACAGAGTACTATAGAATATTGTAAAATTATGTACATGTCAATGCTCACACACTCTCCCTCTCGCTCCTTCTCTCTCTCAATCTCTCTCTCTCTCTCTCTCTCTCTCTCTCTCTCTCTCTCTCTCTCTCTCTCTCTCTCTCTCTCTCCCTCTCTCTCTCTCTCTCTATCTCTCTCTCTCACGCTTATAAATGGTCTGGGGTATTATAAATTTCTCGATGTATTTAAGGAAAACAATAGTCTATGTTATAACGCAATCGTTTGATGATATAAAACAAACTGTTTCAACTCCTTCACACATACGCGCGCACACTCACATACACAAACACATTCAAAGAATTTATCTGTTGTGTTTGATATTTTCTCTTGTATCCGTACACAGCTCCTTATGATGACAACAAATATTGTCGAAACGTCAACACAAATAATTTAAAATTTGTGTTATACTTTTTTACCGATCCTTGGAAATCTTTCATCGTTAAAATTCATTGATTGGCGGTCTCGACGAAATTAAGAATTCATTATTATTATTATTGATGTTAGTACGCGATAGAAAACCACTTTTTCAATTAACTTACTTTTTTATATTGCGAAGCGCATTCCTCAGTGTTTGGCAAACTCTGCCTAAAACAAATTTTTACCAAAGCTAGGACAATAATTCCGCTCTGAATATACAGGTCGCGCAAGCTGCTGGAAGGAACAATAACTCCGATTTGAATTATAGACCACGGCCATTAAGCTCAGACGTTTTGTATGATGACAATAATAACTCGTGGGATAAAACCTTGAGCAAAACTACATTTTATTAGCCATTTCGTCAGCTCTGTAACTATAGGCTATTGTTTATACATGATTATCGACGTAGATATAAACATAAACTTACAGGTATATATGTATAATGTATATACTGCAATGTCACAAGCATTTCATGAAATGCACAATAAAAGATACCTAATGTATTATGTACCAAAACAACAATTATTTTTAGTCGAAGGCTGAATGAGCAAGATTTTATTGTCATTAAATTATAAACATACTTTAACATATTATCAAAACGTCAAGGACATAAACTAGAGTCTTGTGTCAGTGAAAAGTGTGTGTCATTTTAATAGTGAATACATGTGGACGTTTTGATAAAAATACATGTCTGAGATTATTTACATTATACGATTTCATGGACACGCGACTAAGTACATTTCATTGGGCAAAATGATGAGGTCAAATAAAGGTATAATTTCAACTTTAATAAAATAAAATATTGTACGTCGATTTAAGAATTGAAATGGATATCATTCATATTCAAGCATGTGGTATCGATTGTTATTGTTGTCGTTTTAACATTTTAACACACGGTTGCATGTTAGGAAACATATGGAAAATGTTTTTTGAGATTACATATGTCGTATAAAAGCCGATAAGGTCTTCCTGCTGTCCGACATGCCGTCATTATACCGTATTGCACCAATCACGCTTAATTATTTAAATTTAATAAATAAACACTTTTTATATTTCTACGGACACTTTATTTTCCTGACAATTGTTTCAGCAGTTACGAAAGGTTCAGAGCTTAGGTTACACACCACGTTTAATCATGTATTAAGTTCAGTTTCTGTTTGGACGTAAATCAAATAAACCGCATTGGATAACCTTCGCCAGTTAATCTGCTAGGGTTCCAAGAACTACCACAAGCGTGAAAGATAACCCACAATTGTTGGCTGCTTCAATAACATAAAATAGAGGTTGTAACAACATATTGTGAGTGACTGGAATGCGGGAGAAGGCATCGAACCCGGACCTTACACTTGGTAAACACCAGGGAATTGAAAAATTAATTATTTACTGATATTTTGTTAAAGAATATTACAATAAAAGCGTGTAAATCATTTTGTAAAACTTTAAAGAGATTTTTACCAGCTGTGACGACTCATATTCAAGAACACAGTTTAAAGAAACTAAATACAGTAAAACTCAGAGTACGTCTTGTGAATTCCATAAAAGCTAATGTTTTTCACTTTCGTAAATGTTTTCGGCAAAGTTTTTGTAAAGGAAATTACTGTATATAATTACTTACATATTAAAGAACTTTGAATTTCGTACAAACTTAATGAAACTACGCGTATTTAAAGAGCCGACTATTTAAATACTGTAATCTCCCGTTATAACGGACTAATAGGGACTCTGAAGCGTCCGTTATATTGAAAGTCCGTTTTAACTGTATAAGTAGGCCTTATAATATGGAAGCCACTCATTTAAACTACGTGCATAAAATAGAAACTATTACAGTATTTTCTGTATTGGCATAACATAGATAACTGTACAGCAGTATAGAAAAAAAACTTTGTAAAAAAAATTGGTTATATGTCTGTGTCAGAATCATTTTCTATATTTACTGGTTTTAGAAAATTAAGAATTAGATTACTGAAAAAGTTACTAAAGGAGATTATTAAAAAAATATATTAATTTTTGCTTGAGATTGATTAGAGTTAATTTCGTTAGACAATAACTCACAAAGGTATCGCAAGTGATCATAATAGATTGACATGTTTTCATTTTTTGATTGCTGAACATACCCAGTGACAAAGTTTAAGTGGTCTTTTACGTCGCACACTTAAAATTTTTGAGGCCGGTTGTCTATGATTTTTCAGTATTCCATGTCCCTTAGTGCTGTCCGCTATAACCGGGTCCGTCTTAACGGGGGATGACTGTATGGAGTAAAACCAAAAGATACACGTTTTATTTCAGTTGTATTAAATGCACAGTGGGTGAAAGCTTTTATATTTAGTACTTTGTTGTGCCAATAAACGAACTAACCACTCTCCGTAAGAACTGTAGTATCTTTAGAGGCCCCAAACTGTAGTGTGTAGTGTTGCAATCTATACATAAATATAAATAAGAGATAAGAAACGCAATAAGACACACACACTTACGTATGCATGTATGTAGGTATTTAATATACTATAAATAGCTTATGGTTACAATATTATTTTAAATTGCATGTAAATTGAAAGGGCGTGTTATTAAATTTGAAACTATAAGCAGCCCCTTTCTACCTAAACCTTACCTGTATTCAGGTACTGTGGGCCCATTAGTCACGCTAAAGGTTACCAGTAGGTCTCATTCTTTGTAAAACTTACTCTGTTTTTACTGTGCTTATGAAACGTACATTTATAGGAATTTGGCATATATTTATTTTTAACAAAATACCATTATAATCCCTTAAAAGTAATCTATTCTTAAACAGAATACGTACGTTCCGTCACTTGATTATTTGAGTATGTAGCTATACATGAAGCATGATCACGCTGTACCTACATGTAGCATGCTGTACATGAAGCATGCAGCTGTAGCTACAGTAACCAAAACATATTCATTAATTTAACTTCCGTCCGGCACAAAATCTGTTTTCACGTGTAAGTATATTGACTTACCTACTCTGCAGTTCGGTGTGATTTTTACTATAGTACCGCTGACAGCCGATTTTTTAGTAACTACATAAATGATTACACAAACAGGCCACAAAGAAACATATTTTAAGCCTGTTATTTTAATAAATAATAATATCATCTAAGCGACCTTATATTTAAACGCAAATATAAATTTAAGAGAAATGTTTTGCTATTTAGATTTTACGTTTTTAGACATTTTTGTTTCAATACCAAAAACTTACTTCTGCGTGTTAACATTGACGGATCCTGTTTACGTGATAACGAATTGCGGGGCGCTTGACAGGAGGTAGACGGGTGATAATCCCTTATTCTCGAGTAAAATATTAATGGATTATAACGTTTTATCAGCTGAGAACGTGGTAGAACAACATACGCCACCCTTATTTAGGAGGGGAATCAGCAATCTCATTATGAACAGATACCGTATGATGAATTGCTTATTCAGTATACTTTAGAAGTTAGGAACGCTCAGCAGTATTGACTGATATGATTCACACATAACACTACTAAATGAGGATAGCTTTAAAGTGAACAAAAGTGATGGAAAACCGTACAGAATAATTACTAAACCTGGCGGCAAAATCTTCATAAGTTCATCAAACGATTCTCAAAAAGTGACGCCCAGTGCACGGAAGGGGTCAATACTTTTAAAAGGAGTGAAAGAAATTTTTCGGACACTAAATTATTATTAACTGTATACAAAGGATATGCAGGAAAAAATAACATTTGTGTTGATTAGAGGAGAATTAGTTGATTGATTAGAGGAGAATTAGTTGATTGAATATGAGTTTTGTATTACACGTTTATTGTAATTTAATTAATAGTTCAGAGACATATCAATGCTTTAGAGACAGTGCTAAATAGATAACCTTACGGACCATTAAAATGTGCATATATTAATAATAAGCTGCGAACTTTGAGAAAACAATTTTTTAGTTTTTTAGTATTTAAACTAGGTTTCAGGCTACATGCACCTAGAGCACAATGATATCAAAAGCCTAAAATATCAAAGAAAAACAAATTTGAAAACCTCTATTTAACAAGTGAAAGCTTCAAATATCTTTGTAAGGAACAGTACACACGCCAAATTGAAATACTGGTCATACAAGTTCACATTCAGAGTATACCAATGTGATGTGCAGCACTGAGCGTTACGGTGTAATTAATTGAATTTTCTAACTACAGAAAGCTGGACACCTTTATGTCAAAGTTGGGAAACGATTTAAAAATAATCTACGAAATTAAAATATTTTAAGGTCAATTGATACAACTGTAGTAGGTGTGTAGCTTACTAAAATGCACAGAAATCTATCACAAAAGTAACCGGTGGCAAGATGTGTTAAATATGCAGAGAACACACTTCTCAGTCACCGTAAAGCTCAGCTGACAAACTCGAAAATGTATTCACCTACTGATAGTCAGCAAGGGAATTGCCACCTACACATAAACTTACAGAGTGTTAGAAACTAAATTATAAAGTAGTCTGCTTCACGGCCGGCGTCATTATTATTTTGGGCATTTTCAATAAAAGGACTTTAAAAAGCTGACAAGATGTCAACCGCTGTAGTAAAGGCAAACCCTGCAGAGGTGAGGTAGAAACTTCTGATCCCTCGAATAACATCTATCAACATAAAGATTTTGGAAGGCCACGGCCTTACAGCCCGGATAATAATTTAAATAATCAAAGTATAAAATAATCAAAACGAATCCATTTTTAATTAGAAGTAAGTTATTCTTGTAACTGAAAAACAAACGATTGAAATCCGAGAAAGAAAACTAGAACAAAAGTGGCTGATAGAAGTTGTATAAAGGGACATCGAAACCGAAAGATGGCATAAACCAAACTAGTTTTATTGTCCACTAGTCTCTCAATTCATATACTGTCTATTCGTCTCCATTGAAAGCAAATAAAAAGGTAAGATGTTTATAACACAAATTCTGATTATTAATGTGTACAAGAAACAGCGATTCAACAAAATTTAGATTATATATTCTAACACCACAGCGATCATAAAGACAACAATAGAAAGTAATAATTCGATAATTTAACAATATATAATGATTTATACATATCAAACTTATTATAGTTGCAAATTCTGAAAATAAAATTAAAAGGTATATATAAACATAAAGAATGCTAGTGGTTTTTACTTGTTATGCAAAGAGGGTTTGGGGCATGTGTAAAAGAAATTATTAACGAAGCTTACTAGCATTACCTACGGAACCTTCAAAGTGCAGTATCCGTAAGAAGTGTGGTAAAATAGCGGTGTTAAATGAGCTTTAGAAACCGGGCATACCACTAGATAATGCTGGTAAATAGTGCTCTCCAATGTCGCTGTTGTTGAGATGCCCAAACCCTATCAAACGGTCTTACTCAATAGAGTGAAACCTACCATGGAAGGGAAAAAGTGAACTATAAATCACCAATTTTTTTTCTACGTAACTATTCAACGACTACTCGGATTTATAGTGCTACTAATATTATTAAATCAAGGATAAAACAGGAAAAGGCTTCATAAAAAATTGTACGTTGAAGCGACACAGGTCTTTGATGTGTCGCGCAATTTAAATGTACAGGAGCGATGAAATCTCAGCTAACCAAAAGCACATCGGGATTGAGAACATTGACGCTTGTTAATGATGAAAGAAAACTAAAGTGTGAAGTCGAGAAGGATGTACACCAGTTGACTCTTGGAATTAGAAAAAATGAAACATTTCTGCAATTTTCATTTGCGAAATACCAAAATATTACAAGTAAATACAAACAAGGGCAAAAAACGGGAGATTACGCTGAAAGTATACCATTTGATTTATATAGCTATTAAATTTTAAAATAATGACCACTGGTACAGACAACGGCGGTAGTTGAAAATGTCGACAGGCGCTTTTGGTAACACTTAAAAAAAAAGAAGAATTTGCATCAAATTAGATAAAAATTAATAAGTAAACTATTTTTCTAAAATACAACTTTCAAGGTGTAGAATCAAGTTTTCGCTACTCTACGAATACTACTACGAGGTTGTACTAAACGGAGCAACATACAAGTAATTTAATGTTACATAGACACCGATTGAGGAACATGGCCGACGCTTCAGGTTTTTTCGACGAATAGCAATTTCCACAAGAAATTGAAGAAGTGTTTCGCCGCTATCTTGGTCACTGAAGTCAGGAGATAAACGTGGATAAATGAAAAACCAGTTCCTGGGAACAAGGACATTCAAACAGATAAAGTCGTTGGAACTGGCGTAAGTCTTTACAAAATATCAGAGACTCTAAACGGTAAATTCAGACGTTTATTGTAGAATTCGAATAACGAAATAGTTATATACAAAACCACATCCAAATCAATATTTGGCTGTAATATGGAATTAAGGGTCTGCTGTCAATTTTGAAATGCTAACATTCTCAAAATAGTTCAGACACTAATATTGCGTATCGTGACGGACCCTCTCTAGTAGATCTCAAAATCGTATTTTTCAGAATGATATAAAGATGTGACGAAGACATAAGCAACGAAGCACCGAAACCGCAACATAGGAAAGAAGCCAGTAAATGAACCTCTTATCAACGATTGGAAGAAAGTAGTCAGAAAGGGCTTGAAGAGGGTTTGAAGAGGGTAGTCTCTAGTCTTCTAACCCTGTGAATGTGGAGATTCTAAATGGATAATACAAATCTCAACACAAATAAGCTATACATAAGTTTTTAATCAATACTCTGTGTTCAAAGTTGACTGAGCATCGTAAACAGACTTCACGATAAAATGCGTTGGCCTGCATGTTTTAAAGTTGTATATTTTTAGTTTAGTTGGGTTAAAATTATTTTTTGAAGTATAGTATTTTAATGGTCTGAAGATTGAGTAACTGTGTCTGTTACTGTGTACTTGGTGTAAAAAGTTTCTAAACGAAACAGTTTATATACACACGGCGATATAAACGGTATGAATGTTATAAACGTCAAAACTCAATAATGTTCAATAAATTTTTTCCATTTTGTACCAAATGACTCGGCGGAGTGAATTGCCACGTTATCCGGCAGCACCTTATCTAACACTCTTTTAAAGAAAATATAAAAAGAATGTGCAAAAAATAAAAATGTTGATACGCTTGCTCGAGCTTGCTTCATCTCTGCAAAATAAACAATCGAGAAACAGTACGATCACACATACTCCCGTTTAAATGTATTTGCTTCCACTGTAAGCGCGTTCATTTTAAAAACAAATGTTTGCAGATTTATACATTTTCCTTACCACAGCAGAACTGAAAACTGTTTTGTTTATGACTCGAGTGTGTCGTGATACACGACATTTTTTTTTTTAAAAACCTGATCGTATTTCTTCGACGGCACGAGCAGAAATTTCTTTCTAATTTATAGTGAGACTGTAGACTGCACGAGTGTAGACAAACGCAATCGTATGTTTAGTAATCATTATAATGGTCACTCTTTTATAACGTTGAAGGGAGTAACAGACCCAGAGAGGAATTTTAGGAAGCACGAAAAAGCGTCACTTCTTTTCACCTCTAGTACAAACTCAACCTAAAACCTGGCAAACGTATGTTAGAACATGAATTTAGGTTAGAAGAAATGTTTATAAGAGTGATATAGCGTCTTCTTTGAAACACAGCTATAATTAAGTATTATTGTAAATTCAAAATTACTACTAAAAACCGGGCCTTTAGGGCGTGGTCGGCTGCTATTAAACGTCGTTACGTCGGCAACGTTTCGATTTCCCGTCGGGAATCTTGTTCAGGGCGCTAAGAAGCGACGGAGAGTAAAACACAATAGCGGCAGATGTACGCCGAACACTATCCGATACCTGTATCAAGTAAAAGGTACAGGGTATCGGGTAGTGTTCGGCATACATCTGCTGCTATCGTGTTTTTACGCTCCGTCGCTTCTTAGCGGCCTGAAGAAGATTTCCGACGGGAAATCGAAACGTTGGCGGCGTAACGACGTTTAATAGCAACCGACTACGGCCAAACAGCCTGGTTTTTAGTAGTAATTTTGAATTTATTGACACCGGCCGTGCGAAAAGTTAATTAAGTATTGTATTTAATTATAAAAATATTTGTCCGCCTACAAAGAATTGTACAAAGGATTTTTATTCAGATCGATCCATTCAGAAATCTGAAATGCAATTTTTGACTGATCTTAAACGACATATATGCATATTTTAAAAATATAACCAAGTTTTTCAGGCAAAAAATAATTAAAATTTCCTAATGTTAAGGAACTTATTTCTAAAATTAACTGAAATTTTCAGGTTGTTACACAATTCCAAGTGTAGGTCCGGTAATTTTAAAACTAAAAACTTGTGACATCCTTCAACAATTTATTAAGACACTTGGAAACAAAAAATTTAAATACAAATTCGTCACTTTTTACCACGATAATTCGTTTCAAAGCTCTACGTTTACTGAAAACCGGTAAATTTGGTGTTTAGAACTACAACCAGAGCTGAGTACTTAATCTTCTGGAAACGCTCTAAACCAAATATGTGTGACGTATGTAAATTTATGTAAATCTGTTAAAAAACGATAAAACTCAAGATTTACGTCACACAAATTTAAATCATTTAATACTGGATTCTGTACTGTATTTAAAACCGATTCCTAAATAATTTACAGAATCTATAATATTTACAAATCATCGCATGTGGAAATATTTTTATTTACCCTGTAAGTACGTACAACTGAAGTACGATTTCGTATAGGAGATTAAGTGAAAAACTTTTCCAGTCAAATATTTCGTTTTACACTTTAACAAAAGTTAAACACAGCACTTACTCACCTTTATCTCCTTACTGTGCTATGCAAAAGTTAAAAAACGTCTACGTCTTCTATTGTGAACACAAAATACAGTTCCACTAAATCACTGTTTTCTTTGATCAATAACCTGAATAGTATCTGCAAGATAGGATTAATATTTTACTTAGTCTTTCAATAAGTTTTCATTCTGCGGGTAAATGAAGTTTACGGTGTTGTAAGCGTCAAAGTTTTATGCGTGCTATGAATCGAGATTAGGCGGCTGAAAACGTTTGAACTCACATCGGCGCTCAAACACAGACTGACAACTTCTCCAGCGTACCCTTCCGCCCTTCATCGCAGGGTTTCTCCGAGGTGCCTGCCATCTAGCGCCGACTAACTGAATCAAATAAGGTGGTTACTAAAGGGAAACTTGGAAACGTCTCAAATAAACGGAGCAATTAAAATTAATTTGATACATGGTTAACTAAAATTGTATACGTAAAATAAACGCATAAATGGGTGTGTATATGTGTGTATGTGTGTTGATAAAAAAAATTAATATTAATAAATAACACTATGGTTTTTATTTACCCTCGGGTTTTTTTACCATTAATCGGAGATGTTTTACTAGCCTATATATGAAGATTTTACCTCTTTACGTACGACTTAAAATTTCAAACAGGAAAGCTGAAACATTTTTCGAGTTAACTCAATTGTCCTAACGTTTTCTATGATGAATTCGAAATTAGCGTTATTAGAAAATAGTTGACACTTATTATAAAACAGATGGATTACTTACGGAAGCCCTACACTTGAATCATTTCAGTGTCTGTACTTATTAATTAGAATATACAAAATACAATGGACTTACTCGTTTTAACAATACTGAATAAATTTACTTGAATAACAGTCTAAAAATAAAAATTTTTTCCACAACTGTATTCTACGATGAACGTATTGAGAAGGTAAATTCCATACAAACTTTACATGAGATGTACTTTCTTTCCACAGTCTTTTGTTTCTGTTACATTCTCTCTGAAGAATAGTGTGCACTTGTTTTATAAGTTTTAATGGTTTTCATGTACCTTACCTGTTCATGGTGCCATCTGCAAGGTAATAGTCAAGTGGAGGAAGGCAATGTCGAGCTTTTCTCGACTTCCGAGCGGTACGTTTTAGTCGATTAGTTTTTTAAGTCCTTTCTGCACAACTCCCAGTCTGTATCTTTAGTATGAAAGATAGGTTGTGTGGACGTTTCTGTAGAGCATTCAGCGACTACAAATGGTGTATGGGCTGAAGATAGATCTAAACTAGGTTCGATTTTGATGTGCCTCACTTTGGCGCATTTGCTGACGTTAAAGTCTACCACATCCGGGATTTGTCTTTTATCCGCTGGCCAGTAGGTTGGTTTTTCTAGTGGCGTAAACTGCTTTCTTGTGTAGCTACGTAACGTTCTCTACCCTTAGGGGTCGTCAGCCTAGGTCGCCATAGTATATTGTTAGCGTTTCAGTCGCTGACAACGATAGATCTATTGTCTAAAGACTCAAAAAAGTTGCTCGTATTGTCTTTTCTTCATGTTATGGGTTTTGTTGGGCAGTTTATGGCCGTGGTGTTTAATTGGCTGAATTGTTCGTGTAGTTCAATAATTGCAGCCGAGTTGTATTATAACTATTCAATTCGTATGGTTATATTTCATTACGGACGAGTACTGCAGTACGTTCTTGTGCTGTCGCACCCATATGATTGGTGTGATGCACTGAGTACATTGGTATGCTAAAATAACTTTTATTTGTAAAGGTATTTTAATTTTCTGCTGTGAGCGTTATGTCGCCATTTGTTTTTTTGTAAAAACGTTTAAATTTCTTCTCTGTTCTGACACAATTAATTTAATTTACTTAAATTATTTATTTAAGTAATTTAAATTAAATTACGTAATTTAATTTATCAAATTAAGTAACTATTTGTATTTCAAAATGAACTTTAGAAAAATATATTTTTACGACAGTCACAAGATCATCGCGTTGTACAGTGGAAACAGCATAACCGGGACCACGTGAGGTCCAAAAAGTCACCTTATTAAAAGCGTCGCATTAAGTAAAACATTCTTCCATTAGCGTTCTATACGACAATACAGCAAAGTACAGTTATTTTATTAGATTATTTACTACCATGACTAGGAGAGTCATCATAGTGGTAATCTGACTAATTACTGTTGATGAACCAATTCAACCGCCGACGTTTGCAGGGTGATTTTAGTGATGGTTCACCCACCAGACATGTTCGTCTCTGGTTTGTCTTTGACTGTCTTTAGTTTAGTGGTTTTCTTTCACCTTTGCACTCAAGGGTTCTTGTGATAAAGTTTTCTCTTACGTCAGGCAACGCACACGTTGAGGAATAGTACTTTTAGCATGTGGTACTTCGTTTGCTAGCACCGTATTCAACAATAACTTGATTTTTTAAATGACATTATTAGTTTCTTGTTGAAGATCTAGGCAGATCCATTTTTGGTGACTAGTAGTGTGCAGCTGTATGCGGCCGGCTTAGCTAGTTAGTTACACCTGATGAGATTGTAGAGTGCGGATCAAGTGATTGTTGTTGATTATTGAAAAGTGGTTATTGTGTTATAATTAGTGCGGCACTCTATTAGTTGACATTATTATCGCGTGTGTACAAATTTCAAAGTACTCTAATTGCATAAGAGTAC
Source organism: Magicicada septendecula (assembly GCA_034769895.1). Classification (NCBI taxonomy): domain Eukaryota; kingdom Metazoa; phylum Arthropoda; class Insecta; order Hemiptera; family Cicadidae; genus Magicicada; species Magicicada septendecula. The sequence goes on along the minus strand of CM068376.1, from coordinate 306,550,100 downwards.
TTGTTTGTTGATTTCAAATTGTTATTTGTGACTAATTAAAGTTTGTAGTTAGTGGCTTCATTGGAGTCTTTATTTTGTTTCCACTGTACAATACGTCGATCTGTGAGACCGTCGTAACAATATCAAGCTATATTACACACTAAATGAGGAAAAGAGCTTCATTATAGAACGCTAAAATAGGACTCAGAACGAACGCATGAAAGTAACTGTCGAGGTCAACAAGAACTACGGGTGGATAGACAGCATAGGAGATATCGTCAAGGATTATAACAATTCTACGTTCAAAACGATAGGAATGAAATCTTTTGACCCTTTGAAGTTACAAAAGATAACGAGAAAGATTTATTAGAAACGTTCTTTCTATATAAGGCACATGAGATAGCGAAAAGTCTAAGTTTAAAGTTGGCGACAGAGTTCGGATTGCGAATAAGAAAGACACATTCTCAAGTATATATAAGAAAAACTGGCCGAGGGAAATCTTCGTAATCGACGTAATAAATAACACAGCTCCTATAACGTATAATATAAGAGATATAAACTAGGACGAGATGAAAGATAGCTTCTAAGAGTACGAATAAAGACGACTAATTTGTAACTAAAATTTTACCTACGTTAAAAGTATATAGAAACAAACTACAGGACAGCTGTAGAAAACGTGCAGAAGAAATTTTGCAGCCAATAAAAGGCTCTCAAGGATCTATTTAATTTTTATAAAAACAGTAAATATAAAGATGGCCTAGCTCGTTCTTGCAATGACCACAAGGAAAATAGTAATAAATTATTTTAAAAATCCGGCTTGTATGAAAAAGTGCGTTAGTTTTAAAAAGAGAGTGAACGTCCTTCATGTTTCCATAAAAACGCATACTCCAAAAATAAACTGTACTGTTACTGTATAGACTGCTGTCATAAACGATGTGACGTTAAGAATACACAGAACGCGATCGTAAGTAGACCTAAACGTGGAAGACACGTTGAAATTGAATCATACCTTTCTAAGCATTTAAATATGCAGGTTCATAAAAAGTTAACATTAGCTCAAATAAGTAAATTTAATTAGTTTTAAGAGTAAGAGTAATGGTTGTAAAGTTCCTCTATGGATCTGCCTTCAACGGTATACAAAGGTATCTATTGTAGTATATTATAACAATAATTAAACATAGGGTCCTATAGTACTTACTAGTAATCATCATAGGGTACTAGTCTCGTAAATTGTAAAGAAACTGTATAAGAAAGAAAGAACTGTAAAGAAATAGTATAAGAAATTGTCTTATAAACTGTATTTCTGCTTGTGCCATTGCGGAAATGAGATTAAGACCTAAAAACTGTCGTGTATTACTACGCATAAAATACGTTTTGCAAATTCATTGCGTTTCAAAGCTTTTGATCAAACCGACGTAAGTGTGTTGCAAATACGTACAGTTGTCACTAAATACTGAGTGGTTGTCAATGTTAAGATAACTCTAACTTTATTTTATTAAATTAAAAATATTCTAATTCTTTAATTTTTCAACAGCTGTGTTTAGTCATTACTTTAAGACTCGCAACTGGCTGAGAAATAGGCTTACGTTAAGTGGTTATGGAATTTCGATGAAATATGTAATAGTTCAGGGGATTGTTCCCCCTGCTCACCACTATACTTACGCCATTAAAGTGTGTTTCACACAGAACACCTGTACAAATTGAAGCATCATCTCTTTACCTCTTATTACTTTCTTATTAATCCCATGTGAACACTTTAAATTCTAACTCCTACTCTTGAAGTTAAGTTTAATCTCATCCTGTCTCTCTACCACCGTATCAAATCAGGGCTCACCAAGGCAGCACTGTTAATCTCTTCATATAAACGATCTTTACTGCTGAAAAAGACAACACGACTAAATGAATATCGTAACTTTTGCTGACAACGCGGCATACTGGTCAGAAACCTGGGCCCTCCACGGTTGCCACAGAACTCCCTTTAATCTACGTGTAACATAGTGTGACACACAGCGAATACATATCGATAAAACGGAATCAGCTCAATTCACCTTCACGACTCTGCCTATGGAACGTCCAGCAGTAAAAATATTAGTTCAATATTAGATTTCCCAGTTAAAAATGAGTTAAAGCAACTTGAGATATTTGGGCAACAAATTAACCTTGTATCCGCACATTAAAGCCGAAAACTGCAGAGCAAACTTTAATTCAAAATCTTTACTTGTTTCTTGAATGAAAATCAAAGTTGTCTGTTAAGATGAAAACAATCTAATAAAAAACCGGTATTGATTGAAGACTCGTTAAGCACTTGGTGAAACATATTGCTTCAAAGGTTTTTAAAAACACACAAACACTTGGTAAGTTTAACAGTTTATCCTTAACCTTTGACAATAGTTTCAGCCTATTAGGCTATTCTCAATCAGCTGCTAGGCTATTCTCTATACACACACAAAAAACATAATACTGCATAACATACAAAAAGATTAAAAAACTTGATTTATTCGAAATTTTATAAATTAGAAAAGCAGGAAAAGTAACAAAAATTTTACAAACGAACAGACTGAATTCTTTGTGTCTCCTTTATTCAAAGCTGTTATTAAGTTATTTCAGTTAATTTTTAGAATTTGCTTTCATATTGTACTTAGTTTTTACTGTCACTTGACCTTTCCTATAGTAGCTCCTCCACGCTCTCCAACATACACACCCCACACACATGTTCATACACACACTCTTAACATACGTTCACCACCTTACTACACGTTCTTTTATTTAGTTGTTCTTAGCAGCTCTTTGAGAAAAGCCTAATAGGCTTAAACATTTTAGAACTGTGAATAATTAAAATAAATAAAGCATGCATAGCTAACTTATTTATTCATGTACTGTAACTATTCAAAAGTGTAATTTCTGAATAATGTACAGTATAGAATATGTAGTAATAGTTGAAAATGGAACCTGTCAACAGCAGATATCTCTCATATCTAAGGAATTCACACTAACAATAATGGATGAAAATGGAATAAGGAACTGTACAGATAACTTGTTTCATAGTAGCAGTTACACTGACAGCAGAAAAGCGCAAACAAGGGGTGTGAATCCTTTAATACTTGCCCTTTCTGAACAGGTAATCAAATATTACGCTGTTCCTACGGCACAATTCGCTTTGCCTCAGTACTTTACGACAAACGAATTTGCTCCTTCCCCTTTTAATTCAGCATTTATGAACTAGTCTCTTTGTTGGCAATTAAGCGTATTTCCATTTCGTTTCGTTGTCGCGGCTTTGCTGTTGTACAACTAGATGTAACTCGGCACCTCTATAATTCTGTCACTATTGCTTTACGAGAATAATCGACGACGTATGTTCTAATGTCTCAAAATTATCTTCTCGTTTCTGTGTACTATGTACGAAAAAATCTTCTCAGATTGAGAAACTACAATTAAATACGTTTGTAATTTTTAAAGGATCTTCTGTTATGTAGCGCAGTTTTATTGTGATTCTACGTAGTGAAAATCGTCAAGTGAGAACAATGTAAAAAGAAATTCGTTTTGCTTTTCTTTTTTGTATAAACACTAAAAAATTGTTTTCACAATAAGGTGTTTAACATGGGAACAATATTAAATAACAATTTAGAATGTAAATACACAAATTCATGTACGCATACATATTCACATATAAACACACATGCGGAAAGTAGGGAAATGGCTACACTTGTAACCAATGTTATCATTCCCCCTCTGGAACAGTGCAAAAAAAAATCACAATTACATTAAATTTTAAGCAGTACAAAAAACCTTAAGAGGACAAGAAACTCCACAGTACTTAATTCAAAATGTTCTTCTAAAAAAATTTCATTCAATAATTTAGTAACCATAAATTGTTTAAAACTGTTAAAAGTAATCAATAAATTACAAAGCTTTTGCGATATATGTTTACACTGAATTGAACGCGGTATAGAGGCACCATTAAATTTAAAAACATTTTGCCTTTCCGATTGCAAGGAAGATTACGTTACACAGTTTTATAGTAACTGCCAGTCGAATGATTTAGTTTCACCCAGAGTTACCGAACCGTTATTTAATTAATTCTAGTAATAATATTTGTGTCGTTTAATATTTCACGTTTTGTTACACTTTACGCTAGTTCATATAACAATTTTTATTGTCTGTTCTTCGTATACCGGCTTTTCATTGTAATAAATGATATTACGACATGCGCCAAAACAAACAGTACTGAATGTCATAAGCCAATGGAGACACTTCATGATTACTTCTTTGATCATGTCATCGAAACGGAGACTTAGCAAAATTTTTATTCTAGTTTAATATCGGTTCATGTGAAAATGGTTACACAACACAGGAGAACGTTTTTGTCTTTGAATAATAATTTTGCTCACGTAATAAAGTAGAAAGTTCAAATGAACCGAATTTGCTACACGCTGCAAATAAATTTCTTGAACGGTTTCAAAAACCAACACGAAGTAACATGGTTATGTTAGTAGTCGTTAAAAAAATCCTTTGTGTTGGCAACGTTCATACATATCACGATAGCTCCACAGGCCGTCCAGTTACTGTACAGAACAACTGCGAATCAAGGACGGCTCTTCGATAAGGTGTTACAGTCTCTATAACGAAGTCTCTGGAGAACATCTCTATAATTAAATCTTAGTTGAACAACTACAAGAAGAGTGTTTGTTGGTGGTTTTGTATAGAAGATACAGACAGGATAACGTTTAAGAAATGCAGACGAGGAAGCGACATTCCTGTGCTGTATGGTTTTCTAATGAAAACCATATAAATTTGAACGGATTTATCAACAATCCTAGGGACAATCAGTTTTCTTGGTTTTGAATGGCTAAACACCATTGTAGAGGAAGCCTTACGTAGTCAGCGTGGAACAATATGGCGTGTTGTGTCTGCAAACGGCATACTGGGCCCTTGCGTCGTTGGATAAGGTGATCATGAAAATCCTCTTACTGTAAACGAGATGCTGTATGGAGAAAAATTGTCACACCATTTGTGAAGTGATGAGAAAAGATTCTGCTATTCAAGAAACCTGCCACTTTGTACACAGTGGTTCCAGCAGGATGAGGCCACTTGCCAGCCACACAACGAGGGACTTGTTTCATTTGCTTCATGTGAATTTTAAGAACAGCGTATTTTCCCGAGAAAGAGACGTCCCATATTCTTATTGTTTATCTAATGTTACACCACGTGACGCTTAGATTCGGGGTATGCTAGAGAAAGGCATTGTTTGAGACAACCCGCTGGCAACCACTGATGTCATGAAAAGGTTGTGACATGCGTAAGAGAAATGAAGGAACCTGTCTTTAGGGGCATTTGTAAGAATCTGCGTACTTGTACGAATATGATCTGTTTCTCAGAAAACGTTAGAACTGACTTCCATATATTGCTATATTTATATAATGTTTGTATTACTCGTTTGAAAATATTTGTTGTAAAACCTACTTTCACTACTATTTTTTTTTGGTGCTTACTGTATATTAGAAATATTGTACACTCAAAAATTGTATAATTAAATGTTTCGAAAGAGGCGCAAAACTCAGCCTTTGCCAGGAACGAAAAATTTCCTGCGCACAGTCGTGTAGAAAGTGAATGGAGACAGCATTCGTAAATTAACAGAAGGTTACTGTAAGCTCTCTCTTGCAAAATAAATCAACAAATTAACGAGTAAATATCTTAGACAATATAGAATGGAAGAGGACGATTATAGAATTATAGAACAGGTGTTCTACAGATTATAGAACAAGTGTTTCTATCATGTTATCGTAATAATGAAATGTGTGTAAACAGGAAATGGAAATTTTAAACAGAATTAAATCACACCAACACGCTCAACATGTTTTGTCGGCTACACAGTTTTGTGGTATTTTGTTTCGTGACTGTTCACAGCTTCTGTGAAAGGGGTGCCACAAGCTTATCATCATCGTCATCAGCCGTGGCTCTACAACCCTTGGTGGTTTTTGGCCTGCTCCAAGAGTCGATTCCATTCTTCCAGCGTGCCCTGGCTTTTCAGTTTCTTATGTTCAGCTTTCTGAGGTCCTCCTCTATCTGGTCTTTGAATCTATTTCGGGGTCTTCCCCTTTTTCTACTACCCACTGGTTTCTGGTAGAAAATATGTTTCGTAGGCTGTCCTTCCTCCATTCTCTCTGTGTCTAACCCACCTTAGCCTGTATATTTTGATTATCCTGACAATAACCGGAAAAGTTTATAATTATAGGGCCTGCGCCATATTCCAATTTTTATGTACTCTTCTAAATATTGTTTTTAGAATACATCTTTCACAGCAACCTAGAAGTCTCTCGCTATTTTTTGAGATTTCCCAGATTTCTGAAGCATAACTTAGCAAGCATAACTCTCTGATAAGTGTTTTGTAAATTTTGCATTTCGTGCTTCTTGAGATGAAGCTTATATACTAGGTGTTTTTTTTTTAGTCCGTAATATGTTTTAGTTGCGGGATATATTCTTCTTCTTATTTCAGTATTGATGTCGTTAGTGCTATTTATCTGGGAGACAAGATGTATGAACTCTTTTACTGCCTCTATATTTTGTGCCAATCTCAAGGTTTTGAAGGGTTGGGTTTACTGGTAGTTTATTTGTTTTCTACCAAAATATATTGGCAGCGTACATATATTTTGTTTTCTCCAAGTTTATCTGTAGTCCAATTTTACTTGAGGCTTCCTCTAATGTAAAGGTACTAATGAGATCTCGTATTGTCCTGGTAATTAGATCAATATTATCTGCGTGCCACTAGCTTATGGTTAACAGAAACTGACTGTCAGAAGGGTGACGGTTTCAATTCTTGTACATTATAATTCATAAAACGTTATTTGTGTTAATCTACATTATCAATAAATTACAATAAAAGTAACTGTCGCATGACGCATTGGAGCGTGTTATTTATAACATTTACACAATGGAGTAAATACAGAAGCTTACGTGTTAGCACACATAGGGGGTAACGTTTGCGTGCCTCTCTTCCCATCAGTTATTTAACCTCTTCTGGGGTTAGATTTCTATGAATTGTTAACTAGCATAAGCACAGAGCTCTGACTCTATTTACTGAGGTGGTTTCCTTCCGTGATAAATTGTCAAATGTTTATCTCCCAACACGTTACAAAACAAACTTCTGTTTTCAAGAAAAAAAAACGACGACACGAATTCAAGTGGAAAATAATTTCCTACATAAATTATCAGCACACATATTGTATAGGTACTGAAGTGTAATTGTATATTCCTTAAGTCGCTAAAAATCATTATTGTCCTGAAAAAATTCTAAGGCGAGGTATACATTGGCGAATTAATATTTATCTTTTTAATGTAACATAGAATATTGTAAAGCAAACACAATGAATGGTGTAGGACATATTTAGTGTTAAAAAAGTCAACTATTGCACTCCGATAGTTTCTACGGCCCAATCAGCTGGGTCCTGACCGGTGTCGTCATATTGTATGTAATGAAACAAATTCCGTTACGCTTAAGACAACTTACTGCATTGCAGGTGTATAGAGGCAACAACAAAAACTTCACGGAATCGAAGAGACACAGCGGGGTTTAATTCGAGTAGTTTAAAGACGTCATTTTTAGATCACGCTTTTTTCTGTTACAGAATTTTGAACTTATATGAACGTTGGATAATACAAAATCTGTCTGTGTGTGTTTCTGTATCACTCTCTCTCTCTCTCACTTTTGCGCGCGCGCGCGCGCGCGCACACACACACACACATGCACGCTCGCACGCACAAACACGTACCAAGCGTATGTGTAGACGCACACAGGGACGAAATATTGGGTAGGCGGTACTTTAAGAAAGAAGTCACTGTTCTTCAAAATCATATGCCATCACTCATCACTCTCCCTAAATATGTTTGTTAATGAAATCGTTGAACTCAAAAACACAAGAGAAGTTCAAACATTAATAGAAACAAACATTAACTTAACTTGCGCGTACTACAGTCCGTAATTTTCTAAAATTCTTCAACGCAATTTGTAATAAATCTAACCATTAGGCGAAAATCTTCAGACGTCCGACTTATTAAACAATTGTAAAACTTAAACTGTAAACTAAACGTGAACCGTATGCACGGCACTTATACCTACCTATAAGCATAAATTAAAATGTGATTTATGTTACTATACAGTTGATAAGTACAAAATTCGTTTTAGACCCCTGTGTTTACAGAAATGACAGCAATATGTCGTTTCCTGAGTCCTACACTAAAGATCTAACACGCACATGCGCACAATATTCTGAAGAAAAATCCATGGTATGGGACCCAATGTGTGTCTGTCACGTTTATGAGTATATATAATATTGTTACGAGGGTCGTATTAAGCGTGACATTAACACAGTGGAATAAAATAAAAAATACCAGGAAGAGCGATAACAGTAACACTTGTATTACAGTAGTTCTTACACAATATGTACTGTAATAGCTTGCGTACGTATGTACTGTAATTCCCGGAACTGACTAGCCCACTTTTCGTAATCCGTGTTTATATCCGCTTAAGTAAACTAGAGTATAGGAAGTTCTAGCCGTTTCCACACTAATTGGAGCTGATCAGGAATCTACGAGTGCATCACATTTGTGCTGACTCATCAGACTGCACACAGTATTGTATGCTCCGGCCTAACAATATTAAGACTTATATAAATACGAAACGATTGTGAGTAGGTAAGCTGTGCGATGCCACCGGAGAGAGTAATTGCAGACGTAACATGAAGATAATAATTCTACAGAATTATGAGTAATGTCCAAGTTGATACAATTGTAATTTTTATATTTATGTATTGTATTTACACGCATGTATAGAATATTTTTATTTATAACGGTCAACATTAAGCCAACAAATGGCTTCCCATAAGACAGACCTTTTTTATATTTTTAATAACTTATACAGCTTAATATTAGTGCAGCGTCGCAAGGAAATCTTTTCTTATCCCTGCAGAGGTTAGCAGTTATTATCACTGTATGTATCTACGATATACTCGTTTTAATAAAGTGTACTGACCAGCAGTAGTGTTATTTTGCAAGTTTCAAATCCTCAAAATTTATCTTCGACCTAACGCTCTTCGTCCTTCAATTATACCGTTTACCTTATTACCTTACTTCGTAGTGCGTGTTCTGAAATCTCATATTTTGGTCCTCGCGAAACATCCTTAACGTGCTCCAACTTTTTTTGCTGAATACTTAAAACCAGTTCATTTACTTAATCAAACATCCGTGAGTGTTTACTATTTTAGAATCCACGATATTTTTTGAAACATTTGACGTATCCAAAATTCAAAAGTATTAGTTATTTTCACACTGCGTTTTAGGCATTTAAGTCTCTGCGCCGTAGTGTAAGGCCGGAAAGATATAACAACGAAAGAAAAGAATTCTCAAACTTTGATTTAGGCTATTCTGAAAAGATGTGCTTTCATTTTTATAAATGTAGTTCTTGAACTAAAACAAACATGATTTAGATGCTTGTACCTTTTTCTTATTAAACCTCATAAAACCTGGTATTTAACTGAATAAAAGTAACTACAAAAATAGATTCAACTTTGTACCACCGAAGTCAAAGCCACACGGCGTACAGCAGTATTCTTTAGTTATCTTTAACTGCTACCCCAAGTATTCATTTCCTCAGGCTGGAATGACTTGGCGCTAAAGAAAAAGCATGACGTTCCCGATGTCGGGTCCCAACACCGACCCCTTATACCGCCGCCTTGAGTGAACGTCTTGACTCTCTAGCCACATTTTATCTCGTAACGAGCGAGTGGTCGTCCAGGTAATGTTAGCGGTGATGATCGCCAAGAGATAAGCTGCGACTGCAAAGATACACTTCTTCACCTTCAGCATATTCCACCAACTCGCTGAATTAACGCGCTCTTAACCACGTCCTGAGTCACTAACAAGACCAGAGATGATCGTGCGTGAGTGATGGCTCGCCAATTCAGCCCGGCTGACGGCTTTCGCCACCTTAGAGATGGCATTGATGGTGGTGTGTCCTGCTCTGAAACTATGCTGTCGGTTCGAAAAGACCCCGAAGGCTCAAATGGCTTGCTGTAGCGTGGGATTCAGCAGCTTCTCCAACACTTTCCCTGCTGTGTCCAACACACAAAAAGCTCTGTAGAAACACGGAAATCTTGGATGGCCGTTTACCTTGCTCAGAAACACCAGCCTCTTCACCTTCCAACGGGAAACAAGAAATCCCAGTTTTAGCCAGGCTCGTTGTACACATGCAGAAAACTATTGTTATTAATCTTATTGATACGGTTCATATTGTTGTTGTTATTATTATAATTAATATTTATATTTTCTATATTGTTCTTTGTTGGTGTTCGTTTCCGTACATCGTGACCACTTATGTAAGTAGATCAGGCTTAGTTTCTATACTTTTAGTACCTAAATTTTATAACAATGCCATATCTGCACCTTCCACATCCACGTAAACATTAAAATCGCAAAATCAACTACATTTTATATTTAACAAAATTTTCCACGTGTATTTTATTTGGAATTTAAGTAGAAGTAAGTTTTAATATTAATGCTAAAGTAACATAATTTTTAATATTCTTATTTGTTTCGGCCACTCTAGATAAAATAAACCGAACAACGGAAATCAGGGGACATCCTTCCATATCACATGTCTCCAATCATTGGTGATACGTATTTCTGAGCCTCAATCCATAACACACGTAGATAGGTTTGATTTTATTGGATTTTCTAATGATTCCACTATACGTTTGTGTAAACTCAGATTGGCAGGCAAACTGTTAACATTTCGTTTACGGTAGTTCAATTTAAAAATATCAAAAGCTTAAAAACGCCTTTGCAAAGCAGTTTTGAAGCAGTGGGTAACCGATGATAACCGAAAGAGACAGAAAACTGATATGGTAGAACATATTTGAGGAATTATTAAAAAAGGCAGATGTGTCTTCCGGAGCATTTTATGATTGCCTACTCTGCAATTGACACTTTGTTGTTTGCGGACGATCAGGCTATTCTGTCGACTTTGAAAACAGGTTGCAGATGGGTATACCTTTGTTGAATCGAATCTGCAAAGACTCTGGATTAAAAATATCCACACTTAAGACCAATGTGTTGGCTTTTCGTGGAAGTGATCCCGTACTGGCAAAAATTGTTTTAGATGGTATTATCCTGAAACAAAGCAATTATGAATACCTGAGCTACAGTGTTTATTAAAATACAAGCAACAACGATGTGAATAAGTTGCATAAGTTCAACCTTATGTACGGGACCATCTTAAAGCGAACTCTTAAGTCAGCAAGTAAAGAAACACGCCTAAAATTCTACAAGGTGATGGCCCTTCCCACACTTCTTTATGGGTCTGAGAATTGGAGTTTAACGAAATGCCAGGCCAGTCGTATCGAAGCGGCTTAAATGATATTTGTCACGCACGTGAGAGGATATACTCTACGGATTGGATGGGGGCTCTCGGATATAGGCTTTGTTTTTGTGTTTTTGGTTTAGTTTGTATAGAAAGGAGTTGGTGGCAGGGGAATGGGTGTAGAGTGTTCTGTTGCTCCTTCGAGTTTGAGGGGGACGACGGAATATTATTCTGAGAGCCAGTCAGCAAGATTGTGTGTGCACACGCCAGGATGGGGCGTAGGGATGCTGTGTTTGTCTTGCTAAGTTTTTGGGTGAAGCACCGGTCATTTTGACAAGGATTCTAAGTGCTGGGATTTGTTAACTGGCTTGGACAGTAGTTTTTTTTATATACTGTTGCCAGGTTAATTTGGAGTGAAGCGTGATTCCAAGATACTTGCCATCACACTTTGGAGTAATCGTTGATGGTCGACGCGGACTTGGGTCTGAAAAAATATGTCATACTTCATTCCGTGGAATTGAATATGCCCAGTTGTGTTTTATCCGCGTTTACCGAAATTCTTCAGGCGTTAAAGTAGTCAACAACAGGCTGTAATACCTTCTGAAGTCTTGAGCAGAGCTGCCGGTGATTTTGCAACGAAGCGGTGATATATAGTAGCGGGATATAGGCGGAGCCCTGGTGGACACCGGCATTCAACCAGATGATGCTGGTTGCCTCGGACTTGTGCAGTGCGACCATGCAAGAACTGTGAGAGCCATTGTATGATGTTTGGGGGGGAAGTGACATCCGAGGATTTGGAATCTGAAGTCATTGTGCCACTCTACCAGAATTAATCACATTTTTTTTTCTCTAGAGGCTAATGTTTAAGTAATTACTTGGATAGTTTTTGAAAATTTTTTAAGATTAAAATGAATTTTTCTTTTATCGATTTACCTTATTCCTTATTTTACCGATTAATTGTTTTAAATTACATTAAACTTTCTTCACTAATTATGACTGTCTGTGTTTTGGTTTTAATTGTATGATTGTAACTCGCGGTGAACTTTGTAAGTTTGTATGTACTTAAATGATCGTCATATTATCAATATATTAAATTAGAGTAATGTGTTATTGGCTGTATATTAATGTATCAAATTTGTCAAATACAAATACAATGGGTAATGTTTTGTATATCCGTTAATTTGCTAGTGGGTGAAAATAATTGTAATAACTTTTAATAATATACTCGTTCGAACATCCCTGCAATCTGTTTTCAGCTATAACATATTTTTATACTTGTATTGGTATCTGTGCAAATTTCAATACACATTCAATTTTAAATGTATCTATAATTATTTGAAATTATAATTAATTAATTTATTGTAAAAATAATTATATTTTTTATATTATATTATTATCAGTACACATTAAGCGATAATTTTATTATTAGCTTATTAACTTGTAATAATGTGTTAACAATGTTTTCGGAATATTATAATTATGTCTATTTATTTGTAAAAAACTGTATGTAATAGTAGTAATTAATTTGCCGATGTAAAACACACTGTCTCACCCACACACACAAACACATTTCATCAATTAATTAATCTGTTTATGTATTAGATTATTTCTCTGTTGTCCATACGCAAATGGGAATAAATATTATGGAAACGTCGAGTCAGATGAAATAAAAATTGTTTCTATACTTATCTACCGAACTTTGCTAAGCCTTCCATCGATAACCATTATGTCTAACGTGTCTAACCAATCAATAACTGTTTATTGTGTCGTTGCCTACATATTGTTTCTATACTTATCTACCGAAATTTGCTAAGCCTTCCATCGATAACCATTATGTCTAACGTGTCTAACCAGTCAACTGTTTATTGTGCATTACGCTTGTGTCGTTGCCTACATATTGTTTCTATACTTATCTACCGAACTTTGCTAAGCCTTCGATCGATAACCATTATGTCTAACGTGTCTAACCAATCAATAACTGTTTATTGTGAATTGCGCTTGTGTCGTTGCCTACATATTTTTATTTTATTTTTTTTCATTTATTGGAGATCTGTAATCTGTTCGACTAAGCGAACAAATTGGCTGACAACACACATACAGGATTATGAAGAGCTGACCATTGACAGATCTTCTTGTTTTTGATAATAAAATAAAGAGGTACACAAATTACAAAACTAAATGACAAAAACATGTAAACAAATGAACAAAAATCACTTTCACTTCTGCTGGCATGATACAATAAGTTAAAATGTTAAACACTGGGCCCATAAGGCACATATACAGGTTGCCATTAACAGTTAATAATGACACGAATACAAAACATACAGAACAGAACAGAACAGATATCACAGACATTACAATACAGATAATACAGAGAATACATTGTTAGTTAAACCTGAATGGTAAGTCTAATAGTTTGTGCCTTTTTAGTCTATAAATATCTTCACTGTTGTCTAACAAATTAATTGCCAGGTGGTTTGGATACATTTCTAATTTGGAAATGTGAGTCCTGCAGAGGCGCATGATTTCTTCTCTCACTGTTGGAACTTTGAGGTCGCGGTGTATAGAGTTGTTGGAGACAAACCATGGAGCGTCGACTATTGATCTTAAAGTTTTGGACTGAAAGCGCTGGATAATCTCAATATTGCTTGTACTAGCAGTACCCCAAAGGTGAATACCATAAGTCCATACCGGTTTAAGAACTGCTTTATAGATCAACAGTTTGTTGACGACACTTAACGGTGATTTTCTGCCTATCAGCCAGTAGATGTTTCTGACCTTGTGATTAAGTTCAATCTTCTTAGAGGTTATATGTTGTTTTCTACGTTAGTCTCCTGTCCAGATGCATCCCAAGGTACTTAGCACTTTCAGCTTGCGGTACTGGTTGACCATTAATTGTTACTGGAGGGCAGTTTGCCTTACGTGTGGTGAAGGTAACGTGGACTGATTTGGTCGAATTGATTTTTATGCGCCATTTATCAAGCCATAACTGAACGCTGTTTAATGATTCTTGTAGTATAAGAGATGCTATTGAGGGGTCGGAGTGTGTCGCTAGGATTGCTGTGTCATCGGTGTAGGTAGCAACAGTGGTTTCACTTGCTGACGGTAAGTCCGAGGTGAACAGGAGGTAGAGCAGAGGACCCAGGACACTACCCTGCAGAACACCTGACCCCACTGGTAATAGAGGAGAAGTAGCATCCGAGTACATGACTTGAAACACTCTGTCCACTAAGTAGGAATGTAGAATACGGTAACAATTATGTGAGAGATTTTTATTTATTGTGAATAAGAGTCCAAAATGCCAGACTTTGTCAAATGCCTGGGAAACGTCGAGAAACACACCTGAGCAGAACATCTTGGATTCCAACGATTTATTGATAACATTTGTTAGTCTGTGTATTTGATCTACCGTAGAGTGCTTTTCTCGAAAGCCAAATTTGTGATCCGGAATTAGGTTCATTTCTACAATTGTTGGCATACGTCGTTTTACAAACAGCTTCTCAAAGATCTTACCAAGTATCGGTAGAAGGCTTATAGGTCAATAAGAAGAGGGCTCTTGAGGATTTTTACCAGGTTTTAAGACCATGATTACTTGAGCCGATTTCCAGAGAAGAGAAAAGTATTCAAGTCTGAGTATAGCGTTGAAAATGTATGTTATTAATACCACGCCTTTGTGAGGCAGCTCCTTTAGAATTTTCCCCGATAGCAAATCAATGCCGAGAGCCTTTTACTTTTCAAATTATACAGGATTATATCCTTGATTTCGTTAACATTAAAAGGCTTAATAGGTAGAGTCAGTTGGAGCGGGGAGTGTAAATATATTTGTACATCTTCATCGAAAGAGACGTTCTTGCTGGCTTCAGGTTGAAAAACGTTGACCAAATGTTCGGCAAAAGTCTGGGATTTCTCTGTATTGCTTCGCGCCCAGCTACCATCTGTTTTATGTATTGGCGGTATTTGTAATAGTGGCCTTTTTAATCGTTTTATAGCCTTCTACAAGGAATAAGCAGTACTTTCATTAGGTCACAGACTTTCTAGATAATCCTGAATGCCTTCATTTTTTAAATTTTCTGACAATCATTTTTGTTTTCTGGCCACGGAATTCCACTTTCTTTTATCATCCGGATGATGAGTATGCTGCCAAATTCGTCGCAATCTACGCTTCTCAGCTAATTTCTTTTGGACAACCAGAGGAAGGTTTAAGTGCTTACTCTTCGCTGTATTGTGAGGTGTAGCTTCCCAGGCTGACTTTTGAAAAGTCTGGTGAGATAATTTACAGCTGTATCCAATTCAGCAGGCGTGTGGAGTGGAAGTTCTAGCGAGATATTATCATTTATAAGCTCTCTAAAGTAGTCACAGTCAGTATTACGATGTATGAGTGTTGGTAGACTTTCAGACTCAATTATACTATTGCTAATAGTGGCAACAATTGGAGTGTGGTCAGAGGACAAATCAAGGCAAGATTTAACTTTGTAGTATTTATGAGACATGCCACGTATTAAAAAGAAATCAATGAGGTCAGGTATTTTATTTGTATCAGAAGGCCAATAGGTTGGTTGACCAGTGGACAGAAAGGACAGGGATTCTTCTCTAATGACATTATATAAAATTCTACCTCTTGGATTAGCTAATCTCGAACCCCATTTCGGGTGTTTTGTATTGAAGTCACCTACCACCATAAAACGTGCACCAATAGTTCTAAGAAAGGAGATGAATTCAGTTACATTGATTCTGTGTTTTGGGGACAGTAGACTGCAAAAACAATTAGAGGGCCTCTTTGATCTTCAATTAAAACGTTTGTTGCCTCTAGGTGAGCAGTTTTTGACTTTAGAGAAGAGATAATGTTTTATATTGTTTCGGATTAACAGAGCGGATCTGCCACGAGCATCTGTCAGGATGTTGGTATCATAAACAGTAAATCCTGGAATCCTAATAATATGGCTTCTGTCTGTGAAATGTGTCTCAGATATAAGCATTACGTCTAACCTGTTGTCAATAAGAATAGCTTTGAGCTCTAGGGTGCGTTGAGAGAGTCCATTGGCGTCCCATAATCCAATCCTGTAATTGCTATTCATTATTAATTAGAAAGTTTATTGACAAGTGCTGTAAGGAGATTAAGCATGACGCTATTTTGCTGCATGAGTTGACTGAACATAGTCTCAAATTTTGTCAGGAAGTGTGAAAGTGTAATGTCCTCATTTGCTGTCTGTTTGGGATTGCTATCATCAGGAGGCGAGGATTCTGATTGTCGCTGTAGTCCTGCTATTTGAGCGTAAGTAGGAAAAGAGACGTTACGGGTGTTCATGTTCTGTTTCGTGTTCATAATCCTAAAAATTGAAGGGGTTCTCCTAGGTGTGGTGTTAGGTACGGGGCTTTTTCTGGCCTGCAGATTTTGATAAACTTCACAGCCTTTATAATTAGCTGTATGAGGACCATCGCATAATGCACATGTGGCTGGTGTATCCTTAGGTTTGGAACAAGTTGCGGAGTTGTGTTCACCTCCGCACTTGACACACTGGAAAGGTTTTCTACAGTACGTTTTACTGTGACCGTATGACTGGCTACGAGTGCACTGGATTATGAAGGTTTTTTACCGAGGTGGCTCTACAGTAATCTGCATGTTACCTAAAGACCTTACGTTATATATTTGTTTATTGTTTGCTGCAGGTTCAAGATCAACAAAGAAGAGAGGGAGGGGTGTTTTCTCTGCTCTGTGTCTAACGTTCATTATGTTTCTTACTGAGTGTCCTTTTTCTTTTAGTGCTTCTTTAATAAAGTGTACACCGATGCTATGATAAATGTTTCTTATGACAACCCAGTATGCTCGCTGGTCTTTAATTTGATATGTACGATAAATAACTTTTTCGTCCTCGCGGTGACGGATTAATTTCTGTAAAAATCAGGTGCAAAAGTGTTGATTTTTACCGTATTTTCATCGATTTAGTACTGTACTATTCTGATTCCAAAATTTTTTTAAGGTTATTGATTATTTAATTGTAATTGACGACGCCATGAAGGTATACAGGAGGAGGTGTTGGTACTTTCGGCTGAGCCAAGACTTGAGTAGGTTGGACGTCATCAGGGTCATCTATAGGTAACACCGTAAATCTGTTGTGTTCATTAAGCTGAGTGTGTGTTTCAGATGTGTTTTCTGAAGATTGGCGACTTCTTTTTCGTTTTTTCACCATCTGCCAGCTGTGGGATCCGTGTTGTGTGAAATCAACATTAACGTTTCTGCCTGGCTGTTGACTGGTATAGGATTGAAGGGCATTTTGCGACACTGGAGGTAATGTAGGCAGCATATTTGCGGTTCCTGAGTGGACCGTAGGAACAGGTTCAACGTTAGTTGACAGGCCTGGTTGCTGATAATTCATTATTGTCGATAATTATAGTAGACAGGTAAATTAAAAGACGCGTGCACTTCCAGATGGGTAATTTCTGGCCTTGTGTTTATGTTTTGTAGAGAAACAGGTACAAACAACCAGAAGCCGCAGACAGACACACAGTCCTACAGGAACGAGCAGACGCACGCGCGGCCCCCTGGTCGGCTGCTTGGATTTCTTCGAGTAATCGGTTAACCTTTTGATGTTATTTTTGTTGCAGTATTACTTACAAATATAAGTCTATTTAGTAAGAAAGATAGCGATAATATTAAGCTGCCGCACACGACAATACAACCGCACCGAACATACAAGGCTCGTTGCCCACATAGTCCTGCTCCAGACTCTAAGCTATATGTTTAAGGCAGATGAATTCTCATACTCTTTCACATTTTCTCAACAGATCTAATTTACGTATACCTTTGAATATTGTGTTAACAGTAGATATTGTATTGCATATATGTACACAATCAAGACCTTATATCCCCTGCATGTTTTACTTAGTGTTTATTTCTGGTCTTTGTTGGAGTAGCTAGGTGTGACAGACACTGTCGCATAAGTTATACCCGATTAATCGGTACGATTACACGAGCAATGCACTCGTGGATACGTAATCTCCCAAATGGTTGTAACGTATACAACCTTTACTGTAAGTTCGTTGTGTTCATCGCGGGTTAGCGGAAAGTGACATACACATCCTTAGACGACCCTTCAACTCAGATATCCTAACGGAACTGCAATGTTACAAAATACAGAGTGATCTAACATGATGAGATTTCTCCTGGGGACCCAAGAGATGTTTTTCGGTCGATAAGCTATCCTAAAATTTTCATACACTTGGTGCGTGAGAGGATATAACCTCATGGAATTGGGCATAAGAAACAACTGTACATCCCAGCAGTTTCTCGGGCTCCAACGCGAATGCCCCGCTGTGAGTACACCCTAAGTTTCTGTAAAAGAATTTAAAAAACAATTAGTTGCCTACATATAATGGCATAGAGTGTTGTGCTATAATAAATACTTTAGTTAGAACTTTGAAACAAAAAAATATTCATGATTTTTTGTTGTTGTATGATATACTTAACAGTCATAACATTGTTAAGAAATCTCGCCCCACAAAAGGAAATTTTTGGTGTGTTACTGGAATACATCGTATTGAAGAATATTTATTGGTTATATTTACCATTACGAAGCCAAATCATTTGTAACTTATTGTGTTATATTTTATAAAACTTTCTTAGAAAATTTATCTATCTTAAAACTGTAATTTTCTTGAATTGAAGATGTTAGTCTTCTTTATAGAAGACGAAATACACGAAAGCGACAATTACTCTAATCTCCCTTTTAAATGCGCAGAATTACTACAAAAATAAAAAGAAACAGTAAATTGTTTATTATAAAAGTGATAAAATATTTGGATACTTTGGTCGAGTTAGTTCTGTTATAACTATACTGGGCAGTCAATTCTCGTAGAGCTGCAAAATCTAATACTTGATGGGTTGGTGTTAGTAAATATACTCCGCTATCAGGGTCGTCATCACTTTTAGATAACTGCAGTATTGAATCCACTTGTCTCAAAGCACGAATACGAACCACAAAAGGCTGAGCGTAGCTATTCTTTTATGGTTTCGTGAATACATTTGTTGGGGAATAAAAAAATGTTGAAGACCATTTTGTACTGCACGAAACAAAGTTTTCTGACATAAGTACGCCAAATACAATTAAAAGGCACACAAAGGAAGTAGTAAAGCAATTTAATGCTTATTATCAATAAAAAATTCTCGAGATTAATTTATTAAATATTTTCGAAAAGAATAAGTCTACGTAATGTATACAAATGAATATAAACATACACATTGAACGTGTTACCACAGGTCATAAACCTCAACAGAAGAACTCCATGAGAATAACGTGTAACTCAAGAAATTGAACAGAAAACCGATGGATGTGTGCTGAATCTGAACACACTGTGTGGTCAAGTTAAACTCAACATAATTTGCTACGTTTAGTTGCAAACAGATAGTTTGTCTAGCTTGTACCTCAGGGTAATTTGCATAGCGGGAAGAAAACTTCGCCGTACGAAAATCGATTACTCCTCGTGACCGTAAACTTGTAATATGGAAATGAAGCAATAAATATCTAATGATATATGACAATACTTGCTGGCTTCGGTGCATACAACGGCGGACGAGTTGCAAAACATCGGGTAAATTAAAGCACTTAGTGCAGAGCGGTCAAGTCCCGTTGTAACATGAACGAGCAGAGAAAAGATGCAGGACTCGACAATATTTGCAGACGTAAGAAATCACAATTACTTCAGTGCTTTGGGACCGTGGCCTGTAGAATTCAAGAACGGAGAACGTCTTAGATTATACACATTCTCCATTAAAATAAACGACGCATTGGTCGTGCAGCATTTTCATCACTACGACGCGGAAATAGCTTCAGAACTGAAATGAGGAATGATTACTTTTCTGCATGATGGAGAATTGTCCACTTTTATTGTGATGCAGTGTTTTCGTTGATTAATCAGATATCAGTGAATACAATTACTCTTTACGAGCAAATTTGATGAGTCGGTACAATGGTACAGTAAGGGATGTTAAGGGGATTCCCTTGCAGTCACATTTCTGTTTGTTTAAAAATTGTTCACGCAAGAATTCACCCTTTTGGCTAGGTTCTTTCTTTACAAAGTTATGCCATTTGTTGGCCATTTTATTTTCAATTTTCTTTGTAAAGATCCGCCTTTAACCTACAGAGTAGTACGTCCGTAGTGTTTACATGAGGTTTCAAGTGAGAAAATGTCTCTTATTCGTCAAGGTAATTATGTCAAGTATGCACTGAAAGTCATTGTGTAGTATGTGGTTAGGTAGAACACGTGCCATACCTAGTGTTTTGTTTGAAACCTCTCTATTATACTGAAGCTGACGTTACCATCACGGTCTCAGTGTACACAACCATATGAACAGACGTCTTCTTCTTCTTCTTCTTCTTCTTCTTCTTCTTCTTCTTCTTCTTCTTCTTCTTCTTCTTCTTCTTCTTCTTCTTCTTTCTTCTTCTTCTTCTTCTGGTTCTCCTCCTCCTCCTCCTCATCCTCCTCCTCTAACTCCTCCTTCTTCTTCTTCTTCTTCTTCTTCAGCTCTGTAGTACAAAGTGACCAATCTTTTCCAAAGTCTCCTATCCTTTGCCATCTCAGCGTAACCCTCAAAGTCTATTCTTCTAATATCCCCCAGCACAACATCCAACCATCTTATTCTAGGTCAACCCCACTTTCTGCGACCTATGACCTCAGGATTTTCGTTGAAATACGCTGATCATCCATCCGTCCTGTGTGACCTAGCCACTGTATACATTGAGCTTGTACGAATCTTACGATGTCCGTATGCTTCAATAGCTCGTCTATGTCCTGGTTCTTTCTTACTGTCCATTTATAATCTTCCTCAACCAGGCCACAAACAAGTCGTGCAATCTTTCTGTTAAACCTTCTCCGTGTTTCTTATTATTTTTTGCTAATGTCGACGACATTTCACCTCCACAAGCAACACCTGGTCTGATGGCTACCTTATATATTTTCAGTTTTGTTGTAAGACTAATGAGATTGTTTATAAATAGTCTACTATTAGCATACTATGCCTTATTCCCTCTTTGCATCCGGTCATGTATTGTCGTGCTTACGCACCCCTGGTAACCAACGCGTTACTAGACATCTAAACTTATTAGGCGAATCGAATGAATTTCCGTCTCTGCATCATAGGTTATACATAGATAACAATTTGTATGCAGAAACGACGGCATCCACTAACATACTGAATCGACACATCAGGAGCCGTATGCAAACCTAATTAGATTTAAACAATTGGAATAACAGTTGCATACAGCACACAGTAGTCGCTTCCATTACGGTTATTGGTCTGTGCGTTTTGACGGTCAGGCGACATGTTTCTTACTGCTTGCTATTATAGAACTTCAGCGATCGTGAACAGTGAGTAGTATTGCATTATGAAAGTAACAAAAAATTCTGTATAGTACTGTTAATAATAATAATAATAGTAGTAGTAGTAGTATTTCTTTTTACAAGGCAGGTGGAAAAATTTGCTGTACAAATGTCTGGAAGGATGTACACTTCCCGGGTCTGCGGGTTTTGGTATTATACCCGACATACTAAAAAAAACCATCTCCCTTTTCCTCTTCTGATACACTAAGCTGGAACTTTTTAACACATTACTTTGGGCCAGGCCTATTGTTCTTCAGCCCTGGGGCTCACATCTGACTTGTTATTATTCAATATTGTATAGTCCAAATCTATGTACAACGCCCGAAGAATCTCTTCTGCGAAGCGTGCTACATAGATCCAGTGTCCTCCCATTGAAGTAATGCTTCAACTATCTTATCCGGGGAGATCTCCTGCCTAATACCTTCTTGCAACGATTTTCTATGCTGTTGCCATCTGTCGCGGACAAAACATTTATGGCTGGCTCGTCCGCAGCACCCGGACAGTAGAGGCACTCTGGTGACTCGACCTTTCCAACTTTCTTCAGGTAAGATAAAAAATACCCGTATCTAGTCAAAACTGGGTGAGGTAGGCCTAATAGTCTATCTCCCTATCTTACCTCTCCGCCCACGACTGCATCTGCTTGATGAGCCTTTTTGTTCAGCGATCTCGCTCTTCTTGCTCCAAAGCTGTCTACCAGCTCTCCAGCATTTGGCTTTGTGCCTCTCGGTGTACAGCGTCACAACCTAGCTCCTTCTTCCTCTGAATACATAACGTAAGTTCCTTGGCGAGAAGGTCGATCGTTATCAATTCGGCAACGACCAAGATATCCGGCTCGGAAACCGTGCGGTAGGGCGATGCAACTCAAAGAGCACTTCGTCTTTGGACCTGTGTTAGATAATAATAATAATAATAATAATAATAATAATAATAGTAATAATAGTAATAATATTCCCGTTGTTAAAGTTTACAATGTCCATTACATTCACAGCACTGGGAATTACCTGCTCACCACAAACTGTTAGCAGTGACAAGTTAAGGTTTATTAAGGTCCTCGTTATATTTTCAGTTTAATAAAAAACAATCTTTTGAAGGTCCAATTAGATTTTGTCGCGATTGATTTTGTCACATACTCGTTGT
Source organism: Magicicada septendecula (assembly GCA_034769895.1). Classification (NCBI taxonomy): domain Eukaryota; kingdom Metazoa; phylum Arthropoda; class Insecta; order Hemiptera; family Cicadidae; genus Magicicada; species Magicicada septendecula. The sequence continues at coordinate 306,527,260 of CM068376.1, read as the reverse complement.
ATAGCCACTGAACCGTTACACTAAATACTGACGTATACTAGAAAATAGATTCTTAACATTTCAAAATTAACCCCAACTGAAATAATCCTTGTCCACCCTTGATTCACGTCAATGATTACAACTAAGATAGAGTATTAACAATTATAATTAATAATATAGAATAACTAACATGATATTTAGCGGTTATGACAATATTCAGCAATAAAAAATCAACAATTTCACGTCATAGCTAAATCTGGATATGTGAATGGAAATGAAATTATATTATTATGATAACTGATAAATATTTGTAACAATAAATAAATAATTTAAGCGCACACGCATATGAACTCACAATTACGCACAAACTCATGTAATTACTACCAGATACTGAAAGTTTTGTATCTGAAAATCACATTTAGTAGCCGTCAACCAATATGTGGCACTCCACGTGGTTGCAGGAAAACCTGATCTTGTTGCACCGCTGCATGTTCAGGGTATACGTGCACGTTAATCTCTGTATGCACGCATGAAGGTGATGATGTACTGTTGTAGACGGTAAAAAATAAAAACAGGGTTTACTTTATAATAATTTGTTTTAAAAATGTTTTTAGGAACTTTAGTAATTTTTTGTCTACAAAATTATTTTGCAAATTTAAAGTATATTATTCATTTTCATAAATTTTTGAACTTATTGTATCATGCCAGCAGCAAGTGGAAATGATTTTGTTCATTTGTTTACATGTTTTTGTCATTTAGTCTTGTAATTTGTGTATCTGTTTAATCTGTTAACAAAAACAAGAAGAGCTGTCAATGGTCAGCTCTTCATAATCATGTATGTGTTTTGTCAGACAATTTGTTCAATGTTTGCTTTGTCGAACAGATAACAAATCTGCAATAAATTGAAAAAAATTCATAAACAGCTTAAAATTTATACAGATTATTATTGTAAATTAATATTGGTTTATGCTCAGCCGTTTTTAGTCCTCCATGTTGAGCATTTATTTCATTGTTAAGTCATTATTATTACTGCTTAAAGTACAAGCAATTACAGCTACAGTTGCTATTTCAACGGTGTTGCCAAATACATACACTTTTTGGTCCACCGTTTTGAATGTGAAATATTGAGTTCCCAATTTTTGACGCCCCATTCATTGTCAGCAATACGGTAAACTTTCGTGACAATCGAAGTAATGTTTTCAAAATTATTAAAGTATTTTATTTGTAATTTACAATTTGCTTAGTGTAATAAGAACCATTAGTTTTTACAGGGTCTAGAACAAAATTTTAAGGTGTAAAATTCTTTGTATTTAGTGTCCTTAAGACAATGTAAAAGGTTTCATATCAATTCACTGAGACAGGCTGCGTCCCGCGGTAAAGTGCTAATGGCACTCCATTATACATCCCATGTAAAAGGCGTAGAGAGGAGAAAGTAAGCTTTAATGTAATAAATTTTGTAATAATTTTATAAAGAAAGAAAATACCCTTTCGTTAAAAATGTGAAGCAAATAATTAGATTTAAATTAGTTTTCCGATACGTGCTTTCTTGTAATTTGGAATATACATTGTGAACATACACTACAAAGACAGACAAACAGTCAACACACACGTTCTTACTTGTTAATCAATTGGAACAGGAATGTTCACCAAACAAGAATTGGCTAATTTTCTGTACTCTCTCTCTCTCTCTCTCTCTCTCTCTCTCTCTCTCTCTCTCTCTCTCTCTCTCTCTCTCTCTCTCTCCCTTCTCTTGCACTACGGTCCCTGTAGAACCCTGGCCTACTCAATGATTCTCCTCCATTCTTCTCTGTCCACAGAGCCTTACTCCTCCAACCTCCCACTCGCGGCTCCCTCATACGTTCACACCATCTCCTCGGACGTCCTCTCCTCCTTACTCCATCCGCCTTCCTTTCCAATGCCATTTTTGGGCCTCGATCACTTCTCATTCTCACCACATGCCCCAACCGTCTCAACCTTTTCGCCTTCATTGCCGCTCCTCCATAAAGGTCTCTTAGCTCACAATTCTTTCTTATCATCCATATCTATTTGTCCCACATTGGTCCATAAATTCTTCTCATTCCTTCTCGAAAACACTTGGTTTTTTCATATCTTCCAACTTCAGCACCCATGTCTCGCTTGCGTATGTTACTACAAGTCTGATTACCGTGGTATATAATTTTTTTGACATTTTTTGATACATTCCTTGATTGGAATATATTTTTTAATGCATAATAACTTCTGTTTCCTGTTGCTATTCTTGCTTCGATTTCTTGGCTTGTTTCATTATTTTCTGAAATTGTGCTTCCGAGGTATTTAATTTCTTGGACCTCCTTAAAACTGTGGTTGCCTACGTTTATTCTTCCTTTCTCTCTTCTCTCATTTGTTGTCATTAAAATATACTTCGTTTTGTCTTCATTTATTTCACTGTACTATCACTACGTATTTTGAATTCCTGAGTAGTTATCTTATTAACCAAGTAATAATTAAATGGGCACATAATTATTTGAATCGTGTATTTCAGAAAAGGGACCTGAGTCAAAGTTTTTTCAGTTTTTAGGTTAAGGCAGATTTATAGTTTCTGAAGGTAAAGGCATATTGTAGTGCAGAAACATACCTGATTACATGTTTTCATATAGAGAAAATCATACACTACTTTTTGCATGTATTGCAAAAAGGTACCTCAGTCACTGACTGAAGTACCTTTCTGGACCACATGAGGCAGCACTGTGCACTGTCCAGCTCAGCTGTTCTAAACTAAAGCCATTTTGTTGTTGTAGTATTTTGTTGATTTTGGTCTAGTATTGTAAAGTGTCTGTTGATTAAAGTTATAAATTTAATAAAATAAAAGTTATAAATTTGATGAAATATCTCTGGTATTGAAAGTCCCAAAAAGAAAAAAGAGGAATAACACATCCTGAAAATTATAAAAGAAATATTATTAAAAAAGCAAGAGTGTCTGGGACTGAATATGTAGGTTATGATGGGGAAATTAAACAAGCAAAAAAGTTGGACAACCATGCAGGTATGTACGAAAGTCAAGATTGTTTTCTGTATTTTATATTGTTATTTTAATATAGTAAAGAATAATACTACAGTTTCTGTTATACATTTTTTATGTTTACATCATTTTAACCACAAAATCAAAATGTTCTTGTTTGTGTAGTATTGCTTACTGGTGTAAAAGTTAAACTTGTTATAACAAAAATTATTAGTTATAAAATATTAGGTCAGTAATATAAATTACTTTTTTATTTCTAGGTGTCCCAAAAAATGTTTCAATAATTTTTCTGAGGTTGATCAAATTGCAATATTTAACCTAATGTATGAGATAGAAACTAAAGATAAGCAAGATCTCCATCTACAAAGAATGATTGATGTAATCAATGTTAATACACACAGACCACGAAAAGAAAAAGCAGTATTAAAAGATAAAACATTTAAATATCATGTATTATTTAATGACAAAAAGTACGTAGTTTGTAGAGAGGCATTTTTTGTTTCTATAGTGTATCTGACAAGAGAATTAGGCGTATTAGAAAGTTACTTTTGGAGGGAAAATCTCTCATGACAAGCATGAAAATTTTTAAGTGGTAATGCTATAAAGGGAGAAGAACTCGTTAAAATTCATGAACATACCAGTTCATTTCCCACTAAAGAATCACATTATGCTTCAAAAGTGGTGAAATATTTGCCTGCTGAATTAACAGTTTATAAAATGTATAATCTATACAAAGAGAGATATCCTGATTCCAGTATAAAATACCATTTCCATAATCAGTATTTCAAACAACATTTTTCTTTTCGTTTTGGTGGGCCGCAAGTAGATACTTGCTCGTTCTGTGAAGAAAAAAAAGCTAGACTAAGAAGTAAAACTTTAAATGACACATATAAAAAATGCACAGCAGCAGGACTATGTATTCATTTAAGACGTTCAAAAAAATTGTATACTTCTCTTAAAGAATCAGAAAAATTATCTCAAAATTCTGATGGTACATTAGGTCTTGTATTTGACTTCATGCAAAACGTCGATCTCCCAAAAATTCCGGTGCAGTATATTATTAATTATAGACAGTTAGCTGTTAATATTTTCTGTGTGTACAACATGAAAACTAGTTGTGCACAATTTTATCTCTATCATGAAGGCTAGGCTAAGAAAGGACCTAATGAGGTGGCCTCATTTTTAATTGATTACATAAATGATTACATACCACAATATGTTCAAGAGCTGCATATTTTTTCTGATAATTGCCCTGGTCAGAACAAGAATCACACTCTGACTAGGGTGTTATTAGCATTAACAGACAATGGGAGATTAAAAAAACTTAAACAGTACTTTCCTTTACGAGGACAATCGTACCTTCCGTGTGATAGGAAATTCAGTGTTATTAAAAGACCGATCGGACAGTGGGACAGAATTTATACTCCTTATGAGCTCTGCTCATTGATATGTGGTGACTCAAAGATTCAGAATACAGTCAAAATGGTTTACACCTCTGATATTATTGACTACAAAGACTGGTGGAGTAAATTTTACAAAAAGAGTGTTAATGTTGTTGAAACACGATGTAGTGATTACAAGAAAAGACAGCAATTTAATATATCAAAATTTCACTATTTCCAGTATTGTAATGAGAAGAAAGGCACTATAAAAGATTCTGAATGGATAAATGGTGTAGTTATGTATTATTTTTTGTTACTGAAGACAACAGGAGACATTGATTTGCCACAGACTTCAGCATACCCATCAGGATCTGTCCCCATTAAAATAAAAAAAATTGAAGACTTGCAGAAAGTTTTACAATATATTGCGACAATACAAGCATAGGCTGTAATGCGCATATATAATATAAAATAAATATTTTATTTAATTTTAATAATATATAATAGACGAGCAGGTGTGAAATTGGAAGCTGGCTTGGAAACAGGAGTCAACACGCAGGATCACGCGATTACCGCTGCATGTGTGTATACAAGTAAATAGTGTGTGTGTGCGTGAAGCCTGTTTGTTCCTGAAAGTTTGCAACCTCACCCCAAGTCAATGCTAAATTAAGAATATATTTAATATTAAGCAAACCATAAATGTTAGCGAGAAGATAAAAACTTCTAAAAATGTGTAAAAAATCAGACACAAGTGCAGTGCGAATTTTACGTAATTCGGACAATCAGTGCGAATCCAGTGCGATTTTTAAAGCATTATAATTACACTAGTGGTGCGAGCATCATGATAATTGCACATCACATAGGTCATTAAATTAGACAATATTTTATCACCGTGAAATCAGCGTTAAACAGTGCGATTGGCAAAAAAGTGCAATTATGTGAAATAGGACGAGAGTGGGGGCTATCATGCCATGGTTCAACTGTCGACAGGCTAATTCCTGAATCGACAGCTGCAGTTTTCTTGGTGAATATAAATAGAAGCCCAGGAGAACTAATCTCTCTCTTCTAACAGTGTACATTCGTAGCGGAACGCTATGTCCGTTCGCGACACGAAATTTTAATTACTTCGGACAGAGTTAGACGATATATCTAACACCAATAAGACTTTTTGTTAATCATAACTTGTAAAGTAATACGATAAATATTTCGATTTAACATAATAATGGAAAACAGTAATTAAAAAGTAACGTAACAAACAAATCATCAGAGGTCTACAAGTGATCTATATCTAGGAGCACTACTCCAGACCGAGGACGAGAGCACTACATGGCATAATTTCCAGACGCAAAGGACGAGTCATCGGACTTCCGAGAGGACCCGGAGGACGAGGAAAGGATCCAGGACTTCCAAGAGGACCCGGAGGACCCGGAGGACGAGGAGAGGATCCAGGACTTCAAGAAAACGCAGGAGTCACAACAGCAGGGACTCAGGACCAGGACAGGGTATGCTGAGGAACCGCTACAATTAAGGTGAAAGAAAGCCATGTATTCCTCATAACAAAAGACTTAATCAAAGATTGATAAACATTGTCAAAAGAAAGACAATAATTTCAAAAAGTGTAATTTATAACTTATAGATGTAAATGTCTTGTATAAAAATTATAGCATAATTTTTGCAGTAATAATTTATTGAAAATACGTAAAATTAAATTGTAGAGTAATTATGAAAGCATTGTAGAGAAATTAAGAAAGCATAATTTTTGCAGTAATAATTTATAAAAAATATTTAAATTTAAAATTGTAGAGAAATTATGAAAGCATAAGTTGTGAATTGATAATGATTGAAAATATTTTAATATACATGTGAAAGAATCAATTAGATTTGTTCAAATGATGAACAAATAGTTAACTTAGTTAAATATTTTTATATTGAAAGCACACATTCAGACGGAGTAGTCCAGACAGTATAACATGATGAAGAAATGTTTTTTTATTTAAAATTAATAATATTATGTCTATGATATAAGCTTTATGTTGGTGATGAGATTACAGCAAACTAAGAAACTTTAAAACCATGTATAATGAATATCGTATGACGAAGTAATCATTATTTGTATAGTATTATTTCTTGATATGTTTGTTTAAATTAATAAATGGGAACATTTTGAATTTCCTAAAAAGGCTACCATTATTATAATTACACCTGAACCCCTAATTACACGTACACGTTGTTAGAAATGTTATTTATCATTATATAATTTTATCGCTCATGAGCGTGCGCCCGACACACATTTTATGACGTTGTATCGTTGTAATATACCAGATGAGTATAATGAATTCTACAATGAAATTGTCAATTGCCAAATTACAGTAAACGACGGAACGGGTGATGTTGATGATATTAAAAGACTGTTTAAATAACAATTATTTAACAAAATTTTTTTTTTTATTTTAACATTTTGTTGTTGTTTTATTAATGATACTTATGTTAAACAAAGCTAATGTTTACTTTTTATATTAATAAATTCAGTTGTCATAGTAACATTACTCTTTTTTCCTTTTAATTGCAGAAAGGTACCTGAGTCACAACATTTCAAAAATTTAAAATACAGTGAAAATTTCATTTTTAACTCATGAGACCTATGCACATGATAAAACATGATAATGAAAGATCCTACAAAAAAATCAGCAACGTGCGGATAAAATTAAAAATTTCATTAAGTTTTTTGTGTTTTTCTTAAAATTTAGTAAAAGTGACTCAGGTCCCATTCTGAAATACACGATTCATTTAGTTTATACACAAAACGCGCCAATTAGTGTGTGTATCAATAGTATATTAGTTTCCGCTTCATTACTCACGGTTTAGGGCCATTCGCAAATTGAATATTCCATTTAGTCGATCAATGTTGTCCGTATCTGACACATGTGCACCTTTGTTCGCGCTTGCACCCCCCTCCACACACGTACTTTTTTCATTCACACACAAAACCAAGTTGTTCTACACAACTTATTATTTCTTATCTTAAGTTTGAAAAAGGGATTTGTGCTGACAAATTATTCGTGTATAGTATCCTACGCTTAAACTATTTCTTTGTGTTTAGAAAAAAGCTTGAATATTTTGTCGGTCCGTTTCCCATAAAATATGTCATGTAATGTAATTTTGACAACAACGTCTCTGGACTCAATGCATCGTTACGACGGTCTCACGGGTCGTAGGGTCATGCAGTGGAAACAGTATAACTAACACCAACGAAGTCACGAATTACCAACTTTCATCAGATATAAACAACTGTTAAAAATCAGCAAAGGCACTCTTATATAATAATTCCAGTTAAATTAAACTCGAATGTCGTTAAACAATAATGTCACCTTATTACAGTTTCACGCTAACACTATCACAACGAGCACTTTTCACTAAACCGCCACAATAACTTTGAACCGCACTCTAGTATAGCCAGGTCTAAACTGAGTTCGTGAGCCGGCGTATGACATTTATATATACACCCCGCAGAAGTTGCAGAGATTATAGGCTAATAATAACAACAATAAAAAAATGGGTCACATTCACATACATAAATAATAAAACGACGAAACTAACAAAACTATTTAAAACACAGACTTTAAAATAGCATACAAAACTAATAAAAATAATTTACAAAACTAAATAACTCACACAACAAAAATAATACAAAAACCAATGGTATATACAAAAATTTAATGCTAAGATTGCAATACATTTTTCATAGGACAAACAAAAAAGAACTGAAAAACGTTATTTTGAACATCTAAACGCATAAAAACAGAAATATATAAATCTAATTTGGCCACACATGCAATAAACACTGATCATGAATTCCCAGACATAACCAACATTGCACATTTGGGAAAATTTACAAATACTGTATACAAACAAAACACAAAACAAACTAATACCTGAACAAATACAAATCAGTACAAAACATGATACAATTTTCAAAGCACTCAACATCGAAAATACACAAAATACTAATACATACACCACAATCACACACAATAATAACAATTTAAAAAACCAAAAAACCAATGGGGAAGCCATAACAACAGCCAACCAGCACACAGGTACTGCACAAGATTCAAAATTACTAAGGCTGATCATGGGAACACAAAGGGTCCCGAAACATGTTCCAAATAAGGGAAAAATAACATCTTGAGGTAAAGTAAATATACATTTTAAATATCACACACACACACACACACACACACACACACACACACACACACACACACACACACACACACACACACACACACACACACACACACACACACACACACACACACACACACACACACACACACACACACACACACACACACACACACACACACACACACACACACACACACACACACACACACACACACACACACACACACACACACACACACACACACACACACACACACACACACACACACACACGCACACGCACACACACACACACACACACACACACACACACACACACACACACACACACAAGCGAGCGTTTGGTTTAATAAATAATTTTATAAAAATAATACTAAATTTTTTTTAAAATTTTGTATATATTTTCGTAGTTATTATCCGGGTGAGAAATACTGGAAATATGACAGACACTGATTGCATTAGTTTTGCTAGTTAAAGTTGAATTTGTTCGTCCGTAGGTTGGAGGAAACTAAACGCTTTGAAGCTGAGACATGGAGATGACAGGAAGCAGAAGTAATTATAATAACGAGCTCGAAGACATCGCGACAACTCCAGTCGTTCCCGATAATGAGTAAGATCATAAAATAATATAAACTGGCTGCCTGACGTCTCAGTGTATCAACGTTGTCACCGCAAACCGATATTGCTTTGGATTTCCGCGTTGCATGTCGCGTGCGCCTCTAATTTGTGTCGTGCCTTTTTTCACCTCAGACGTGTACTCAAATTTGTCGTATATAAATGCTGACCGGTAGTATTCTACAATATGTAAATCCAGATGAGAGGAACACGTGCTGCACGAATTACTTAATTATTAGTTTATTTAATTAAGAAAGAAAGTTGTGTTAGTGGTTATAATCAGAAACAGAATTATAACTGTTGCACACCACTACAGAAAAATTATTTCGATTAGCGTTTTCAGACTTCACAGCCCATCGTCAGATCAGAAATAACAATAACAGAACAACCGGCTTCTTAATACCCCCACTTGTACACATTTTCGTAAACAAGCTATAAGTTAAATGTCCTTTCTGGCTGTTATTAACTACCGAGTACAGTCACCCATGTCTGTACAGTTTGGGTACAAACGATACGAATCTTTCTAGGACATTCTGTGTGTATGTGTGTTGTGTGTGTGTGTGTGTGTGTGTGTGTGTGTGTGTGTGTGTGTGTGTGTGTACATTATTTTCAAAACCTAACGTTTTTAGGTTCAAAAAGTAACATCACCTTTTTCATTCACACTTTAACTGCCATTTCCTTTTCGGTACAGTTTTACAATGCGTTATATTGTCAAAATATTCCCTTTTTTTCTTCCTGTATTCAACGCAAACAACAGCTTAGGTAATCACCTTTTTCGTCCCTTCCTATCACCGCCTATAGGTGTGGTCACTCACCCTTAATTTAAAAGTATCCATACTTGCAATTTAATCGTTAATGTTATCTATCCGTCCTCTACTTTTACTTCTTAATTATATTATAAAATATTTCTTCATTGTCAAATTTAGTTTTATTATTCATTAAATTACCTAACCCTTTTTCTCTTTCTTTCAATATTTCTAACTCCTCCCTAAGCTTTCTTTCAACTGTTATTCACTACTTTTAAAATGTCATAGTCTTCCAAATTATTAACAAACGTATGGTTGTCTTCTATGAAATGTCTTGCATATAACGAATTTGTTGTTCTATTACCTTTTCCACGTTTGTGGTCAGACAACCTGCATACGAATTTCCGTCCTGTCTCACCTAGGTACACTTTGTTGCATTCTTTACATCTTTACAACAGTGATAATTCTGTTTGTTATTAGTTTATTATCAATCAGGAAATACAAACCTCCCTGAGGTACTCCTATTGCGAACCCTCCTAAAAAAGATAAACACTGATTTATATAAAATTATTTTTAAACATTGAATATTGTCAATAAATATATATTTCCCCTAACTTCATTGTAAATAGTTACAAACTATGTAGCAATTTTATTGTAATACATAAGTTAACATATTCAAATACGTAAGTTGACAGTGTGTAGGATAAGCTCCCACTGGAGCATTCCACAGTACAGTTACACTTTGTTCATTTGCTAAGAATTATTATACATATTTAGTTCACTAGTTCAAATAGTTTCTGTCTCTGCAATTGCCGAACGAGTCCAGCATTATCAAGCAGTTGTAGCACTTTAATGTTTACGTGTTCATGAAGTCTCTTCTTTCATATTTATCCGCAACCCGTTTAATCTCGTCAGCAACCGTAGGCATTTTCAGGTCCCGATGGATGTCATCATTTCTTACGTACTATGGAGCATCAACAATACTGCGAAAATTGTACAACCCCAAAGCTGTACACCATACAGCCAAACTGGTTTCAAGAATTGTTTGTATAACAACAGCTTGTTATGCAGCGGCAGCTCAGAGTGTCTTCCAAGCAGCCGCCACATTTCCTTCAATTTCAATCCAAGTTCTTCCCGTTTCTTCTTAACATGTTCTTTCCACCTAAGTTTGACATCCAGAGTTATGTCCAGATACTTCACTGGGCTTGCGTGTGGAATTCTTTGCTGATCGATTGCGATCGGTAATTATCTGTTTTTCGGTCGGTGAAATTGATATGAGTAGACTCGGTTTCGTTCAGCTTGATGCGTCTTTTTTTTGTCCATCTAGTGGCGTACTCAACTGCTGATTGTAGAACGTCTGTTGCTGCTTCTATACTAACACCAGTAGCTAGTAAAGCAATGTTATCAGCGGATGTAGCTGTTGCCACCCCATCACATTTAGGAATATCTCCTGCATACAGTAGATACAGAATAGGTCCAAGGACACTCCCTTGTGGTACTCCAGGTGCAATATCTTTTAAATTAGAATAATCATCACCACACGTAACTCTGAACTGACGTTCTGAGATATCTGATTTAAGAAATTGGGTCATCTGTTTATGCAGAGTTACTTTCGTCTTGTATACCAGTCCCTCATGCCACTCTTTATCAAATGCTTCGGCCACATCCAAGAATACTGATCTGATCTGACGACTCAATAGGGTACGGTGTGCAATAATAAAGAACGGCGTACTAAGAAGACACCCAGTGGTAGCTCTCCTTATTAATAACTATATGCGGGAAAATTTAATATTTTCGACTTTCGGCTGGGTTCTTTGTTTTATCTAGTTAAGAGATATTTTACACTTCCATCTACAGTCTATTTGGCAGCTGCCTTGAACTGTAGTGTTTACAACATGAGAAAACGCTTCTTATTGGCTAGGGTGTATCACTAGCGTACTGGCCGTTGTGGCGTGGTTGGTTAGATACACACCATGGGGCATCTACTACCAGGTATCTGACTGTTTTACTAATTAGGCTTATACCTGGCAAAGATGAACCTGTATCGTATACTGCGTTTGGGTTTGGTTCATCTTCACACATATTTGTAACAATATATATCATTTAGGGAGAGAGAGGGAGAGAGAGTGAAGAGTGAGAGAGAGAGAGAGAGAGAGAGAGAGAGAGAGAGAGAGAGAGAGAGAGAGAGAGAGAGAGTAGCAGTGTTGATTACGCGTAACTTAGATTACAAAATACAAATAAATTATATTCAATACAAAACAGCCCATAAAGTAGTGCTTGTCATTAATAATGTAACCGAAAATTGTTACCATGAGGATGTGTATTGTCGTTTGTGTTATAATATCTTTGCTGCCCCCAACGTTAGCACGCGCTCTCGCGCGCGTCATTATGTGTTTTGTTTAATCAATAATTTATAAAAATAGTACTACACTGTTTCTGACACCTCAGTGTTTCACATTATATATTATTATTTATGTGAAACTGCAATTAACTTACGCTTTTAAAAAATCGTACTGTAGTAGGTATATATACCGGCCACTGTGTAACTTCGCTAAGGAAGTATGGACGTAAATAAATTTATAAATGAATATAACATAATAACACACACACACACGCGCGCGCACGCGCGCGTGCGTACATGATGTGTCCTTCTTTCAAAGGTACCAAATTCTTTCTTTCGAATCAAAGGTACCAAAAGGCAAAATGACTGGATCGACGGAACTTTAGCAGAAACGCTTCATAAGAGAGCGTATCGGGATTCTATAGTAATTAACAAACGAGACGACGGCCTGCGAATTGATCCATTCAGGCTTGGAGACGAGCAGCATAGGAGTCTCTGTGAAAATATGTAAACGCATCTTTCCCGCGGCGGTACAAATATAACACCTTGATGAAAAATCATTCCATCCTAAGTTATCGAGGAGAACGTCCGAAGATGGCAGAGACTGATCTGCCGAAACGTTGTGGGAAACCCTGTGGGGAAAACAAAGCTACACAAAGCGGGACTCAACCCGAAAAAGACACTAATAATAATAATAATAATAATAATAATTAAAAGAAATTAATTATTATTAACTTGTAAAAGAGTTAAGTTATCCTTAATCTAAAAAAATTAATAACACATTATTAAATATGCTCCTTCTTATAAGTCTGCATACTTATGAGTCATTATATTAGTGATTATTAAAAAATTAGATTTACAATGAAGAACATCGTATTAACATATAGGTAAAATAAAAATTACATTGGTATCAAAATTATTTGATAATAGTAAGTAAAATAATTTAGAAATACTAGGATAGAACATTTTGCAAATTAAAAACTCGTCCGAAATAAATTAATATAGACTCACTGCTATGTTGAAATTAATAACGTTTTTTTAGTCTCAATAAAATCATTACACAAAATTAATTATATCTCATTATTTTTAAACATAATTTCATTAACTATTTAGCAATTTACGTTAAATATAACTTTACATTTTAAATTAAATTTGTTTTGCAATTATTGCCTCTGTTTTTTTAATCTCAGCATTTGCACATTCATTAAAAAACTCACATAAATTTCAATGGTAATAATCGATATATAACGTTTTGCACTACATCGCAGTCTTTTCTATTACTCCGTAATTATTTCATGAACGGAGTAATTCATAGATACATTTTTATTTTTATTTATATAAGCACGAATTCGCACAACAGCGAGTCTACATTTGCAGAAGATTATATCCGTTGGTATATTTCGTTTTCCCACCGCATTGGTCAGTTTTACACTTGTCTTGTAAAACCTGTAACTTTTACAGGTGTTACTGCAGGTCTCACGGGCAGAAACAATTACACTAGACACCTATATACAACTTGATTCTTCCTGTGACAACGAATCAGATAACACATACCTGCTGGATGTTGCCGTTTAAATTACAGAGTGTCCCTTAGCCATTAGTACAGATAAGTAAAGAATATAGAACAGTTTATGGATTCAATATTATCGGAGAAATATTAATAAGATAAATAATAAAAAATTTTTATATATTAGTCATTGTTATTAATATAAAATATTAGTCGTTATTAGAAAAGAATTTTACAAAATATGAACGTTGAGAAGACTCAAGCTAAAAAGTAATGTGAAGTATGAGGTTCAATTTATTACGACTAAAGGAGATTAAACGTACATGGCTGATATTCACAGATTAACTAGTTAGCACTGGTAGGTGCAAAGATATCAGTATATGTCAAAAGGAAGGGAGAAGAAATTGTTTAATATAACAGGTGGGTATTTGTCGACAAACATAGAGACGATTTGCGAATATTTGGACACATGCAATAAATGGACACGTGCAATATAGGATTAAGTGGAAATGGAGAAATCACACGGGTTGTAGGCCTGTTCCATGCAAGCACTGATATTTGATACGTGTTATATCTGACAATAAAAAGGGTCGGATGAAGAGGAAATAAGGAAGGAATAATGACGGAGCTATATGATGTTTAAACAACATATTATAGAGTAGGAAAGTCTTTTAAAAAGACTAAGGAAATATAGCACTGCTGATGGCATTGTGATATTTTATTAACATGCGATTTGGTAACCTAGACACTGTCAGAGGAAATCAAGAAGATTGTTGAAACGGTAAAAACAAGAGTAAGTAAATCTTTGCTTAGACATAAGAGTAAACTAAGGAGATTTTAGTCTATCGCGAATGGGAAAACAAAAAATGTAAGAGTTTGAGAATGTGCGGACTCATGTGAGATCAGCTGGGCAGTGCACAGGCCAACAACAACTTCAGAAGTTTGGCTTTGTTTAATAATGGAAGGCTATTACCCCCCCCCCCCCCCCGGCAAGTGAAGCTGTCGGAGCAGGCGAAAGGCTAAACGTCTTAGGGGAATGTGGATGAAAATATTTGAATGGGTACGAATTTTAGGAAATTTAATTTTTGAGCAGAAATGAAAAGTGGCTGTGAAATCAACAAGAAGTTAAAATACAGCAACATATTTTACTCAGACAAAGTTAATTATGGCAATTTGGAAGACCGAAGCTTTATTTCTGTAAGACTGACCAAAAATGTAAACTGACTAAAATCAGCAACGCTTGCAAATGTGCTGTTTCGAATGTTACAACTAACAGTTGGTCTCATGAAGAACTTTTTAAAGGCTATGAACAAAAACTAGTAGGGAGAGTTTCTTGAATTTAATGGAAGAATTTCTTCAAACTGTGCGATGCTGGGCTGAAAGAATCGTATCTTCTTTAGGCTAAAGACTAGAATGTTTACTAATTACATTTTATTTTAAATAAAAATTGCACCTTAAACGTGCTGCAGGGTGATAATTTTTATCTGATGAAATGTCTTGAGGGTAACAATAAAGAACGAATTTATTTTTAACCATTTTTATATTATTCCGGCTGTACAATTTTTACACATTTTCCGGAACCAAAGATTACAGAAGTGATTGAATTTTCATCTTCCACTGCTGCTTCTTCATCCAAAAATCTTCTTCAATATCTTATTCTCTGAATATAACCTGAATTTCTTTTATCCAGGTGATCGGTGGTTTTCCTCTTTTCCTTCTTCGTGATGGGATCCATTCCATAACTCTCCTTGGCAATCTTTCCTGTGACATTCTTTTCGTCTGTCCATACCATTGTAATTTTTTTGTTTGGATAAAATCAATAATTTAATTTTTTACATTCATTCTGTTCTTAATGACGTCATTTCTAATTTTCTCACGTCTCTGTACTCTTGCAGAACGTCTCCAAAAGTACATCTCTGTTGTTATTAATTTTGTTCTTAATCTTTAACTAATTAAGGACCTCAAAAACGACAAAAATCCTAAATGCAAAAAAATTGAAGACTTTGTCTTTCATTGCCATCTTTATTTGTTTCTTGATAACTACAAACTATCAATGATGAGAGAGACAAATGGAAAAGATCACATCAGTATATTAAAATTACGAAAAAATGTATCAGGGCAAATCGGATAGTGGACGGTAGCGCGATGATTTTATTTTTCTAGGTTGGCTAATCTGATTTATATATCGCATCAACGTTCGCGTGATTGTACCTTGCCCAGTGCACATTCAGTATTCTCGGCGTTCGGTTCGCCGAACTTTCTCTGTCAAGTTAGTGTCGACATTAAATGTAGGCTTTAGGCCTTATTATTTTCTATTATGGCCGACTAGGCCCTCTTCATGAGTAACTAAATTTATATTAATTCAACATGCAGCATTAGCCAGCCTACTTCAATTTTTACAGCTGTAATGTAATCAGTCACAATATTAAAACTATTCGTATACAGTCCACTTCTTTTTATTTCTTAATGTAATTTTAATTCATTCTACACATCATCTTCAATCACCATGGAAGACCAGCCAACAGAATATTTAATTCAACAAACATAATTTTCGCCCACTTGGGCCCAACTAATTAATTCTTCCTGTCCACACTTGTGGAACATTACTTTTATTCATCAGTTTCGGTCCACTCGGACCGGGACCATCCATTTTTTGGTCCTCCGGGCCGGATTTCCATTTAACATCTTTTACATCTTTTTCTGGCCATCACGGGCGGATTGGCACGTCAGCTAATGTGACCGTGGCGTGATTTGCGTCGCCATTTCGCTCGTCATCTTCGGGCAACGTAATAGCAAGTTCCTGCCGGCTGCAGTGCCTCAAAGTGGTCACCTTTGCCAGCTGTTCACCATCATCACCAAGGAGCCGACGCTGCGGGAAGTCGCCAACCAGGTACCACCAGCAACAGTAAAAAGGTGCGTAAAAAAATGTCTGAAGAAGGCCTCAAGGTGCTGACCAGAAAGAGAGGCGGATTAAAGTCCGCGATAGTGCGGATACAATCCGCGGTAAATTCTTTTGATATTAATTTAACTACAAAACATTTTCTGACTGTAAGATTAGAAAGTCTTAAGAGCTTAGCCTCGAAGTACGACGAAGTACAGTCTGAGATAGAGCTTATCAGTAAAGACGCGAGCACTGCTCAGGCAGACCGAGTCGAGGTTGAGGAAACGATATACTCAACTGAGGCAAACATTTTACAACTCCTTGACACTTTTAATACTCAGACTGTGCCTCCTGTACTATCGACGCCTGTGCATTTAAAGCCGATAAGTTTGCCCTGTTTCTCAGGCAACATACTTGAGTGGCAACATTTCTATTCAATTTTCAATGATCTAGTGCATTCAAGATCAGATTTAACGCCAGTACAGAAACTGCATTACTTGCATTCATCGGTGAAGTGTGAACCATTAGACTTAATTAAATCATTACCAATTTGTCAAGAAAATTATGTAATAGCGTTGAACTTGCTGTCCGAGAGGTACAATAATCCATTTATATTAGCCAAATATTATGTACAGAACCTACTTCAGGTTAAGTCCACAATAAAGGACTCAGTTCAAAGCTTGGCGGAGTTTACGAATACTATAACGTCTTCCGTTAATTCACTGGCGGCAATGAAGCTGTCCGTAAACCTATTTGAGTTTATTACCATACAGTTGCTCTCTACCAAACTTGACCCTATTACTTTAAAACTTTGGAAGGAGTCCATAGACCCTGACAACTTGCCCAGTTTTCAAGACTTTACGCATTTTTTGAATTTGCGCCGACAACTTTTAGAAAATACAATGCCAATTGAATCCGGACAGCAATTCAACAAACCTAGTGTAAAACCAAACAATAAATTTGAGAAATGTAGCTTAAGAAATACTGCTGGCAGCAGTACCTTTAAGAGTTATCACGCAGCGGCAAGGCATTATTCATGTGTGTGCTGTAAATCTGTCCACCCGCTTTACATGTGTAATAATTTTCGCATATTAACTGCCGCTGAGCGGGGGCAATTGGTTGCAAATCATAAATGTTGTATTAACTGCCTTAGAGCAGGTCATTTGATAACAAATTGTAAAAGTAAACAGGTTTGTAAAATTTGTTCAAAGGGTCACCACACCTTGCTGCACGCTAATTACGTGCCGAAATCAGCAGCTGCCAGCAGTAACTATTGCTCATTCAAATTACAGTGTAAAAACAATGTACTTTTATCCACTGCGGTTGTATATGTCATTGATCAGGCTGGCAATAGGCATAAGGCTCGGGCACTTCTTGACGCCGGGTACCAGATCAATTTTTGTACGAAATCATTTGCGAAAAGGTTGCACCTTAAACTAACCCGATCTAATATTCCAATTACAGGAATAAGCAACACAGCGTGTTGAGCTACTGACATTGTTTCTGTGCGTATTATGTCTCGCTATCAGAGACATAGTTTCGAGGCCAAATGTGCCGTCCTATCTAAGTTAACTCATAATCTGCCTTCAATCTCGTTTGACATCAACCGGTTCCACATTCCAAATAAAATTTTTCTCGCCGACCCAGATTTTAATATATCTTCACAGATCGACATACTATTGGGGGCACAATTTTATCTGGATTTAATATTAGCTAATAAGTACACACGCGGACCCAACTTCCCTATCATTCAGGAGACAAAACTGGGTTACATTTTGGCCGGCAATCTGCCCAAACACTGCCACACCCAGGGTCCTGCTGTTTCGTTCTTGGCAAGGAACAATGACAGCCAAATCCTGCAATCTCTCGAGAGATTTTGGGAGGCAGAAACGATCCCCGGCGATACCCCTAATAGCGAGTCAGCTTGGGAAGAGCATTTTGTGCGCTCAACTCAGCGCAACCACGAGGGTAGATTTATAGTGTCGCTCCCATTCAAATCTGATAATCCTCACTTGGGGGAATCTTACACAAGTGCCGAATCAAGATTTTTAAGCTTGGAGCGTCGATTCACGCGCGATCCCAAGCTCGCTCGCGACTACGCAGACTTTATCAGGGAATACATGAATCTTGGGCACATGACACTCATTGATCATGGCGCTATCAATTTAGGATCGTCAAATATTTATTACTTGCCTCACCATGCCGTGTTTAAACATTCTAGCTTGAACACAAAATTGCGCGTTGTTTTTGATGGTTCGTCCAAGACTACTAATGGTCTTTCGTTAAATGATATATTATTGGTAGGTCCCAATGTTCAGCAAGATATCTTCTCTATTCTGTTGCGGTTTCGCACACATAAGTATGTCCTGATTGCCGACATCGAAAAAATGTATCGTCAGATTCGCGTTGCTGAAGGGGACTGTCACTATCAACGTATTTTGTGGCGTGACTCTCCCCTCGAACCACTTAAGCATTTCGCGCTGCGGACAGTAACCTACGGCACGGCTAGCGCCTCCTTTTTGGCCACTCGGTGCCTTCTACAAATTGCTAGAGACAATCAAACTTCCTTTCCCCAAGCGGCTTTAACCATAACTAACGATTTTTATGTAGACGATCTACTTACCGGTTCGGACACTATCCCCGATCTGACCAATCTGAAATCCGACCTAGGTGCGTTACTTGCTCAATATGGTTTCACGTTGCACAAATGGGCATCAAATGAACCCACAGCGGTCGCAAATCATCACAACTTTTCACGACCCCTAAATAAACAGGACAACGTGCGTACCCTGGGCATTCTTTGGAACAACACTGCCGATTCATTTTTGTTTGACGTCAAACTATCTCCGGTCGATCATAGCATATCCAAGAGGAAGATTCTCTCAATTATCGCCGGAATATATGATCCGCTGGGTTTAATCGGACCAGTTGTCTTTTTGTATAAACACTTTATGCAGCGACTTTGGCTTTGTAAGCTTGGTTGGGATGAACCGATTTCCGGTCAGTCAATTTCGGATTCGCATTCTTTGTGTAACAAATTAAGTCTGATTGGTAAAATAGTGGTCCCGCGATCTATTCGTTGCAACCGTGAGGCGGTTACAGTTCAGTTGCATGGTTTTTCGGATGCGTCCGAGAGAGGGTTCGGCTGTTGTGTGTATATTCGAGTCATTTATCAAGATGCTACTGCTTCCTGTCGTCTCTTGTGTTCAAAATCTCGCGTGGCTCCCCTACGCCAAGTGTCATTACCTCGCATCGAGCTCTGCGCTTGTTTGTTATTGTCGCGACTCGTATCTAAAATTATTCCTGCTCTTCATTCGTTTATTGATGATGTACATTTGTATTCCGGTTCTATGGTGGCTCTTTACTGGATTCATGCGCAGTCTACGCGTTGGAAAACATACGTCGCTAATCGGGTTGCTGAAATTCAGCGTCGCACGCAAACTTATACCTGGCATCACATTGATTCGCGACGCAATCCTGCTGATATTATATCTAGGGGGTGTTTCCCGGACGTTTTGCGCGATTGCTCGCTTTGGTGGCACGGTCCTGGCTGTCTGTCTCAATCGTCAGAGTCTAATCCTTTCCCATCTTTCGTACCGGCCACTCCATCATCTTCGGAAGTCACCGCGGAAGAGAAAACTACACATAACCGTTCGCTAATGTCTACCCTGGCTGTTGACTTATCGTTGGACTTTTCCTCGTTACACCGGCTGACACGTGTATACGCTTACTGTTTTCGTTTCATCAGAAATGTTAGACACTCATCTGCGGACAAACTTTCGGGCGATCTGACCCCTGCAGAAATTCATCAGTCTCTCAATTTCTTCATAAAACAATCTCAATCGATCCACTTCCCAGGCGAAATTAGTTGTCTTCGGAACGGATCTTCTGTTTCCATCAGAAGCAAGTTGGCTTCTCTCGACCCGTTTCTTGACGACTCTGGAGTGATACGCGTGGGCGGACGATTGCAGCATTCCCAGTTACCTTACGATTCGAAACATCCTATCGTACTACCCCCTTCGGCGCATGTCACACGCCTTATCATCGAACGCGAACACATTCGCTTACTTCACGCTGGTGCTCAGCTCGTGCATCATTCTCTGCGTCAGCGTTGGTGGATTGTTAATGCCCGGCTAGTCATCCGTTCCATTATTCGTAAGTGTCTCAAGTGTATCCGGTTCAGCGCCACACAGCAGGTCCAGAGGCTTGGCATTTTGCCATCCCCTAGAGTCACTCCTTCAAGGCCGTTTCTATTTTGCGCGGTTGATTATGGTGGTCCCTTCATGATTCGTCATGGCGGGCAGAAGTCTAGAACTCTTACTAAGGCGTACGTGTCTCTGTTTGTTTGCTTAGCAACTAGGGCCATTCACCTGGAATTGGTGTCCGACCTTACTGCCAGCGCATTTATAGCTGCTTTACGTCGTTTTATGGCACGTCGGGGTATACCCAGTCAGCTGTACTCCGACAACGGCACGAACTTCAGGAAGGCCCGCACCATCTTACATGACATTTACAACTTTTGGCACAATAAGGATGCCATCACCTCGATTAAGTCATTCACATCCTCTCAGGGGATATCATGGTCATTTATTCCGCCCTCCTCACCTCATTTCGGTGGCCTTTGGGAGAGCGGCATCAAGAGTTTGAAATTTCATCTGCGGCGCGTGGTAGGCAAATCTATATTAAACTTCGAAGCGTTCACTACCGTTTTGTCTCAGATAGAGGCATGTCTGAACTCTCGACCTTTATTTGCTATTTCCTCGGATGTAACGACCCGGCGCCACTTACACCTGGCCATTTTTTGATTTGCGCGCCCCTAACTGCGATTCCTGACCCAGACCTTTCTCACGTTCCTGTTTCTCGTCTTGGTCGTTGGCAGCTGATTCAGAGGTTTGTCCGGGACATTTGGAAGGCGTGGTCTCGCGATTATTTGCACCAGCTGCAACAGCGTCACAAGTGGAGGTTTGCCAAAGATAATGTTTCCATTGGTGACTTAGCCTTGATCATTGAGGATAACTTGCCTCCATTAGCCTGGAAATTTGGCGTGATCATCGCCACATTTCCCGGCCCAGATAACTTGGTTCGCGTCGTGGACATTCGCACGCCTACGGGTGTTTTGCGGAGACAAATACATAAATTATGTCTATTGCCAGCGCGAGACGAGATTTGACATTATGGTTATAGCGCAATGCGGCTTTATTCCGCCATTGGCTTATTATTTATTACGACCATTTGGTCAACGTAATTGTGATAGATTGTCACAATATTTTTTTGTCAACTTTGCGTCATGGCACGCTTCTGATTATTACAGTTCTGGTGATATCTTAATATTTGTATTGTATGTTAATTTTTGTGGCATATTATGTCACACATTTTCATTGATGTTATGGGGTGTATTGCATGTCTTTGGGTGGTCTTATTTATGAAATGTTATTGCATAATATTCGCATGTTTTGCTGTTAAGTAACCATGCATTCATTTCTTTATATGGTTTCTGATAAATATGTACTATTTTGGGAATGTCTTAAATTGTTAAATTGTTTCTGTAATTTCGGTATTCTATTGTTGTTTGACATTACAATTATTTATCTTGTAATTATTCAAGTTATTGTTGTTGTATTCACATAAATTGTGTCGATGTAAAAACTATTGTAAGCGCCTGCCGTCTGTAACTGTCCCGTCTAATTTATTCATATTGTACTTCATATTTTATTCATTTTTGTAGGTAAGCATGCATAATTCTTTATTTAAAATTATGACATACATGTCATATCTGGGCTACATTCAGCATCTAGCTTGCCCACACATTGTTACATATTGTAAATTCCTGAAACTTCAGGAATAGCATGTCTAGGTCGAACATGTCGCCCTCCTGAATATACAATAGAACATGCAACTGCAACATGTTCAACAACAATTTTGTTCATGTAATGAACTCTCTGTACAGGTCTACGGACCTTAGCTAGCATTAAGGTAACTCTATGACTTGCATATTATGTATTTTCCTTTCATGTTTTATAATGTTACATACTGTGCACACTTGTGTCAGTAATAGTGGTTAACCAGACTTATTGGTTCATGAAACAGCTGTTTGCCAAACCTTGGCCTACATTCGCCTATCTGCATGCTTATCTCTAAACTAGCGGCCGATTGCCGTTATCTAATCTCAACTCAAGGTTCAACTTAGCCTTGAAGCTGATTCTCGTTACTAAGAACTGCACTACTTTAAATTAAATTGTAAATGTATTCTAATTTATTAAAAATGTATTAAAAAATCTTTTTGATTTTTGACGGGCAGTTTATGGACGGTAGCGCGATGATTTTATTTTTCTAGGTTGGCTAATCTGATTTATATATCGCATCAACGTTCGCGTGATTGTACCTTGCCCAGTGCACATTCAGTATTCTCGGCGTTCGGTTCGCCGAACTTTCTCTGTCAAGTTAGTGTCGACATTAAATGTAGGCTTTAGGCCTTATTATTTTCTATTATGGCCGACTAGGCCCTCTTCATGAGTAACTAAATTTATATTAATTCAATATGCAGCATTAGCCAGCCTACTTCAATTTTTACAGCTGTAATGTAATCAGTCACAATATTAAAACTATTCGTATACAGTCCACTTCTTTTTATTTCTTAATGTAATTTTAATTCATTCTACATATCATCTTCAATCACCATGGAAGACCAGCCAACAGAATATTTAATTCAACAAACATAATTTTCGCCCACTTGGGCCCAACTAATTAATTCTTCCTGTCCACACTTGTGGAACATTACTTTTATTCATCAGTTTCGGTCCACTCGGACCGGGACCATCCAGATAGTATCTACCATGATGGTTAATATCTGCTGAATTTCGCGACATTGGCTCTTGTCTTGTTTAATATGAATAAATGTCTAATAATATTAAAAATATTTGCCATTTGACACATAATTATTTCATTGTTTTGAGGGCTTGGCAATTATGGCCCGTAGCCCAACGATGTGGACCAGGAGTTGCTTGACTAAATTTTTGGTTCTCACCAACATTCTGTTTACTCAACGAAAGTGGAAAGTCGTATACGCAAAAGCACAAACCAATATTTTCAGCGCCGAGAAAGTAGTCTTGCTGCTTTTAGGAAGGACAGAGTTCTATCTGTCGCTAACTGTTCGCATCCGGGATCTTCTTTCAGGTTATCTTCTACTTAGAGTCTTTGAGTGCATTCAGCAAGAAACTACAGACTACAATCACGTGTTTCATTGTACGTGCTCCGCTACAACTGACGACGCGTCGTTCTTGTCTCTATAGGAAATAATAAGACGTCAAGTGTGGCGAAGGAAACTTGTTCACGATGACTGCGATCACCTGCCATTTGCTATCTACGGGCGCTCTTCTTTACGGCAGAAAGTTTGCTCTGCCGTCCACTTCACATTTGCTGCCTTGTTACAGCTAGTTTTGCGTCGTCAGATCGTACGGCAATTGTCTCTATAGGAAATAAGAAGACGTCAAGTGTGGCGAAGGAAACTTGTTCACGATGACTGCGATCACCTGCCATTTGCTGTATCTACGGGCGCTCTTCTTTACGGCAGAAAGTTTGCTCTGCCGTCCACTTCACATCTGCTGCCTTGTTACAGCTAGTTTTGCGTCGTCAGATCGTACGGCAATTGTCTCGCTGCAGCGTCAGCGTCCTAATTACCTTAGATACCTATTCCACTCGGGCACCAAACAAAAATAAAAAGATGAACCATGGTCGTCTAACGCATGTCATACGGCCATTATTGGTTGCAATAACGAACCCACTGTACCCGGTTTGTCAAAAGCAGATAGAAAAATCAGTTAATCCGTACAGAAAACAAATTTTTCTCGCCGGCTGGTTGATTTAACGTACAACGGCAGTTGTATATTCTTGCAAGTCTGTTATTCGCAGTCAACACATAGTTTATATGATTCGATAGTGCTAATATTTTAGCCACATATCTCAGCAACAGTACATGACACTGAAGGTGTATTGACATAATTTCTGCTTCACAAAATTCTGTTCTGTGCCGTATTGTTGCGGAATGCCCCTGTAGCATAGCTCGTCTCTGTATTGTGAACAGGATATAGCTTTTCCCAGCACGACTGCATGGTTGAAGACTACACCGTGCATTCATAATCCATTTTGGATAGCACTAGTGCGGTGTAAGTTCGCATTAGGACTACCCTATTGCCTGTTCAGATCATCTGGAAGATACACCTAATGCCATTTATGGAGGATATGCACTCCGAGACTAAGTCGTCCTCTCGCGTATTCTACGTCAAGTGTCTGTTAAAAGGTAGACCTGATAATTTGGCCCCGCGAGTACCGAGGAAATAAAAAGACCACCGCGACAGAACCCTCGAGTACCGCAGCTAGGACTAAGTAAAACAGGGTGTTCTTAGTGACCCGACGCCATCGTTAGTGACTCACTAACTTAGTGACACGATCGGTTCCACCGTGGGTTACATCGTGTTTTCAAGCGGTACACTCAACCTTGTAGAATTCACTTACCCTCTAAGACAACTAAAGAGTAAAACTGTTTCCCACTCTCCACGAAGCCAAAATATTACAGGTTCAGGGGTAGGGTTGGATTTCTGGGAGGACATTTTTCATTTAATTTAATTTTGTTAAAATCTTCGCGGTTATTAAAAGGAAATGTTGATATAATTTATAAATATAATTTTCTATATACAGGTATAAATATTTCATAAATTAGTTAAAATAATTTATATTTTATTTAAATTAAGTATAATAATTTTGATATTTTGAATGCGAACACTACATTTTCATAATTAATACATTAATGCGCAACGCCAAATAATTGTACATCTTACATAATTTATATAGTCATGTTTAAATTTAGCACTCAAAAGTTTGTAAAAATTAACCTGTTTCTCCAACAGTATCCCGAATATGTTCACGCCGTATACTGCCCAGTGTAATTTTCTCCTTTTGGTATTTTCGTGTGTTTCATACACAAGTTCTTTTCGTTTCCGTTATGCGTAACCTTAAAAGTTAAATACTTTTGCAGATTACGATGGCGTACACCTTAGACTACAAATACATATAGCGGAAATTGTATATCATGAACATCACATGGAAAAGTATTTGTAGCATGGTGCGGCTTCATAGATGATTTACCAAGTCAAGGCTGTGTTATTCAGAACGTATACTCAGTGAATGACAGTAAAAGAATGGTCGCGTCCTAATACATTTTAAAAATCGTAGAGGTATTGTTCTACAGTCATTTGATTTTTTAGCATTTCCTGAAATGACTATAACTACGGTGTTAATCCGTATAAAGTGGAAGCAGGTTGTATGGCTATATAATTTGCGTTTGAATAAAATAAAAATTCTTATGTCAAACTTTGTTTACACGTCTGTGTTAACAACGTTAGTTGTTTAATGTAAGGTTGCCGAGTAACAACGATACTACAAGAGCAGAATTGACACATATTCTGTCTTCAAGAGGTCTCAAGCTGAACTATAGAGCACTCAGTTTACGCGTACAGTGATATAATCTGATTATATTATTACCTTTGTTGTGTGATTATTGATTCCCGCGTCATCGAGAACGCACCACGTAGCACTTATTTTCCTCCTATGTATTACAAATGTGTAACTAATCAGGAACAACGAACTGATAGCTATGCTCTCGTTCATTTAAACAGCGAGTAAATAGAGGTACCAGCTTCTGTCCTAAAGCGGTTAATGTTGAAAACTGCGTACGGTTAAGTAAGTGGTTTTCAAAGCCCCTATGATGCGAGATCCCCTTCACGAGATTTATTTCAATATTCAGGTGTAGTGGATAAAAGTAAAACCTTAATGCATAGTATGTAATTAAATTTATGTAAAACGTTCTATATGTTCATCATTTAAAAAATTTATTTTTTTACAAGAAGCTAAAAATGGAACAACATTTCTATTATTTTGTGAAACCGCAACTAATTTAATGTACATTAATTATAAGATATATTTTGTACCAAAGGCGTTTCTTTACTATAACATTAGTCATTTCAGAGGTCCCCAATACTTTCAGTTCTTAACCCGGTGTCCTGGGTGAATACGTGTTGGGAAAAAGTAAAGTATTTTATTTATTTTTGAAATTGGCTATTTAATTCTGTCCGTTAATCATTAATCACCTCTCCTGGCTCTCCGTAAGTAAAGTTTTGGATAACATCGTGAACTTTTTAACTCACATGGACTCCAGATCAAACCCAATAACTGACTGACTACAAACGAACAATTACAAGCATATAGCATATTAGAGTAAACCAAAGGAAAAATAATAGTCCCTTGTGAACGATTATTTTTACTGTGACAATTTTTTTATTTTATATACAATCTTAAGTGCGGGGTTAATCAATATCTTTCATTTTCATAACCGTATAACGTTCTATGATGATGTGAACAGAATATTTGTATTAGTGAGGTATTACGTCCTGAAGTTCCCACATTTTTGGACTGAGTTGGAAGAGACTTTCCTGAAATACAGATAAATGTTAAAAGGCTTTAAATATTTGAAATTTATGTACTTGTAGAAATAAGAGGATTAATTTATTAGAGAAATATTGTTGAAAAGACAATAAAGAAGCCGTCAGAATTCTAACACGATCAAGTTGGCTTTCAATTAGTAAATCTTCAAATAAGGTGTTCACGGCCGGTAATTGTTTTATCAGAACCTTCATCTTTTGTCACGGTAACTAACCACCGGCTTACCGTAGATTACAATATCACTGTCATTTTCAAAGTACCAGAAGCTTTGTGTTTCAATATCTGCCACTTGTAAACACTTCAGACCATCCCTGACACTAGCCATATCGATAACACTGATCGTTATTTCTTCACTGTCAGCTGCGATAATCGTACCCATCCCGTTATTTATAAGAAACATCTTTTACTAATCTGTTGCCACTGTTGTTGTGATTCCTGATGTATGTATATATACCCATTGTCAAATTTTCTGTAGTTAATATCCTAATGTTTGACTTCATCTCAATCGTTAAACGCAGGTTTATATACCTTACTTGCAATTCAAGTGGTTAACATTTTTAATACCTTTGTAGCGAGTTTTGTCTCGACACCATAAGGCCAAGGTGTTGTAGTTACATTGTTCCTCATATTCTATCCCAGGCTTTTTCATGTGATTTCTTCCCTTTCTAGGTATTTTGTACCTACGTGTTGTGATAATTCTCTTTAAATCACCTACTCTATAGAGTCCATTCCTTATTCTACTGATTACTTTGAAGTCAACCATACTGGTCCTTATATTTTCTTGTTTCCCTTTTCCTTGATTCCTTCATTTGTTGTTAGTTTTCGTTTACACAGTGCGTAGAAGGCAGCCTTTCCTCCTGAAGAGCGCTCCTTGTCTCTTACTTCAAGGAGTCTTTACTTCAATTCAGTATCCTTGTAGTCACGTTATCTAACACCCGGCACGACCAGCAACTAATCCACGGAACAAAATAATTTCAGTCAAAGATCAACAGCCTCTTTCCCTCAGCACATCGTTGGTTTCTGCTGTGCCTTTGCTGAGACATTTATGAGTATTTCAAGTTGTTTATTTACTACTATTCTTCTCTGTAACACTCATAACCATGAAACGTTTTGATGAAAAAAATCAAGCTCACATAATTTTAGATCGTAAATTGGTAAATCTGAAATTGGCTTATATTAATACTTTTAAAAAGAAAGAAAGAAACGTTCTAGATAAAAGTGTAGAGATTTTTATTGAAAATAAAATCAAACAATATTTTTATAAGCTATCTATATAAATAAAAAATAAAAATTATTTTATTTGTTACAAAAAATAATTATCATTTTTTTTATGTAAACTTGATAATAGTATTAAGTATAATTACTAATTTACATTTCCACTGTAAGTGTTAAATTACGTACCCCTTCAGTTATAAATGTTCTCTTGTTCGCCACTCACGTCTTGTCCACGCTAGTGATACCATTGTCATGCACGTTTAATGACGACTCCTTGCATATTGGCGTCGCGATGACATTGTTCCGCCAAACGTTCTCTTACAATTGTTCAGTATAGCGAACTCACTTCAAACAGTCTTCAGTGGATACACGTCTTCTAAAAGTCTCCTGACTTCTTTAATTTTGAAGGTGGTATTATGCTGGCCTTTACATATGCCCATACGATTTCGATTGTCTTGCACCGGCAGTGATAATGCGTAGACTGATTACTTCGTCACTCATCTCCACGGCAATACAGTGGCCTCTCTGTTATCCGACTACGATGGGACCGGGTAACCGTCAATTACGGAAAAGTCGGTTAAGAGAACGGTAGCCCATTTATGACCGCCGAGAACAAAGAACCGTCTATATTTGAAGTACATGTACGTACAACCCACTTTGTACTGTATCTATAAATGAAACGCGTACGATAAAGCTGGATAAATGGTTTAATTATAATTGCTTTAATTATCTGTAAGTACAGTAAATAGAACAGTAAATAAAATATATACGGTAGTGTACATAAATGACTTACCTTAATTATGAAAACAAGTAAGAAATTACGGTCTGCTTTCTTTTGGCTCATGTCGGTTCCAATTTATAAAGAAACGAAGATTTTGGGTGCTAAACAAACTATGTAGGCAGAAAATTAAAGTTGTAACACAAAAACTTGTTACGTATATGTTACTGTACAATTAACCTACGTGAAAACAAACACATTAATGGACACTGTAGACTTACAAAGTTTAAAACCTCGGATTTATGAGAAAACGTTGGTCATTTTCAATTGTTTTATGTTACTTTGACGTCTGTCAGCTGCATAATCTCTCCACTTTTTCAGATTCAGTACATCGACTAGCGTTGAAGTAGGCTGTTGTTCAACATATCGAAGGGCTATTTCTAGAGCGTCTTTCTTGATCCTCGTCGGATGCATTCTCACTTTCATGATCCTCATTATTATTATTAACATTGGTTGGTAATCATTAAGCATAAGAGTATTTCATCATTAATAGAATATAATGTACGTACTCTACATAATCTTTATTAAAAAATGATTAATAACGTATTATTAGTGTACTATGTATAGTTAATTTTTTCTACCCTCTCTAGTGAAACAGTCAGTTAATGGAATAGTCGGTTAAGAGATCGTCGGTTAGGAGAGAGGCCACTGTACTGTTAAGCTCATACTGTCTGTATTAGACAGCTCATACTGTATTGGTATTTATACCGTCTAACGATATTCAGCAGCTCTGTGGTTTGGAATATGAGGTAAACCTGTATTGGCCAGCAATTCTATAAAATCTGATTTCTTTTCGGTTGCATCGTAGATAATTTGTCTCACGTTTCGAGGGATTGCTCGCATTGTCCATACCATTGATAA
Organism: Magicicada septendecula; assembly: GCA_034769895.1. Taxonomy (NCBI): domain Eukaryota; kingdom Metazoa; phylum Arthropoda; class Insecta; order Hemiptera; family Cicadidae; genus Magicicada; species Magicicada septendecula. The sequence continues at coordinate 306,497,275 of CM068376.1, read as the reverse complement.
ACTGTCCTTTAATTCTTGTAGCGTATCTACAAACCACTCTGTAAAACATTTATGGTTCACTTCTGTATGGGAATCTTCTCTGCTATTTGACTGGATGACAATCTGTGCACCTCCTTAAAGTCGTGTTGTGCCGTTAGCCATGACAGGTTGTCCATCTAAAACCCTTGCCAACTTGAGTCTACCTGTACGTTTTCCTATCCAGAATGTGCAAGTAACACAATCGGAGAATACTATCTCTGCTGACACTAGCGCCGTTTGGCGTTACCAGATTCAGTTATTATGCCCTGATTTTTTTTCAATTTTACGTCATCGTTATGAGACTATAAATATATAAATATTTGTAGGCAAAAATTTATGCATAAAAATGTTGCAGTTTAATCATTAGGAATGCAACTACTATTTTGAAACTGATGTAATAATATAAAAAAACATAAACACAACCTTCATGACTAATCACAGAGGGCATTTATATGTTTGTTACACTAGCATCGACCTAACTACATACGTCAACTTTGTCACTACTTATTGCCACACTGCTAAATGCTTCGTTCTTGATGAGGTCTTTCGGTGTCTCCACCATCTTCAGGTCTTAAACGACCGAGACACCGAAAGGGTTCGTCAAGAACGAAGTATTTAGCAGTGTGGGAATAAGTAGTGACAAAGTTGGTGTTAAGATGGCTGCTAATAAAATTAACAAAACTGAAAATGTAAGCTAACTACATACAATTTCTTAAACAGATTCGGACACTAACACAACAGTTTTAGGTCATATTATCCGCATCAAATACAAATGACAATTTTAAATAAGCCCTATTTCTTTCGATGGTGATATCAGAAATGGTAGCAGTGTGTACAATATATAATGTTGATTCTAGTTTATATTATTTATATTTGATTTATTGCAATTAAATTGTTTTCCTTTACTATTCACAAGTACTGTATGTACCTTACTGATGGAAGCACTATGAAAAGCTATGCTGGATACCAAAAAATTGTAAGGCGGTGATTTTCACATTAATGAAAAAATTACTAACAGTGTCACGTTAACTAATGCAAGAAAACGAATAAAAAAACGAATAGTTCTAATAAAAACTTTGGTTATTAATCATTGTTTTTATAGTTTACTTAAGTTTTCCGTCAAAATCAGAATCGATTGCTAAATAATTTTATTGTGTAACAATTACTTCGTATCGCTGTTATGGTCGAAGTCTTTTCGGTAAGTGTTTAGATGATGGGGCTCACAAAATTCCCAAGATAATTGAGAATTCTGGTAGTCAATCTTTTACGATTAAATAAATTATTATAATCATATACTTAAATTGTTAACAAACGCGATAGAACACTCGTAGGAACACCGCTAAACAAACCAAAAATAAGTTACGGTTAAGTTTACAAAATATCTCACTGGTGACGTAGTTGTTGCTGTCTGTTCCCCACTACTGTGCTACTGTACATTCTGGATAAGAAAACGTACAGCTAGACGCTAGTACTTGAGTACGTAAATTACCTTTGTTCGTGGAATCCTGCAATATACGTTTTTCTGTGTTCTGGTCGACCCAAGTTTCATCTAAGTAAATTATTGGCCGCTGAAAAGGTTGTTACTTTAAACTGCGCATTTTAGTAGGGCTGCTACTCTGCAACAAAGTCGTTCTGTTCAATTAAAAACCATCTACTATTATTACGTTTCTCTGAATCTTGAATCCGCTTTGTTGTAACACCTTCCATGTGCGCCTTTTTTTGATAAAACCTATACTTTCTCTCATTAAAATTTCTGTTTTTATGCAAGTTAAATTTTCCTCGCCATGATAAAACTCACGTACCATACTCCAAAAAAACAACCGTTTGGAAAAAAATCCGTGATCCACTGTTCTTTTTCTGACTGTGATATTCGTTGTTTTTCAATTACGTGTTCATGCAAGTTCTGGGATATAGATTCCCAGATTTGAGGTAGATACTGAAATAGATACTTCCAGGTCTGAGGTATACAACAGTCAGTGTGTCTAAATTAAGGAATTTGCCTCAGATGTCGACAATTTTCTTTCTAGTTAGGGAGTTAGGGAATATTGGAGTGAAACTCGAGTCAAATATGAACACTCCGTCCTGCACTGAAAACTACACACCCCTGTATTACTGAAAATATATATAAAATTAAATTAACAACGCAACGAAATACTGAAAATATTTTTGAGAGTGTATGATAGTGATTATCGTTGTATTTGTATTGGGATTTAAAATGTTTTTTAATCCCTCTAATTTAATTCGCAAAGTGCAAAATATTAAAAAGAGTAGTTAATATTATACTTTATATACTTTATATTTAAAGTATAAAGCATACACGCACGCGCGCGCGCGCACACACAGACACACTTCTATACTCGTACTTTATGTAATGACGTAATGTTATAATAGAAAAATACGTTACAGTAAAGTTTAATTCTTTTAATTTAACTACAGTTTATATTAATGATTTAGAATTTTAATTTTAAAATTACTACTGTTTGCAGCTTGTACTCCATCATAAATGGCAGGGCGTTAACGCGGAAGGTACACCGTGACAACTTTGGATTTCACAAAAAGTTTGTTGTAAGTTAGTGTTAAGTTTTAAGCTTCTTATTCTCGGGATACTTTGCACTCTATTAACGATTTCATCGATAACTTATCCATCACACGTTGACGAACGTATTTGTTTCTCCAGTCTAGTATAACGATTTGACTTTTCTTGGAGAGACTGGCAGGAAGCTGGACAGCAATAAGCGTCACTTCTCTATCTTGAAATAGGTAGATAAAGATAACCTTCAAGGATGACTTTCAAGATTATGCCTCAGTCAGTGACGTTTCCTCGGTGGAGAGGTCCTTGCAGAACCAACGATTTAATGGTGCTCTACATCACAGCTCGCCTATTCATTCTAACTCTGTTGCCCAGCCTCAATTAGGGTTGTTGGAGTCACAACTCTCTGGGCATTAACCAGCACAAACGAGCTACATGTAACAATATTTGAAGGAAAAGCCTTGCGAAAATCTTTGGACTTCTACAAACTGAAGGTGGCTATTGGAGGATTCGAATGAACCATGAACTGAACCAACTGATTCTGGGTGTCGACATAGTCCGGTTTATTAAGAGTAGGAGGCTTGAGTGGCTGGGCCACGTGAGGCGAATGGATGACAGAAGAATGTCTAAGAGAATTGCAGATTGGAGACCGGTAGGAAGAAGAATTAGAGGCAGGCCTAGAAAAAGTTGGTTGAATGACGTGGAGGATGATTTGAGATGTAAGCATGAGGGGATGAAGACGGATGTGTAATAAGAGGGCGAAATGATAAAAAGTCATTGAGGAGGCTGAAACCCACGTTGGGTTGTAACGCCAGGAAAAGGAAAGGAAAGGAAGCAGTCAAAACTCTGATCTTCAGTGTAACACACGTTTTGTGTTTCACATCTTCAAATGTTACGGCCACTCAACGATGTGAAATGGTTCTCGACTGTGACTAAGAACAGCGTCTCTTGTTTATACTGTAATCTTCGACCACAAGTATTGTTTAGATCCAGCTTACAGATTTCAACAAAGTAGGTCTTGCCTAGACAGGCCGTGAGCTTACGACACAGCTACAGAAACGTGTTGTAATATAAAAGTAAAACAAAATTATATACATAAAACAATATAATGTTACTTTCGTTAACACAAATAATTATATTATTTTACAGTGACTCTGTAATCATAGTTTCATTTATAATCGGTTTCCAAACATCTAAAAAATTTTATCTGTCACTTTTATCTGCCCGGTACAAATAGTTTTAATGTTTGCAATTGTTTTCGCCTTTCTGATACTACTTCTAATTCCTGCCGCTTCTCCAGAGCATAGGGCCTCGACGAAGCTACACCAACGGACTCTATTTTGGGCGAGGACTCTGAGGCCTCCAAAGGACTTCCCCTCCTTTTCTGCTTCCATCTTGACAGTTCTCCTCCACGTGATTCTTGGTCCTCCGCGTCTTATTCTCTCCTGAGGGTTCCAAAAATGGGAGTGTTGCTCAAATGCATTTTGGTTCTTCCGCAAGGTATGCCCAATCCACCTCCATCTTTTCATTTTGATCTTGGTGGCAATGAGTTCCTCATTTGTCCTCCTCTAGAGATCTTTATTTAAAACAATGTTTGGCCATAAAATTTGCAGTATTTTCCTCACGCACTTATTGATGAAGACCTGCAGACACTTGGTACTTTCCACTGTGACTTTCCAAGTCTCGCTCCCGTACTACAAAACAATGGTCCTGAAGATGCGTAGTTTTTTTGCAGTTGATATTTCTCTTGATTTTCAAACTGGATATATTTGTATTAAAGGCCGTATTAGCTTTGCAAATTCTTGGTTTAGCATCGGTAGCAGGCCACAACCAATATCCAGCCTCTATGGTTCCTGCGGCAGGAGCTCTATTTGAAGCTCGGGACGCAGGATTCGATGAGGCGACGGGCATGCCCTTCGTCGCGCACAGCCATTGGTCATCTACCAAGGTAAGTGAACTCTGCTATTATTCTATGTTTCCTTGTTGGACCTCTAGTACTTTGTGACCTTTTGTGTTAATTTTCATTAGTTTTGTTTTTGAATAGTTTATTTTAAGTCTAGTCACTCTGGCTTCTTTTTCGAGATCTTTCGATTTCTCTCGCCTCCCTGATAAGCCACAACAATTACTATTTTTTTGTTATTGTGACTGCTGTGTTTTAAAATAAACTAATGCTCAGATGCACTGCTAAACTCCGCTGTCGTCGTTTTCTCCGAGCCGACCTCATACGTCGTTCTGAGCTTCTATGAGTTAAACAAATAATGTAAATGACGAGATTTCACAATCGATATTATCAAGCTTTTTGTTGGCTAATGGAGTGCTGAAAGTGTTGTTTGGGTTCATTTTAAATTAAGTGATAGCACAGAAGGGAGAGAATGAACAAATATAGCTGCATAGAATCTGGCACTATGTAATGCGAATCCGTCGGGGTTACGAGTTTTTTCGTAGTAATTGTAAACTAAATAAATACCCATAGATCCCTGTTAAATACATGTTATTTTTTTACTAATCGTACAAGTGTAACAAATGTAATACCGATATTAATTGATGACTCGTTGGGCACTTGGTGAAACATATTAATACAAAGGTTATTAAAAATATATAAACACTTGGTACGTTTCACAGATTTTATTTAACTCTGACAGTTTTTTTGACTTCTTAAGCCATTGTCAAAGAGATGAGTGAATTCACTTAAACAGAGGATGTAAGGGTGGTGGTGGACATCTGTTTAGGGCGTGTATTGGAACATGTGTGAGGTGAGAAGCTGTTATTTAGTTTAGATAATTTTATATTTTGCATTCAGATTATATTTAGTTTTTACAGACACTTGACCTTCCCTTTAGCTCCTGCACTCCCCCCCCCCACATCTTCGCACTTCACACATGTACCAATACATGCTCTAAACAGATTTTAAACAGAGTTAAAAAATTTGTGAAAAGTAGCGAGCGTTTATACATTTAAAAAAAATATAATACCGCTGACAATTAAATTCAAAATACTGGCCTATTATGTAGGTAGAAAATATATCTTCACGTCATAAATTTAACAAACTTCATTACTTTTTGTTACTTCAGCAATTGCCATCAACAGTTTTATTTTAGTTTTTTTTTAAAGTGAAGCCATTTATTTACGTTTTTGTGAATCCACCTAAACAGCGTAGGCCCGAAGCAGTGTAAAAAGTAAGGTCTATACATCATTTACAGTCAATAAACTAGATTAACTCGGTACAGCAATCCTACACGCACTACGATTACAATACAGAACGTATAAAACTCACTTAAAAAAAAAAAACAAAATAGACGAAACCACTTGAAATAAAAAACCATAAGAACTCGTCGTGAAACGCTGAAGTCATCAACGTAACGATCAGCGTTGTTCGCGTTGTTCAAGTTAAGTGATGAAATCGGTGCACCAGTTTCGACTTCTGGTTTTCGCAGGCATAATTCTGTGAAATGTAGATAGGTACACACATATTAAGAACCAAACGCATACAACCAGTACAAGAACGCCATGAGTGAAACAAATTGAATCGAAAAAAAGATTAATTTACTATATTCCAACAGTTTCCGAAAAATTCCTTAGTTTTTCTTTTGTAAAAAATATTTTCGGGTAACAAATTTGTTAACTTTTGTATTTGAAATTTGAGTTTAATAATGCTTGTGTTGTTAGAATAAAGACATATATAAATTCGTTGTGCTGGTTTTGTAACATACAACTATTTAGTATTAACAGAAACAATATTCTGTGTTAAACGTTTGGGACTGCAGATAGATACTTCGACTGCAGACCCAAATGGATGGTTCACCACGGACACACAAACACACTTAAACAAAACAACGTAAAGTGCTTCCCAACTTAAGTTCTTCAAGGGTGCGGTTAGCTGACGAGTCACAGATTTGACGAAAGAAATAAAAGCTCAAATTAGAATAAAGTATATACAATAATGGAAAAAGAAAATGTTAAACAAGAAATTAAGAAACTTCAACGCACTTATATGATTGTAAAAAATCCTTTCAGCTTACTTGTTTATTGTAATATCGCGTAACAATCGATATTTCTTATTTATGTAAACGTATTTTCTTAAAACTGACTGTATTCCTTTAGGTAAGTACCGGAATCGCGTATTAGTGGTGGTATTATGCAGACTTTTTTATCTTTACTAAACGAGACACAACTATACGGAAAATTACAACTTTAAAGGTGGGATGGAAGCGAATGTCGTAGAAATAAATGTAGGGAAACTATAGTGACGATAGTAAAACATAAGTAAGTTATGAAGAAAGAAATATATGAAGAGGAAGGCAGAACAGATAGACAGTTACAGACTTTTATTAGTCTGACGGACACCTGACTTAGGAGTGAATGCCATTAGAAGTACAACACCATAATAAAGGAAACGTTCAATAGGAAATAAAAATGCGAAGCAGAATAAACTTGGACCTGTAGAAGGGACTGGTGAAGTATTCCTTTGCACGTTTTACTTTAAAGTAAGAGAGTTTGACAATAACGAAAAAAGATGTAGGAAGGAACGGAGGGTTGGCAATAGAAATTCTGAGACTAGTGGAAAGAATTACTGTGTGGGCAAATTAAGCAATGGCAAGGCGGTCACAGAATTAAAGAGTTGATGTAAAACCAAGCTAACACCAAAAATATTTAAAATGAGTTAATACCGTATTTACATGCTACAAACCAATGAACACAACATGAATTACGGTTAGGTTAGGTAAGGTTAATCCGACAGATGGTGTGTGTGTGTGTGTGTGTGTGTGTGTTTTGTTCTCTGAATAATGGGCTACATACAGAAACTTAACATCAGCTGTCGCATGGTGTGGTGTTTACAGTCTGGATTTTATTTTTATTATTCATTTAGTGTTATTTGTGCAGTAATACTTGCTGATTGTTTTCTACTGAATTTATGCTTAACGCAGTCGAATGCAAAATAACACAAAAGAGGAAACTGACTGTCTGATAGTGACAATTTCAGCGGTCAAAATAAAACCAAATGCTATTGTATATTCAGTTGTATCTCATAGCTAAGGGATTACTCGATGAATTGAGCCAGAAATGTTTAGTGGTTGGATTTTCGTACTTGAGCTGTGACCGAGACTTTGCAAAAATTGAAAAAATGAAAAGAAAAGCAAAATGTGAAATGCCGCTGCATTCAGTTCGTATAATGGCAACTGCTAGAGAAAAGAAACCTTTCTTTGTGACATTGATGGAAGATAACGAATTTCTGGATTTTAAACAGACTTGTAAACAACTTCAAAAGCAAAAAACTTGATATCTCAAAGACTCAGTGGGTTCGTTTAACCAAAAGTAATTTTATAGTGGTTTTGAATAAAGTAACATTTAATGAGGCTGAGGATTGTCAAAGGGTCAACATTTTGAATATCAACAAGAGAAATTTTCTTGAAACTCTGGAACATCTTACTTGTGGAAACGGACTGTCGGCTGGCAAGACGGCGGACCTTTAGACAATAATCCCGTACTTAAAAGAAAAAAAGAGGGAGATTTTTGTTGATTTGTTACAAAAGGGACTTCCTGTACTTCTGTCAGCATATTGTTACGCCTCATGTTATGCAGCTATTTATGTTGACATTGGCTCTTTTTCATGTACAGATTTTAGAGCACAGCCAGTTTCGTTTTCAAGTTTTTCTTTAATTTAAAATAAAAACTAATAATTTAATCGTGTAATGTTAATAAGTGGTATGGAAGGGAAACTGAATGATCTCGAAAAAGAAGCCAGAGTGACTGGATTCAAGATAAACGCTTCAAAAACAAAATTGTTGACAATTAATACAATCTTCAGGGCCAATAAATATCAAAGCTGTTTTGTTGTATGGGAGCGAGACTTGGAAAATCACACTGGAAATTATCAAGTCTCAGCAGGTCTTTATCAATAGGGGCCTCAGGTAAGTACTTCAAATTTTCTGGCCAAATATTGTTTCAAATGAAGATCTCTGGAGGAGGACAAACGAGGAACCCATTTCCACCCAGATCAAAAGCAGAAAATGTAGGTAAATTGGGCAATTCTTTGCGGAAGAACCAAAATGCGATTAAGCGAAAAGCCCTCTTTAGGAACCCTTAGGGGAGAAAAAGACAAGGAAGCCCAAGAATCTCGTGTAGGAGAACTGTCGAGATGGAAGCAGAAAAAGAGAGGAAGTTCTTTGGAGAGCTCAGAGTCCTCGCCCAAAATAGAGTCAGTTGGCGTAGCTTCGTCAAGGCCCTATCCTCTGCAGAGAGCGACTGGAATTAGTAGTAGTATTAATAATGTTAATACATCTTATATATATATATCTTTGTGTTTTTACTTCAATACAAAAATATTGTGTGGAACAAAACGTTATTTTCCTATACACAACATTTAAATTTCTCTACACTTTTATTTTGAGCTTAGCCATGTTTTCATTTCTACTATTAATCAAGAATTGTTCGTAAAAGCAGCGGTAAGAGAAAAAACGCAGAGATGAGAAAATGAGGTGAAAATTCAAGCTCATGAACAAAATACAATGTCTGGTGACCTACGAAGAGATGAAGACGGATGTGCGGAATAAATACAAATGGAGAAAGAGGTAGTGTCTGAAACTTGCACAGCGCGTATCAAAGTTAAGTTGTTCTCTTTAGTAAATTTTAGTTTTTGTTCGATAGTCAGTAACAAGCTGTATCATAAATAATGTGTCTTCTAGCAGACGTTTAATAGTCTCAACTCTCATGAACAAAACGTCTGCTATATGTTTTCTCCAGACGACTCCAGTCGCTGCACACACATTATACGACATTGTAAATATTTGAGACATGTATGATTTCAAACATTATCCCCACTCAAAATATAAGGAGCCTGCAATGTGAAAAAGATTGTAATTATATGAAAACTGAAGAAGCAAGTTACTATTTAACCGAACACTTTAAAAGTTTATCGATGGAAAATTTACCGAGGATCGGTCAGTAAGTACAACACAACTTTTAAATTATTTGTCTAGGAATTCGACAATATTTATTGCCTTCATCAGGACCTGTATATGAACAATAGTGAAATAGTCAAACACATAACCAGATCAATTAATTGAGTTAATGTGTATGTGCGCATGCGTGTGGCGTGTGTATGGAATGAGAGAGTGTGTCTCAGCAAAATTATTACTATTCTTACATATTCTTTTAGTAAATATACAGAGATATTATAATATTCCGAAAACACAATTAATACAATATTACAATCTAATATATTGATAATATAATAATCGCTTAATTGTATCTATAAATAATAATTATAGACGCAGTAATCATAGAATATATATTGGAATTAGTACAGACAGCAATACGTGTCTTAAAATATATTATAGTTAGATACAGATTGATCGGATATTCAAATAAATATATTTTAATAAAATAAATAAATAAAATTAAGTATTAATATTTTTCACCTACTAACAGAATTAATATATTATTGGTTAACGGTCATTATTAATTTAAGGTTTTTAACATTGTAAATAAACGCCACTTAAACCATGGAGCATTCTTGCAGATCCTGCTGGCCCGTCACTTATGCCATTAGCTATAAGTAAGTTTTATACCGTATAAAACTTATTTGTTTTTTCTGTTTAAGAGGCTTACAAACAATTAATATTTATATTTTTGAATTAATATAATTTACATTCCTCGATAGTACTTTAATCATTAGCTGAATAGTTACATTGCCTTCGCTTGATTTAATGCGCACATATACACGAAACTTCAGTCATATAATAACTATTGTCTATGGATAAACTTAATTTACGTCCGGCGTAAAATTGCTTTTAATGCGTAACTGCGTTGAATTTGTTACACCACAGTTTGGTATGTTTTTTAATAAAACGTCACTGACAGCAGATTATTTACTCAAAACTAATCCTGTAACGCACTGAAATTCTGATTTTAATTAACTGGATTCTGTAGGCGATATTAAATACAAAACCACTTCCGTTACAAGAGACAATGTTTGTCATTTCACATACATTTATTTCGTGCTAAACGAAACTGCGGTAGTTAAATGGATGCACTGTGACAGACCGATTTGTAAAGGAAGAAGATCCTTGATTTGTATTTCAAGAAGAGTTCCCCTCTGTGTCGCACCATTCAGTACATGACTGTTAATATTTAATGTTATTTAATGTTACTTAATGTGTTTTAACGTTATTTAATTATTGTTATTCTATTATATTATTATTTTCATGAATTTAAAAATAATTATTTTCGTGAATTCTATAGTAAAGTAACTGTATTAAATTTTAATTTCAAAATCCGTTGATTCAATACCGAAAAAATATCGATATGGAGAACCATACATGACTTCCATATTCTAAAATTTATATTTAAAATCATTTTCGAAATGAAATCTTTCCATAGAAACCTACTTCTTTCTTCAGCCTTAACCGCAGTACTGTGGTCACTAACGTATATCACCTCACGTTAGTGCACTCGATTTTTACTGATGATGGCAGTCGATGGCACTGCCAAAACGTCTGGTTTCGCAGAAAATATTGGATCGCGGCCAAAACGCCCGGAAAGGAAAAACAACAAACTATTTCTTTGTTGCCAATAACGTAGTAAAGATAAAAAATAATCCTCTCCCCCTTCAACTATCATTTTCATTTACAGAAAATTACCCCCTCACCCTTCAACTACCCTTTTTATTTATAGACATTTCATCCATCTTTCTACAGTGAATTACTATGACCTTCTTCTCATAATACTTTATTTATCAAAATTAAGTACTTTATTCTTGTTAAAACATAAAACGTTGCTGGTAAACTACCCCTTCCCCTTAACCGATCTTCACAAAAATCAATAGGCATTGAATCCTCTACAGCTCAGGCATATATGCAAAAAAGTATTTGATTCTGATTGAATTTGCGGCAGTTTTCGTTGGCCATAAAAAAAATTCTACAGACAGACACACACACACATATACTTTTCGGAAAATGACTTTTCTTCATGTAGTACAATTGAGGATAGTACAATCAGAACAGCCCTTATCTTGAACACGATTTTTTTCGCCATCACCATACTTCCATTTTCTTATGGAACACGGAAGTAAAACTTACGTCTGTATGAAATAAAAATGCAGTAGGCTGTTATTTTCATTTGAAAAGAGTGGTTACTCTATGGTTTAAAATCATTCCAGTTTCTGAGACATTGAAAGTGTGTTGCGCGGTGACGTGACGTGGCAGTATCTTGTTTATGGATCGAAGGACGGATGGCAGGAGTAACGCGTTGTTCATGCACTTAAATCATTTAATGGATGATGACATTTTGTCAGCTGTATATGTCTGAAGAGAGTGCGGTTGAAAAAACAAACGCTGACTCTCTTCAGCAGAGTAATCAACAATCTCAGTACGAACAGATACCGTATGATGAATTGCTTGTACAGTAAGCTTGGGAAGTTGGAAACTTTCAGCCGAGTTTCACGATATCGTTCTAGGTCGCGCTATTGAATGAGAGTGCCTTGTAAATAAGCGTAAGTTACGGAAAAAACTTGTAGAGATATTATCAAGCTCGAGACAGAAAATTCAGCCAACCTTGGCGTAGGCCTACGTTAATTCAGCGGTTCCCAAACTATAGAGTGCGAAATACTGACTAAAAATGCTTTCAAAAGGAGAGAAATTTTTTGCGCACTAAGATATCATTATTAGTGCCGTACAAATTATTAGACTCAATAAAGTTTTCTTACGAGTACTATTTTTTTCTTTTCATGTCGTTTTTGTAAAAAATTTAAACTGTAGAGTCTTTTACACTAACGTTTTATTTTTCATATATTGCCTTATTTTCAAGTATACTTTCTTTAAAAAATTCAATTACAATATGTTTATTTTGTAAAACTTCCCAGGAAGGTACAGGCTATGCTAATCAAGGCGTTGAAATCAGGTGCTGATCTATTGTGCTAATGCAGAATATACTACTTCAGTTTAGTTTTTGTAACCATTTGTTGTAAATTGTGATACACTCAAGTATTTTTTTGTGATAATTGAACTCTTCTTAGTGAATTAAATATTGCAATAGAACATTGCAGTAAGGGAAATGTAGCCAGGACTACTTGCTGTTACAACAGGTTATGACGTTATAGACATGATAAAATTTGATTTTTGTTTGAATATGTAAATTAGATGTAAGTATTGAAATAAGAATTAGGTAAAAGCCTATTATGTATTAAAATGCCCATAAATGTATTTGTGATCATGTCATGTGGGAGTTAAAGGTGCGAGTGCGCGAGTGCGCGTGTCATTCGTATTTTTATGAATAGCTCCAGTATAAATGAATGTACCGAACTGAGATTTGGATAGCGCAAGCATCTTAAATAGCGCTATATTTTCTGGGTGTCAGTGACTTGCTACGTAGTATGTAAATAGGGATTTTGTTAGTAAAAAGCCGTTTCTGTAAAGTCCTTATCTTTTAGAAGGCAGAAAAGTCATAGATAAAATCTATACCTGCTTCTGCAGAAATCTGCAAATCGTTTCAAGAAATCGTCTATCAGTTGTAGCCATCAATCGCGTGATAGCTGTTTCGACCAATCAGCGGCCCCAATTACCATTAAGATTGGGTCTCCGCCGACGAATATCTAGTTAGTTCCATCCTGCAGCTCGAATATTACAGACGTGCTCTCTGTGCGAGTTTTCCGCGCAGAAACGTGCTTTTGTACGAGTGATCAGGGTCAATTTAGCGACGAGTTGCCCGTTGCTGATACCTTGACTGGGTACGAACTCATTACTAATAAAAATAAGCTACTCAATATTGTTAAACAGTGCTAGTATCGCGTGAGTCAAGATTTCCGCATAGGGAAGGTTTATCCATCCGGGATACTCCTATGTTATCGCGAGGACACCTCAAGACGCGGGAAGGTGCACGCTTAAAACACCAAAATTAAGTAAGATTAAAGTACGACCCAATTTCTCTGCCCTGAGATAAGTTAGACTGATTACCGGTGTGCCGGCGTGGGCGCGTACAAGAGGAGCTCCAGCGAAGCGGGAGTGTGCAGAAAGGTGGAGACGAGAGAGGAGCAGATTGCGGCGATTCACAGGACTGGCAGTGAGACGATTCAACCCACGTAAACAACATTCAAGTAACAAATGACATTTTTTTTTTTTTAAATCAGATCAGTCTGATTTCAGAGACAATTTTGAAATAAAATAAATATTTTGTAAACTACCAACCATATAAAAATTTTGTCTTAAAATATACAACCTTGCTCCAGATAACTGACTATATTGTTCCATTATTACTATGCCTATCATATGTTTTGTCGCAATATATTTTCTCTGTTTTATTAGAACATTAATGATACAAAGATTTTCCGTTGGAAAGTAAGGTTATGAGAAGGTTAACATATATATCCCCGAGCGAAAAAACTTAGGTTTAGTGCTTATCCTTAATTGACGTTTTGCAAATATCAGTCATCCGTATTAATATTTCACTCTAATGTGGCGAGTCTCTAGTTTCCAAACTGAAAGGCAGCTATAGCTGAAAACTCAGTAAACCTAAGAATGTAGCCATTTGGCTAAACAAAACTGAAGGAAAACCTCCAAAGAGATTTGTAATAATACTAAAGCATATGGAATGGACGTGTCAGCGTCTGTTGTTAATAGACGGTTACCCACTGCTAGCCTCTAAGCAAGCACACTGCGTAAAAAAAAACTAAAATTACATTTGCAGTGGCATAGACACGCCTGATTTTAGCCCACAATTCAAGACAAATTGTTAAATTACTGAAGCAATGTACGATATCGCAATATTTTAATTAGAGCATAAAAATGAGGGCAGTAACTTCTTTTCAGTCTTCTTATTCTTTCCTTACAGAAGGCATTGCGGGAAACTGAGGATGTGCTACATAATTTTGTCATGGTAAGACATAAAAATAACTTTACTTCTTTTCTTTCATGCCATATTTTAGTATAAATTCACATTAATTATAAATCTGTCACTACTGACTCGGAACACTAATTTTTTATTGGTAAAAATGTTAAACTTTTACCTTGTTAACATTTTTACCAATAAAAAATTAGCGCTCAGAGTCAGTAGTGATATATTTATAATTAGTTAATCAACGGACGAGTCATGGACAACAAAATCTAAAAATTCATATTATTAATAAGATAAGTGAGTGGTCAAATGTACGCTGAAGAAAAAACAATGAATGTGAATCCCAGCATATTGCACAACCCTTCGATTTGCATGTCTTTCAAATGACCTGGAAAAATGTACATCGTAAAAGGGATTATGAAGCAGAACCAGTCTAGAACAGTCCCGGAAATCCGGAAATCCTCACAACTTAAGGATTGGTTCCTCTATGAAAACTATATTTTCATGCAGGATGGGGTTTTCATGCCATAAAGCCTGATGGTTCATAAATTTCTTGCAGAAAATTATATGGATGTCCTTTACTGGCCAGCTAGAACCCCGGTTTAAAACTCTCTAGGGTACTTTGGCAACTATTAAAAACGAAGTCTGAACATCACCAAGACCGAACTTATACGATTGTAGCACGTGGATGAAGACATCAAGAGAGACTGTAAAATTCTCTTAAAAAGCATAAGAATTGATTGTGAAAACCAAACAAAATATCAAGTTAAATATTAATAGTAGTAGATACCAGTAATATTGTAATATTAATTTAATATGACTGCAAATATCAGACGGATACAACTTTGTAAACATGCGTTTAACCGATGAGAGGTTCATATCGTACGGGAAAAAGCACCCAATTAACCAAATATAATTTTCATAAAACCTCACAAATTATTCAGACCAATAAAAGTTCTTGATGACATTAAATGTTAAGGATTTCAGTTTTTGAGCGTTACCGATTAATTAAATCAAATGATAACCAAAGAACTACTAGACTTTTTTGCGTTAACATTTAAGGCTGAAAAAGAAACAAAATAATTTATAAGTCCAAAATACATAAGATAGTAACACTAGAGCATATCTCTTTTCCTCAAACCAGATATTGGTGGGCTTGCAGTACCATCCTTTCCGAAGACAGTCTGTTAATCTCTGCATGTTTTCTTCCTCCTTTCATATCATCCATACACTCCTATCATGGCCTTCACCTCCCTGTTAATCTCAGCATATATTCTTCCTCCTTTCATTTCATCCATACGCTGCTATATGGCCTTCATCTCCCACTATAACATATTACCACGATAAAAATATTTCGAACTTATGAGTGTCGGCATATAGAGACGAATAATATTTAACAAGTGTACAGGAAAACAAAATTCCTCAAATTAGAAGAAATCATATGATTAAAACCAAAATGTATTCACTCACCGCAAGTCACTTACGTAGTTACCGTCAAAGCATAGGAACTTTGAGCTTCACAGTACAGAGTTTGGCTTAAAAAAAAACTAAATATAAAGGAATCAACAGAAGCTTTATGTTATGGCGAAAAAGCGAGACAGTAAAAATATGAAGAAAGAGGCTTAGAATTAATTATCTGCCGCAGAAATTAAATTAAATAATACATTTTATACAGACTAAGCTAGGGGAATCGAAGTTGTTTATCATCGTTTGTTTGTCAAAGAATAAAAAATTTAGTCTTCCGTCTCATCTTAAAAAATGAATGTAAATCATTTCCTAAGGCATATAAGGTTTATCACTGTACACACTGGAATGAGAAAAAGTTTTAGTTTTATGGGACTGTAGAATTCAAATTACAACAATATTTGTTAATTCAAAATAAATTTTATTGTTCGGTGGCTATGTCAGCGACCATTAAAGAAAGAGGCCATCATTTTTCCTTAAGCTTCTGGGAAGTAATTTTATAGTGAGACGTTTTATCAATGTAAAAATAACATTAAGGTAACGTAAACTGCTCAGTGCAGTACAGTAATAAGATGTGAAACGCTATCTACGGAGAAGCCAATCTACTTGCCATTTCAATTTGAATGTGAATGACGTACTTTTGCTATCACAGAAAAAATATAAAGCGATGATGCGACGATTCGGTCACCCAAACAAATGGCAGCCTTCCTCAGGCTAATTATAAACTAATACATGTGCAGAAATAAATAATACTCTATCAGCAATCCTTTACAGCCAATTTTCACAGAAGTAATCTACTTGCCGACAATCCTAACCGAACTTTTTATTTGGTAAGTTGAGTAAGGAAATACCAGCAACATACCAAAAATAAATAATTATATAATTTCACGCCTGGCCACATACAATGGTGCTGACAATAAGAAAGCGTATCATACTTAAATAATGTATATTTTCCACGCGAATGATAGAAAGAATATACGTAAATGTAAAATTACAAATTTGTATCGACTAGTAAATAAGGTAAGAATATTGTTAAAAGGTTATAAAAAGTCCACAACGCAAATTCACCGTATTAATCGGGACGGATTGTAAACAAATCAGATAGAGTAATTCATAAAATATTTTGGATATAGCCTATATATTCTATCTACTTTGGAGTCATAAAGAGAACGATCAAACCAAACTTACAATTTTAAGATATCAGAAGAGCTAGTGCAGTTGCAAAATACAATGAGAATATTAAAAATTACACAAACAAACAAAAAATTGTTTGAATTTGACTCGATAGACAAAGGGGGGCTTTTGATCAGCTGCTAGAGAAAACAATGAAAATTTACTATCCTTACTGTCCTGGGAGAGTAAACCTGGCTAGAATACAATGTGATAAGTAGTGATGAATTTTGTGGTTAACAACTACATGATGCTGCTACGCACACTAATATCGCTATGATGCCCAATTTCTTTAAAAAGATAATTTTTTATTTTCCTTTACCAGAGGATAAAACCTACCTGTAGATAAAAAATCTAATTCCAAATCCCCCGTTTATTTTGTAGGTCCCGTCTGACAATTGCTTATACTCATAATACCACTAATCTATTAAAAAAAAAAAAAGGTAGAATAGGACAATATCTGAGATCTGCTTAGAAGTGACGTAAATCTTTAACATGTTATGGCATGCAGATATTTACAAAGAAATATTTCAGAAACGGTGGGATTTTGACTAATCAAAAGTCACTTCAGATTTAAGAGGAATGCCGTCAACTCCAGTTGATAAGAAATTAAAGTGGGAAGTCCGGAGGCGTAAACAAAAATTATCTTTATCTAAAAATGAAACTTTTACTTGTGAACTTACTGTTTTTTCTTCTCGTCGAACGCGTTTCGGCGTCGTATTCGCCTTCTTCAGCTTAGAGACAGACTGCCAGTATTTAGTAACGGTTGTTGTATGGAAGGTGTAGTGGGGGTGGTGCGTGGAGGAAGAGGATTGGCGAAACCAAAGTAATAATAATAGATAAAATTAAGATGCAACAGGAAAATTACAGACATTCACTAGTCAACTACAAAGGAATGGGCGAGTAAGCTGAAAGTTTTCGAATGAATTTATATCAGCTTTAGAAACAGACAAACTGAGAGTTTCAGTGAAACTGTAAAGAAAAAAGATAGTCACAAATAGATAAGATAGGCTTACTAATAAAGCCTAGTACGCAAGGCTTTATTAGTAAATAAAGTAGTTAAGTAAGTATAGGCTACTTACTAATAAAGTAAGTAAACCGAGCTTTTGCTAAAAACTTTACATGACTGGAAAGGACGAGGACTTGGGTCCAAGTAGACCAGATCGTATGGATAGCTGCAAGAATCCTTCTCTTGTGGGAAATACAAAATAAAGTGTCTAGAAATAATATTTCACTATATCTGAAATATAATTGTTGACTAGTATTAAAAGGCGATTTTGAATAATTTACAAATAAAACTAAGCTTGCTGGGCAAAAATAAAGTAATGTTCTATTTATATGCAATAAATTACTAAAGGGTTGCACTATTCGAATTTTATAGTTTTTGATGTACAGACAACTATAAAAGCGTTGTAAAGCGTTGTTGATTTCGACCTGACGATGATTTAAGTATGGAAAACCCCAGTCGATATTGCAAAGCTTTTATGGCGGTCTGTTCGTTAGAAAAACTATAAAGTAATTTTCTGTTGCTAGGGTTGTAGAAAATGCGTTTTAAAATTTTGGGGTGAAGAAATTTCTCTGATATACCACTGTGAATCCGCCTCTCTAAATGTATTACACAATTTATGGCATCCGAATTTTTTTATTTACAACCTCGCATTTTTAAAATTATTATTAAAATTTAAATTTTTTGCTATAATCGTTACTATTATATTTATATAATATTTATTATTATTATTCAGAAAATATTATTATTATTAATATATTATTATTACGGTTGTTATAAGAATTGTTAATGTTTTCTGAAGTACTAAATATTTTTTAAATTTGTGACGGTAAGCAAATTTAAAATTGTTTTATGCATTTTATCTGTATTCTTTTACAAACAGTGTAAAATAGGTACAATTAGTGTTTAGAATCGTAACCAGAGCTTAGAACGTAATTTCCTGGAAACGCTCTAAATCACACGTGTACTAACGTAAACTTGTGTGCCTGTCACATCACTGATATAAGCCAAGTATATTCAGATATTTTAATAATACAAAATATTTTTATTTTCAAAACCAACATCTGAATAACTTACAGAATAGAAGTAATTACATTCGTAATTACTACTACGTATAAAAATAGTTTTTTATAACCTGTTACTACATACAACTAAAATACGATTTTGTAGAGTAGGTTAAAGTAATAAACAATGGCAAACGTTTACAGTAATATGTTTTACTTTACACTTAGCAAAAGTTAAAAAGCATTTACTCACCTTCGTTTTCTTGCTACGCTTATGCAGAGGTAATAAAACTTGTGAAGATCTACTGTTCTTCACGCAAAACGCGTGATGTTTAGTACCACTGAATAGTATTGCAGTTAATCAGAAAACAAAGTAGCGACTTCAAATGGCGCATCATATTAAATATTTGCTCAAACATTTGTTTAGTCTTTCAATAAGTTTCAATACCGTATGTGAGTAGAGTTTACGGCGTTTGAAGGGAAAAGATTTAGGCGCGTTAAGAATCGTAATTTTGCCTTTTACAGTTTACTCGTCTGAAAACGTTTGGATTCACAGCGGCGCTCAAACACAGACTGGCAAGTTCTTCCACCGTTCACGCAAGGTTTTGTTCGATACGTCTGCCATCTAGCGCCGACTGACTTAATCAGAGGGAGTGGTAATTGAAGGGGAAGTTTAAATTGTCGTAAATACGGTAAGCACTTATATTTTACAATTGTATTTGTTTCACTAAAATTACACTGCAGACCAGACACATAAATTTATTTTTCTGTTGATATGACAGTTTTAACGAGTTAGTCTCGTAATATTAATCATATAAGACTACGTTTTATAGGCGATTACTTTCATATCCTAAACGGGTGAATTTTACTGGCTTCCGTAAGACGATTTTGCTTGTTTATGTACAACGTAAACTACACTTGCGACACACACAAGATCATTGGAGTATTATCTAACGTGGTACGTAATTGTAATAATACCTTTTATTATTGATACGGAGTCAGAAAATATAAGTAACGTTTATTTTAAAAAAGATAACTCACTACGAATATGTGAGTTACTCACTTGAATCTTTTCGGTTAATATACTTTATAATTTAAATTTCTAATATTAGCAACTGATTTCAATTGTTTTTAAAATTTATAATTGACTTATTAACATATTTGATTAACGAAAAATTTTTTATAAAATTTTGTACCATTAACAAGGATTTGAGAATAAGAATTCAATGCAAACTCTACGCGAGGAGGACTGATATATATTCATATTTGCACGTTTGAAATCAAAGAACAAACTTTGTTTGCAACGGGACCTAATGTTTTATCGTTGGGTTGCTAAGATTAGTAAGAAAAATTAGTAAGCAACGATAATTACCTTATGCTTTCGGTAGGTGCAATTACGTAAACGTTCTACACGATTCTCGGCTAGTCGAGCAGGTGCAACGTCTCGGTCAAGCCCGTGCAGTCAAGTGCCCTCTAGACTGTTCGAGCTCTTACAACTACAAAATTTATGTTTTCACGCGGCCAGGAGTGTGGAAAATTTTTCTAAAACATTTGGGGACCTATATAAGCAACAGCGGCCGGCTTAGGAGTTAGTTACACCTGATGTTGGACCCAAAAAGTGAGCCTCCTGCAAGAGGTAATCGCTGTGGCACGGTTTTGTAAGCTTTCCATCTTGTTTCAGAGGGCCCTGCTCTTCAACATCTACGAAGCAAATTTAATATCCCTGCAGATGTGCGAAAAAGTTTAAATGACAAGACTGCAGCCGCCAACATACTTTTCCTCTTAAAGGAGATTCAGTTGTTAACAGCAATATAGGTACGAACTAAGAAAATTATAAGAACATTAAAAGTTGTGTAACTAAGTTAATGGATTGATATGTTATTATGACTTATTGTTATATAGTTGTTATATTTTTTTACTTAGTGTCATATTCATTATATTTATATTTATGTTATATATCTGCATGATGTGTATTTATAATATTTGTGTTGTGGGGGGTTAATATTTCTCATTTCATTTTGCATCAGTTAAACAAATATTTCCATTGGTTAAATATTTTTATCTATCTCATTTGTTTACATTATTTGGTATTTAAACAAATATTTATTATATGTTAATACATCTGCTTAAGAATCTGTACAAATTCGTTTTTATCATTTTTGTGGTCGCTAATGACCGTTGTTGTTGCAGCGACCTTATAAATAAAAAAAAAAAATTATTTGAAACACCCTGTATTTTTCCTTTGTTAGTTGTTTAATTTTTTTCCTGTGTACTTGTAAACAAACAGAAAATATAAATGTATATTAATTTCAAAAGTTCCTTATAAAAAGGCGTTTCTATACCAGAGAACTATAACAGGGAACTGTAAGAAACCCATTAAATCTCAAAGACATCTAGGTTGATTTCACTGTAGAAAGAAAGTAAAATCCATCTGGACTCATCTAGAACACTTTAATGCTTTCTGTGATGCAACCGACTGAAGTTCTTCTTAAACACAAGATATGCATCACATAACTTTGTGTTATGATAAGGTATGAATACAAACGCGCTTGTATAATTGTCTTAAGATCAGTTGTGTAAAACTAAAGCCTTAGTAAGAATAATTACCAGATAAGCGCATATATTTTCTCCTAATCGCTAATGCACCATTCTGTATAATGTTACGATGATCTTATAACAGTGGAATATATTATTGAACTCAAGGAAGTCAACACTCACAAATTATAAAACTTTTTGTAACAACGCTCGTGTACAACAGTACTTCTAGCCAAACAAACAATAATCTAATACACATTATCACAAACGTTTTGTAACAACGCTCGTGTACAACAGTACTTCTAGCCAAACACACAATAATCCAATACACATTATCACAAACGTTTTGTAACAACGCTCGTGTACAACAGTGCTTCTTGCCAAACACACAATAATCCAATACACATTATCACAAACGTTTTGTAACAACGCTCGTGTACAACAGTACTTCTAGCCAAACACACAATAATCCAATACACATTATCACAAACGTTTTGTAACAACGCTCGTGTACAACAGTGCTTCTTGCCAAACACACAATAATCCAATACACATTATCACAAACGTTTTGTAACAACGCTCGTGTACAACAGTGCTTCTTGCCAAACACACAATAATCCAATACACATTATCACAAACGTTTTGTAACAACGCTCGTGTACAACAGTGCTTATAGCCAAACACACAATAATCCAATACACATTATCACAAACTTTTTGTAATCACGCTCGTGTAGAACAGTACTTCTAGCCAAACACACAATAATCCAATACACATTATCACAAACTTTTTGTAATCACGCTCGTGTACAACACAACTTCTAGCCAAACACACAATAATCCAATACACATTATCACAAACTTTTTGTAATCACGCTCGTGTAGAACAGTACTTCTAGCCAAACACACAATAATCCAATACACATTATCACAAACGTTTTGTAACAACGCTCGTGTACAACAGTGCTTCTTGCCAAACACACAATAATCCAATACACATTATCACAAACGTTTTGTAACAACGCTCGTGTACAACACAACTTCTAGCCAAACACACAATAATCCAATACACATTATCACAAACTTTTTGTAATCACGCTCGTGTACAACACAACTTCTAGCCAAACACACAATAATCCAATACACATTATCACAAAAAATAAAGAACGTCACAAAATTACAGTTTTACAGCAGTCCACCGTACAGCAAACAAATCTCGTTCGACACTTTCACTAACACACTATCTTAACAATAGTCTTATTTATTGAATTCGCAGAACTCGCATTGTCACGACGGCCGGGTTTTTCTCTTTAGGTAAGAGTAGGGGCACTTGTGTAGGTTAATAGTGCTACCCGAAATGTTATAGTTGACTGGAGAATAACCGAATGGAGTCTTGGAAGGCTCACGAATAGCCAGAGTAATCCAAATTGCGTCATTCAGATAATCTCACGTTGCGTGATCATCAATACAGAGCTTGTTACCTGTCTCAGTGGCATAACAGTATGTACCAGTCTAAATATGTGTATATACTGCAATAGAACATTGCAGTAAAGGAAATTGTAGCAAGGACTACTTGCTGGATATAGCAGGTTTATGACGTTGTAGACAAGATAAAATTTGATTTTTGTTTGAGTATGTAAATTAGATGTAAGTATTGAAATAAGAATTGGGTAAAAGACTATTATGTATCAAAATGCCCATAAATGTATTGCTGATCATGTCGTGTGCGAGTTAAATGTGCGAGTGCGCGTGTCATTCGTATTTTATGAATAACTCCATTATAAATGAACGTACCGAACGGAGATTTGGGCAGCGCAGGCTTTTTAAATAGCGCTATATTTTCTGGGTGTCAGAGACTTGTTACGTAATATATTAATAGGGATTTGGTTAGTAAAAAGCAACTGCTATAAATTCCTTATCTTTTAGAAGTCAGAAAATGTATAGATAAAATCTATACCTGCTTCTGCAGAAATCTGCAAATCGTTTCAAGAAATCGTCTATCAGTTGTAGCCATCAATCGCGTGATAGCTGTTTCGACCAATCAGCGGCCCCAATTACCATTAAGATTGGGTCTCCGCCGACGAATATCTACTTAGTTCCATCCTGCAGCTCGAATATTACGGACGTGCTCTCTGTGCGAGTTTTCGAACAGAAACGTGCTTATGTAAGAGTGATCAAGGACAATATAGCGACGAGTTACCCGTTAGCTAATACCTTGACTGGGTACGAACTCAATATTAGCTCAAAGAATAAATATTTAATTTTTTTTAAACAGTGCTAGTCTCGCGTGAGTGAAGATTTCCGCATAGGAAAGGTTTATCCATCCGGGATACTCCTGTATTATCGCGAGGACACCTCAAGACGCGGGAAGGTGCACGCTTAAAGCACCAAAATTAAATAATATTAAATTACAGCCCAGTTTCTGTGCCCTGAGATAAGAGTAGATTGGTGTGTCAGCGTGCGTGCGTACAAGAGGAGTGCCAGCGAACCGGGAGTGTGCAGAAAGGAGGAGACGAGAGAGGAGCAGATTGCGGCGAATCACAGGACCAGCAGTGAGCCGAATCAACATACTTGGAAACAACATTTAAGTAACAAGTTGACATTTTGTTTAAACAGATCAGTCTGATATTCAGAGACAATTATACAAAAAAAAAAAAAATATTTTTGTGAGTTACAGATCATTTAAAAATTTTGTTTTAAAATATACAACCTTGCTCCAGATAACTGACTATATTGTTCAATTATTACTATGCCCAATATATGTTTTGTCGCAATACATATAGAGTTGTGTCTGCAGCAGAAGTGGTATTTTGGGTTATTCCAGAACAGTTTTACACATCGTGATCTACGGAAAATTATACTTGTTAAGCAGTTTTAAGTGGTGGTATGTATTATATTAATAGGCCAGGAAAATTAGACTTTTGCTTCGAAATAATTAGAGGAAAGCTGGAAATTGTTTTAAATGCTTTGTTTTACTCCTAAATTGAATAGTTTAAGTTTGCCTCAATTTCCTAGGTCTGCATTACCCGCAATCTCCAAAAAACTGCAAAATTTTCGGACTATTTTCAGTGTTATGCAAATAACTCGCAAAGTACGCTTCCTACAGAAAAAGTTACATATTTATAAATTGTGGAACATTAAATTCTACGTCGATTGAGAACCTCAAGTTTAAAAATTGGTGGAAATAAAGTGCTCAACAGCTGTTTTGAAAAACCGCCTTTTTTCAAGTTGGTGTGAAATACTCGAACGTTTTTTTAGTTTTTCGCAAATAACTCGCAAAGTAACCTTCCTACAGAAAACATTACTCCTTTATTAATTGTAGAGCACTAAATTCTGCGTCGATTGAGTACCTCAAATTCGAAAATCGGTTGAATATTGGTTTAAAAAAGCCAGGTGTTCACCATGTCTTAGATACCTACCCAATGAATTTCAGCAGGATATCCGATTTTATGCTGTAAAAGTACCTATTCATTTTATGTAGATATCAAATGAAATTGTTCAACTGTTCAACAGATAGGTTCAACGGATATGTACAGAACAACAATACAGCAGGTATGAAAAAAAGATATAATTGATGAAAAGTTAATATGTACAATAGTATGCAATAGTTACTCAAATAAAATATGCTGGAGAAATTATTGATTACAACGTCTAGGCCGTTTGGGGGCTGGCAGACCAGAGTCCTTGTCCTCACAGCCCTTGTCCTCATAGTCCTTTTCTTGACAATCATACTCTTGATCAGCTTCATTGGGATCATCAGGCTCATCCACGTCGACGTCTACTTCACCCTCATTACTGTGATGTTCTGTAGAATGTCGTCATCGTCAGTAACGGAGTTAAGGCAAGAGTTCCCTTTGCAGTTCTTGCAAATGGTTGTGCATTTCATGCCACTCTTCCGGCAACTACAACAGCTTCGGCAACCTTTGGCACATGCGCAGGAAACTGAGTTGAGAAGTTCCTCTGGTGCTGCTTTCTCAATCGTTGTTAGTGATAAAAGGCCGAATTTCGAAGCCTTCCAACCCCAATCGAATGGATTGAGGTTGTGGCCCATCCACTGTTGGATTTGGAAATATGCTCGAAACGAATGCTGATGAGCAGCTTCCTCAGTAGGTGGCAGAGCGGCAAGATTGAATTCTTTTTTGATCAGAGACTTCCCAAACAGTTCAAACCTCAGGCTGCTTAATGATTGGTCATAACTGCCACCATATAGAGCTGCAATGAATTACTGCCCTGCTTTTCCCACTTCATCAGCTGTAGCATCACGTTTTTTGAAAACCTTCACAATCTCTTGCAACCTTTCATCCTTCTCCAGTAGCTTGACAAACTTGAATTTCCCTTGCCGGAAAAATGATGAGGTGAAGGAATAAAATATTTTCTTTCACAGCTTGTGTGTATTTGAATTCTCTTGGGGTGTACAGTATATTAGGGAGTTTTCCTTTCCCTGGCTTCAGCATGTACAGGCTGGAGGAGTTAGAGGAAGCAGGAGTCAGCGCAGTCAAGAGCACTAGGAGGTCGGTATCTTCACCCACAATAACTACACAGCCGCAGTTCTGAGCCTTCTCAAATGCACTGTTTACAATGAGTGTGTCAGCATCCTCAACAGCCTGCTTGACACAAATCTGCTCAGCCTGACGCTAAGTAATTTAATGTTAATTACTAGTGTAATTAAACAGTAATTAAAAGTGTGTTATATGTGAGTGACCAGAAAAAAATTTACGCAAACGATGATATCGTTCGTGCTACGAGTATGTTTACGAAATCGCGAAAATGAACCAAAAAGTGATTTGTAATTAAAAGGACGCTTTACACGAAGTGACAATATCTAACAGGACGAAAACAGTCCTGGACTTGTCAGATCGCCGTCCAGTATAAATACCACCGGCAATTTTGGGGCATTCTCAGACTCAAGATATCTTCACACAACGTCACGTTGCTGGTCTGCCGACTGATCGAACATCTTTACCACACACATCAAGACTTATGGAGGAACTCTGGACCATCACAAACAACAAACCGTTGGGACAGAGAACACAGCATCAGCATAATCATCATCATCATCAAATTCTCAGGATTCAGGACACACACACACACACACACACAACGGTAACGTCGGCAGTACGCAGGTGGTGAATAAACAATTATATTTTTTTTGTGTGAAAATAACTCTTAAAAAGAAACTTATAACTGAACAGTAAAGACTTAAGATTTTAAATATAATCACTGTACATAAATTTAAATGGTTGTTAAAGAAAATAATTTAATTTAACAAGAAAATTAAAAAAATACTAATCTTCTGTTGTATGTTAAAATTTGAGTGTGTCAGTAAAAATAAATAATAGGTTGGAAGTAAATATTATATTTTATTTTGTTTTATTCTTGAGATTTAATATTATTTTTGTTTGTAAATGAGTTGCTATTATTATTTAAAATTTGAATCAAAATCAGACACACTGAAATAAAAAAGTGTTTAGATAATTTGTTTAACATGTCTGTTTAGCTAGTAAGATTATATGGTTATTTATTTTTATATGTCATGAACAGCATAGAAGGTTATATTGTATTTTTGTAAACTTATAAAAGAGAATTTTTTATTTTATTTTTATAATTCGAAATTTTAATATTTGCATATTTTCTGTTAATATTAATAAATCATAGAATGACTATTTTGAAACGGTAATAATGAATTATTTCATGTCATCAATATCTCACTCCTCTTTGATAATTATTTTTTTTTATTGTGCCTTGATATAGGAGCACCAACCTCCGCTATCATATCAGAAATCTTCCTACAAAAACTCGATGAACAAATAACAAATATAATAAAATTAAACTACCCATTAGGATGTTACTTTAGATACGTTGATGATACTCTATACATTTCCCACAACAATGGTGACATTTATACCCATATAAAATATTCAACTCAATAAATAATTTACATTCCAAAATAAAATTCACATTAGAAGAAGAATCTAATTATAAATTAAATTATTTAGACTTAACAATAAAGAAAAATGAAACAAATTTTGAATATTCAATATACAGGAAACCTTCTCAAACTAATTTAGTAATACAAAATAATTCTAACCATCCTCCCCAACATAAAATGGCAGTATTTAATTCCATGATTTACCGAATGCTTAGGATCCAATTAAATAACAAAGAAAGAAATATTACCCAACTAATAGCAGTTAAAAATGGATACAAATAAAAACTATTAATAAATTAGAAAATAAAATTAAACATAAAATCACTAATAAAATTCCCAAGAACAATACATTTAAAAATTCACCAATTAATAATAATATAAAATATACAACCTTCACTTATTACGGAAATATAACTCAAAAACTAAATAAAAAATACCAATTTAAATATATCTTATAATACAGATAATATAATTTTTATATTATTATCACTGTTCACATTCCGTTGGCTCACTGGTGGTTAGTAGTTGTTGGACATTATCAGGGTTAGTTAATTGAACATTATCAGGATTTGTTGGTTCGGCCAATGGAATTATAACATCAAAGTGCCTTTCCTTGAAATCTGCTGTGGGCCGGATTCTTTTGACTCCCTGTAGTGCTTCCCCAAATGTAGCAAAAAGGATGCCACCTTGGAACACCTGAAACTCATAAGGGAGTATCTCTCCCGCCGCCTTGAGCTCGCAAAGAGTTCCATAGGTGTACGGCCTAGACATTTCGGTGAGGTACCGACGTTTAGTATTGTAAGGAGACCCAGACCAATTCTGAGTGAAGGGCTTGAACCTCTGCCAGTTGTTGGAAACGCACAATGTCAGCCCGAATTTGAGCAGCCATTGGGACGTCGCCGTGTACCAGGTAGGATAGGGAGGAGAATAGGCACGCACCGTTAGCACGGATCTTTACTATTCGGTGAGGGACCTGTGTTTCGTGAACTACAATAATTTCCTCATCCATAATAGAAGGCTTTGTTCTTTTCAAACGATAAAATTAAATATGAACTAACGTAAAGTTACTTAAACAAAGGAATGTTTCTTCTAGATTTACTTTAAAATAAAATTAAATAAAACTTCTTTCTAGAACAAAATAAAATACTAGTAAAACTTACTTACGTTAAAGTAAAATAAAAACTAAAAACTGTAAGGGGTTTCCGAAAAAATCCTAGTAAAATTATCACAAATGTGTGACGTTCGAACTAAATGGGGTACAGCTGCGAACATTAACTACACATTAAGTAGAATAAGGCTTTCTGAAAATGCTTTAAAATAGAATAAGTTTGATAGATGAAATGTCGAAAGAAATTAAATGCTAGTAACCTAAACGTAAAATATGAACTAAAAGTGTTAATAGGTTCTCTGCCCAGATTAAGTAGAGTTATAGGGGTAAACACAAATGAAAAATAAAAAGCAAGGGCTTGATGAAAAAAGAAAATGAGAAGCTGTAAAACTACTGAACTGAAATAAGACTTTTTCTTGAAATTGAAATAAATTTCTTCCTGATTGAATTCAACTAAAGTTTAAACTAACAACTGTATTAAAAATCAGCTACATAATAATAAGAGACAATAATATACTGTTATACTTAGCCTGCGAATTTATTGCGAATATTTATTGTGAATTTATGTAGTTAACACGAACACCGAGTAGAAATGCGTTGACAAAATTATTGCACGCTTCCTTGCTTGCTTGGACCCAAAAGCGCAACACACAGAATACACCAAAAATACATAATATACCACAAAATCAACTAAAATACTTATTACTATTTATGTCTCTCTACACATTATAACATACTTCTCAAACATCCTTAAAGTTTAAATAATTCCCGAAAGGGAGGAGGTGTGAGTGAAAGAAAATTTTGAAACACCAGTTAGTGAGCAGAGTCGAGCTCGACCCGTTTATTGCAAAACAATATGAGCCTCGAAACTTCACGTAATCATAAGTCAGTCAGCAAAAGTTAATTACTGAGTTAATTCAACTCAGAAATAAGCTAAATATTTAAAAGATTAAATACTGAATAAATGGTTTGCTAAAATTCAATAATTGTATAATTTACATACTGGATAAACTGATTGATGGATATGGAACAATCGCATAAATCAATACTGGTTTACAGTTAATAGTGTTTAGCGTACAAACTGTGATCGGTTCATGAAAATTCTAACATTGTTCTGCATCACAAAATATCCGTAAAAGGTTTTGGTTCATGTCACATAAGGTGAGGAAACTAGTTTATCTTTCTTTTCATTGTTAATTGTACTGTAACTTCCACTGAAAGTTGTTAACGGTTAAGTGTTACTTGACAATCCGGAGAGGTTCGCTCACAGCCTGCTGTAGCTGGTCGCAACGGGTACGTGTCCCTCAGCTCATGCAATGGACAGCTGCTGTGTTTATGCTGGAAGAACGTGTGAAGAAAGCTACGTCGAGTCCATATACTTGTATTCTCACTCCTGTACGTCGAACCAAGTTTTGAACTGAAAATTTCACATCTTTTAGTACACTTTATGGACCCGCACAGCTTATTTAGTACGCCCAGTGCATAGTCACAAATTTACAAAATCACAAAAGTACATTATCAGATTACAACTTCAAATTATATATACAACAAATATTGACAATGAACTTTACATATTTTTTGTTTTTGTTTTTTTTTTGACTGACTGAAAATTGGTTTCAGTCGAGGCTGACTGTTACAAACAAGATACGTCTTGGTTGATTATGAATATCAATCTTTTTACAGAAATTACAAGTTTTCTTTTATTTTACAAACGTAATAGACGAAAATTATTCGTCCCCAGCATTGATTTATGATAACCAAAAACCATAGTTACCTTGGTAATCGAGGCTTCTTATTTAATGTGCTGAAAGCACGGCTCTGCTCACAAGGGCGGTCTGGTGTCCGACTGGCGAGATTTAACCGAACAACGGCTCCGTTAGTAAAGGGAACGGCGTGACATCAGGACGTCGGGGAAAGTACGATTCGCTGATCGTTGCATTCGGCCGAAGCCGAATAATTGCAACAATATGTGTGAGGTGGTATGAGCAGGACTGACTGACCACGCGGTGCCCCTCCGCTCACCTGTCGCGGGAGGGGCGGTAAACTAAACATTAAACTTCCAGGAAGCATACAATTGAAAAAAGCGGCATTATCAGTGTTGCGGTTTTCACGTTTTTTCGCTGATAGACGTTAAGCTTTCAAAACTTTTTCTTAGCGAGCACCCAGAAGCCTAGAGGAATATAAGTGCCGAAATTAGAACTCAAAGTATACCCTCAACGCCACATAGCAAGGAATAGAGGGACAGGGTTAACTGTTTCACGATTATTTTCGCTCCTCCTCGTGGTTATAATTTAGATGACAAAAAAATACTCTTTTAGTAACTCTCCAGAAGCCTAAAGAAAAGTAAAAAATGTAGACTTCCAGGAAGCGTACAGTTGAAAAAAAAACTGCATTATCGGTGTCACGGTTTTTAGCGGTTTCCGCGTTTTTTCAAGGTTAGGAGTTAAAGTTTTCAAAATTATTTCTTAACGAGCACCTAGAATCCAGGAGGAACATACGTTCCAAATTTCAAGTTTGTACGCTTTATAGTTCTGGAGATTTTGTGATGAATGAGTGAGTGGTATTTGGCTTTTATATATAGGGTGATACAAAATTGCACGGCAATCTCTCGGAAGCTGATTCTATAGTTAAAAATAAGAACAAAGTTCATATAAACCTAGGTCCGAAAACGGTTCGTTAGCGAGTTACGGCTCGCGAACCAGTTCGCCCTGATTTCTGCTCCCACGGTAAAATGACGCCATACTGAAATTCTTGGGGTATAAAGTAAAGGGTAAATTTGGTGGTTTCTTATGGTTTTGATCTGAACAATTGAATAAAAGAAGTCCCAGAGCTTTATCTCAATTAGAAATGTGTATTTGTTTATTGGCAAATTAACGAAGTTATTGTATCCCAAATCTAAAAATGTGTGTTTTTCGATTCAAATGCTTTGGGGTTTTCACAGTTTTCTTAGAAACTAATTAAGGTAGAGCTCTGGGACCTCTTTTATTCAATTGTTCAGATAAAAAACCATAAGAAACCACCAAATTTACCCTTCACTTTATACCCCAAGAATGTCAGTAATGCGTCATTTTACCGTGGGAGCAGAAATCAGGGCGAATTGGTTCGCGAGCCGTAACTCGCTAAGGAACCGTTTTCGGACCTATGTTTATATGAACTTTTTTTCTTATTTCTAGCAATAGAATCAGCTTCCGAGAGATTGCCGTGGAATTTTGATCACCTGTATATAGACTAGCTGTTATATTCGCGGCTTGGCCCGCGTTATTTTTTTATTTTAATTGACATTGTTTTAAAAGAGTCCTTTATACATGGTGATTTAGGGTTTAAAGGTCTACAGGGGCCGTGAATAGTGTGTTTGGAGATAATTTCAAAGAGAATAGTATATTTGTATGGGTTTGGTAGCTCTGCCGAAATAAAGCTGTCTATTTCAGTGGGGCGTATCTTATTCTTGAGCCATACATACTGTGTGCATGTGGAAGAACCCTTTTCTGCCTTCGATCGAATACATCCAGCATCGAGTCGCACCATAGATTTGACACTTAGTAATCCATGAACTTGATTGACTTTTGTTTAAAAACCGTTGCTGTTAAGTAATGACTGTCGGATGGCGCTTGGCCCTCAAGAAGCTCTTCTTTTATTTCTGTCCAGGCTGGATTATATGTGAATGTAATAAATAAATCTGGACGACCGTACGCCCGAACGTATGTCATAGCGTCGTGGCCATATTCGTGCATATGCCTGGGATTTCCGGTGAAGGTAATATGACCATTCGACCAATGTCCGTAACGTTTCTATCATTGGCGTTACAGCATCCCTCAAATGAATGTACTCTTCAACTCAAATGTTTTTTTTTTATTACGCCGAATGTACATAAGGCTTTCGCTTTCAAGTTTTGCGTACATAATAAACATTAACTAATGGAAGAGCTGTCTGTATTGTAAAATGTGTTTTGACTATTCCTGCCTTATTTCTATTCGATAGGCGTAAAAATCCATTGCCGATACTTTATTATTGGTTAGCCTATCAGTTCTTGCGTCGGTTTATCGAAGGTTGAAATGATAGCCATCCTACCCTTCCCAAAATATTATTGGGTATACGAACGATTTGTTTCTCCATTGCGTTGAAGGGCTTCGTTCCGTCTCTGGATAATTATATTGCTTCTTCAGATTATTTTCCAACTAAAACAATAGCTACTTCGTTAATGGCTGGGGCATTAAAGCGTCGCTCATATTTTCCAATTAGCGTCCAGTCAGATTATATAACAATTTTGTACTCATCAGTCGGCATTCTCTCCAAACCTGTTTTGAACACTTTACTAAATTATTATGTTGTGCAAGAACATTAGGAGATTTAAAACATTGTCGTTTCTTGTATCGGGGATGGCTTCACAGCGTTGATCGGTCTGGGCTTGATCACCTATCATGAAACAGATTTGTAAAAACTCGGATTTTCATTTGGGACACGGAACGTGTTTCTGGTGGCTGATTCAATGGTTGTAAAATTACTTTTCCATTAGAACGGCTCTCGTCTTCTCACTTGCCAGACTTTAGCATGCCGTATGCGGTCATTTTCAAACCGATATTTACATTGTTCTGGTAATTCCGTATCCCTTAATTTAGACTGCCTTACGCGTTACCGCTTGACACCCATGCTCCTCAGGTGTTTCCGCGGCCCTTAATTCAGCTTGCCTTAGACGTTGTAGGTCTACGCGCTCCTCATGCTCCTCAGGTGTTTCTGCGATCCTAATCTCTGCCTGCCTTCTTCGTTGTTGTTCAAGCCGGGACTCACGTTCCCCACGTTGGTCGCTTTGGACCTGCCCTATGCTTTGCCGTTTTCTCGGAGGCATTGCGCAAAGTAAGGCGATAAAGTACTTGTACTTCAAAGGAGAGTTGATATAAAAGGACAATAAAGAAAACAAACGACGGGATTGTAAAGGTATTTGAAGGTGAAGTTTAAAAGCAGTGTTGTTAACTGGAACTTGGAAGCAGGTTCAGTTTGATAAGAAGTGAATAGTAAGGAAAAGAAACGGAACTGCAAAGTTATTTGAAGATAAAATTTAAAAGAATTGTAGTTGAGGAAAACGAATAACGGAATGCAGAATAACTCGACCGAATAAATGTAATTAATAGGACGATGAACGAAAAACTCAATAGAGAAACAGAAATGGTAAAAACTCTATGAAGGTGTTACGCTAGTGTACTGTTTACTTGTCTTCAAAGTCGAAGTAGAAACTGATCAACGCGGGCGATCGCTGCGCCTTATATACCCCTTCACCCGTACGAAGGAGTGGGGAGGGTCGTGTGTACAGAAGGTAGGATGATGCAGAATGTTCTAGAAACGAAGAGAGAAGTTGGAGAAGCGTCCCGAATGCTCGTGAAATGCCTACACGAACGGACGGAGTGCTAGCGGGTGGAGGTAGAGGGCAAGTGTGCTTGACATAAGATGGTGGTAGGGAGACAGGCAGAGATAGAGATGCCGAAGCAAGGAAGGCGCAAGGCGGCACTTGTTGGCAACCTGCATGACACATAATTAAACGGTCCTAAATCGTGCGAACGGGACGGAATATCACATTCCAAGTTAGACAGCGGTTTTGCCTTGTGTCAAAGGTTACCTGTGCAAAATTTGGTCGGAATCAGTCCAAACAGTGTAGATTTTTACTCAATACAAACAAATCCTCAGACTTTGAGTTATACATATTTAGATTAAAATTTCACTATTTAAATATAATATAAATTATTAAAGTATAATACTATAATTAAATGCTATAATATGTACATAATAATAATACTGTATATATATTTTAACAATACAAATTGCCAATTTAAATATATTTTAAAATTGTGTAGTGGTAAAGCTCATACAACATTACTGATAACGTGTATTTATAAATGGAGTTTGGGTGTAATCGTAATAAGAGTAGTCATTTTGAATTGTAACATGTTTTCATTAATTTATTTAAAAAAATCACAAGTGTGTTTAAAATCGCATTTACTTCTCCATAAAATATTCATTATTATTTGTTTAAATATTTCTTTGTAGCAGTATATTCATCATAAAATAAATCTTATATCCTATACTAACAAAAGTTTAATATTTATTTGTTAATCTAAAAATTTTCGGCCACTCAGTCTGACTGTGTGTTTTATTGCAGTTTTGTTTTCTTTTCTTTATATATATATATATATTTTTTTTTTTTACATTACTTTATGCATTGCATACATCTTAATGATTATAAAAATTTAAATTGAATATAGAATTGTTAGTTTTTTCTATAACTTCCAACTACGTTACTTTATACATTGCGTGTAATATTACTCACTGATTACTTTAAACGCTTTAAATAAAAATTTACATTTACTAAATTAATTGTTAATCATCCATGCAAAGATTTAAATTAACTTTAAGTTAATTGTTCATCATCAAAGAAAATTCTTACTGAATTTAAATTATATCCTCTTATCTCTATCTACATTAGACATAACTTTTATTTATTTTTAAATTTTAAAGTGTGTTTTCAATGTCTTTATTCTCTCATTTACAAATTATAAATTGGTTATTTGTCACCTCGATTCTTTAGATTGTACCCATGTCCTCCGTTGCTCCATATGTCCTCTTCTAATGGAGTTCCCTGCACGTTCCTCGGTTCCACTCGTCGTCCTCCAGTTAATCGTCCCACATGGTCCCATCTGGTTGCTGTTGTGTAGAGTGATATGTTGTTCTGCACTCACTGCTGTTGTTCTAGTAGACGCCTCTATGGTTCTGCCTAGAGTTGTTCTGCCTGATGTGACCTCGTCGCTTCTCTTGAGTGATGAACATTTACGGGTGTAGACCTTGTCGAGTATGTTCTATAATCGTATTTGTAATTAAACTACGAGTTATTGTTTGATACTTAGATGCACATATCGTCCATCTGACTTTATGCTTCAATTAACAAAATTTAAAAAGCGCGTCGATGCTGAACATAGCGTCCCGCCGCTTCTGAAGACTGATTGAGAGTATTAAAAATTCGCGTCGCTAACGGACATAGCGTACCGCCGCGACTGAAGACTAATTGAGAGTAAAATTGGCTCTACTGTGGCCGTATTTATATTCAATCAAGAAACCACACCTGTCGGAACAGAATTCTGCATGTCAGAAATTGTTCGTGGCTTCAGTTCCCCCACTATCGTCCAATTTCATATTTTCGC
Source organism: Magicicada septendecula (assembly GCA_034769895.1). NCBI lineage: Eukaryota > Metazoa > Arthropoda > Insecta > Hemiptera > Cicadidae > Magicicada > Magicicada septendecula. The sequence goes on along the minus strand of CM068376.1, from coordinate 306,461,502 downwards.
ACACTTCTGCCAATTGCAATGTCTAATGTGGATTACAAGGTGCTCTGACGGTGTCTTATTTAATTACACATATTCTATGTAATTACCATCGGACTCGCATAATTCGTGTAATTACAATTAGCTTTCAATTTCACACCTGCTTATCTATTACATATTAATAAAATTAATCTAAATATTTATTTTATTTAATAAATGCACAATACGGCCTATGCTTGTATTGTCGCAATATATATATTGCAAGGATACGTTTAGCATAAGTCTCCGTATCAACCCCTGACTGCTGTATGAGAACATCCGAACGCACGTATGAGTCGTGTAAAAGATGTAAATAATAAAAATAATGTAATAATTAAGCGTTAGGTATAAGACATAAATAAAAGAAACAAACGTATTAATTAATTTTAAATAAGGAAATAATTGTAAGTGAACATGCATAAGAGATAAATGTTAAATTAAGGACTTAAAATAAGAAAGAAATGTAATTAGATAATATCAACATAATTGTCAAAACATAATACATAAGCAAACCCAGCTTTGTGGGATGTCAAAATGATCTTTGAAAGAAAATACGAACAGTTGTGATAATATCTCATACATAAATAAGAAGACGGAAGAATAATAGCAATCAGAAGATATACAGTCATTTGACAAGCCTAGTTGGTTTTAAACGCAGCGAAGGGAGACGAAATAAGCCTCGACCGGCAGCTGTGACGTCATGGGGACAGGCAACCGCGTGTTTATCAGTGTGTGTGTGTGTGTTAGTGTTAGTGTGTAAATGAAGAACAAGTTGAATTATGTATACGATTGTGGAAAATTGTACACAGTTTTTTAAGTGCTGAACGTAAACCAAAAGTCACACGAATCAGAGACATATGTAGAAAAACAGCTGGCACCTGGCGCTACAATTCAATACTAAGAGGTCTATGATTGTGGGAACCGTTCAGCTACCGTGTGAAATTCTGCCATAACTTCCATAGCTTACACACCTTAATGTTCATAATTTGCATAGGTTAAGTTTATTAATGTACCTAACGATTTGTCAAATAATATTTATAAAAGAGTGTGCACTTCATAGAAAGACACGTAGGTTGTAATTAGTTAATAAACCGACGCGCTGACTTGTTCAACTCTGTCCGAACAGTTTTCAACAGGAATTGAACGCCGGCAGGAGTATAAAACCCCAGCGAGCGACACACGCTTTCTCAGATCATTAACAGACAGTACGTGAAATCCACGCATCTCGCCACCGCAAATTTTACAAAGTTTAAGTAATGTTTTAAATCGAATTACGTAACTTAAAGTGCGATGGAACCGGCAGTACGTTGGTGAAAGTAATTAGTGATATACACGAGTTATTTAAAAGACAATAATACTGTAAACTACGAGGAGTCGAAACGTCGTCGATGAACTTCAAGAAGTCCACGTAGAACTTCGAGACATCCACGAGGGAAAAGACGAGGAGAGGAGAGGAAACAGAGCAATATACTAGAGGAAGCAGGGACAACCACACGCAGCTACATAGTTCATCATCACGACCAGAGGTCCATGTCAGAACTCAGCATCCATTAGACGGAGAGAGAGTAATTCTAAACGACGCAGAGACAGAGAAGGTGATACCGGAAGGAGATCCCAAAACTCGAGAGTCCAGGTGACGGTAACAACAGTTAAATGGTTGCAGAAATATGCAGGTGAAGTCAGACATTTAGTCAACCTTATAAATGACCCTGAGGTCTATCAAAAGAAGGCTCTAGATTCCATATCCAAGTTTACATAAATTTTATTATTTTTATTTGCATAATGAATAATTAATAAAAGTTCAGAGAATAATAATTTATAACACAGAACATAAAACTTATAAATCTCATAAATAAATGGTAATTAGAGAAACCATATTTTATTATATAATTAAAATCATGTAACTGTAACGTAAAATCCAGTAGGAAAGTTTACTTCAATTGTAGATTTTAATTAATTGAGACATTAGGAGTATAGTTAAATAAAGTAATAGAATGGTCTCTATTAGAATTTTTATAAATGTTTAATTATTTAATTTTTTTAATTAAGTGGTATATAATAAAAAAAAAACCCACTTGCTAAGTCAATATTAATATTCAATTTCGTACGTGTTAATCACGCATTGTAATAATATATGTGTTATGTATTATATGTCTGTGTAAATATTCCAGGTCATATATGTCTTATTGTTGTGTATCATGTGTCTTAGACTATAAGAGATAAGATTTTGCCACGTTATAATTATACGATATTTGTATAAGTGAATATAAGGGGGTTTCAATATTAGTTAACCCACACCCTAATTAATAATATGACAATTTGCATTTTTTTAAATTACAATGTGTTTGTTTTTAAAATATATATATTACAACGATACATATCAAATATAATTTATTTTGTGGAGCCCCTTCGTTCGTGGGGTGCAACAATTATACTACGTTAAAACTTTATGTGTTATATAACGATACCTTTTATGTATGCAGGTTGTATAGCGATACCAGGTGTAACCATAATAAGAGCAGTAGATTTATGAGTAGTTAAAATTTCATGTTTATTGTTTTAACAAGCATTATAAATTATAAACATTTTTAATAATCTCCGATCGAGATATCACTCATTATTAAGTGTTTATCTCTTAAGCTATACGGTGTTACACACATTTAAAACACTCTTACATTTAGACATGTTAATAATCTTAATCTAGACATTTATTCAATGTAATTTACTAAAACAAAATAAAATTTAAATGTAATTTTAATTGAATTCATTTACTCAGCTTTGACCTCAGCTTGCTCAGTCTATACCAATGTTTTTTAAAAATTAAATTCAAAATTATATTATTTACTCTTAGACTGGCATTTGTTTCATATTAAAAATTTAAATTATTCTTTTCTACAAAATGCAAATATCAAATCATTTCAATTATTTTACTCTGATAAAAAAAAATATACTATCTCAAAACTAAACTCTCTTTTTTTCTATATTTCTCTATATGCGATCGCTCATTCTTACGAATAAAACATTTACCTAAGACTCTATTACATTATTTCTAATTAAAAACCTTTTTTTGTTTTAATTCATTGTCTCTTTATATAGTCTTTATGAGCTCTTTTAAAAGAATCATTTATAAATGCATTATGCATGTCACCTCGAGTTTTGATGACCTTACGACTTATTGACGGGGTCCAGCGTTGTCCAGAGTTGGGTTTCCGTTACTCCTGGCTTGGCGTGATCCTGTATACGTCCAGAGTCCAGCGTCGTTCTCCAGTAGTGTGTGGTCCGTCCCAGATAATTACTATCTAGCTTCTCTGTTGGTACTCTTGCAGACTTAAACGGTCCCGGTACTCTACGTTTCCCGTAATATTGTAAACATAATTACTGAACGTCTTTATTCGTTCATAGATGAGACTTGTTCTGCCGACGGACAGCGTGTCCGACTGCAACTGTGTTTTGAAAAGAAGAGAAGGTTTTCCAGTCGAACCCTTAATTTATACCCTCTCGAGATTCCGCACCTGTTGGTTTCGAAATTATCCTGTCGAGACCTGCAGATCACATGCTAGCCCCCACTCCCGAACCTTTTCATATATTTGCAATTTTTTGCAAATGGCAATGTTTTGTACGGAATCGAGATAGCACAAATCATAGCTACTTTGATTAAGCACTCACTGTATTAATTTGAGCGTCTTAGTGTAATTTGCGTATTTTTGGCACATTTATTTCGCACTGACTTCGCGTAGTGTGTCCTATTAACGTCATTTTCTTACTGTGGATAACTATATAATTTACCACAGGTGCCTTTACTTAGGTGCCTTTTGTTTGTTTATACACTAATTAGTTTTCACACAGTGAATTAAAATAATTATTTTAGTAATTACTTGGGGAGGGTAGCTGAGATTCCTGTCTGTACATGCATCACTAACATACACAAGATACACGCGTAACACACATACAATCGAGCAGGTGTTCTTTGCCTGTTGGAACAGGTTAATTTCTCCCCTAATATAACAATGAAACATTTTTACAATCCCAGACCTGTCCATTTACCACAAACTTATAATAATTTTACAAATTTTATATTTATTTAAATCAATGCTTAATACAGCATATGGCTGTATCGTTGCAATATATATATATATATATAAATTGATTACTATACTGTATTATACTCGTATAATATGAGTATTATGTGAGTATAATTTAAGCCCTTGCTGAAACAGGTAAACAGGAAAATAGTAACAATGAGAGAGAAATATAAGTTGGAGATAAGGTGAAGAAATTTCATGTAGACCAGAAATGGCCTTAGAATCAAAAAATAATGTTTTGTTTACTAAAGCTCTAAGCAGTATTAAATTTTTAAACTTTTTACGTTCCTGTAAGTTAGTGTTCATTATTAGGTAGGCACACATATTTTGCAATATATTATCACATATCAATGCAAAATTTTCACAATTTATAAGAGAATAACTATTATTATATTTCTATTTCTTATATAAACATATAAAGACCAAATGTTATCAAGTGTTAGAACACTTTTTTAATTCATTAAACAAACATTTGTATCTTGTACACCAAATGCAATATTTAAATTACTTTAGTTCTTCGTCATAGACAAAGTCATGTTTCAGTAGTCCGAAAAATTTAAACTGAATGGCCCCTATAGCTTTTAAGTAAATGTTACCTAATGTCATCTAATTTAACATGGGAGAAATAGGCACTGCGGTCTCCCCTTAAAGTTGTGGATCATTTGTTATTAGGTGTGATTCTTGTGTTCAGTGATTACAGATTATTGTACGTTTTCACTATTGAAAAGTGTATTTAATTAATGTATGTTTATTACACTGTAGTCACTCTTACAAGACGATTATAATTCGAGTAATTACAGACAATTTTGACTACAGCAACAGGCATTCACTTCTTAGACAAGTAAAGATGAACTGTTAAATTAGGCGTACGTTTGCTCAAGTTTTGACAGTTTATTTTCTATGTCTTGGTATTGTACTCTCTGCATTATTTTACCTGGGATCACGTGTGGTAGTGTTCAATACATATCATTCCAATACGAGATGTCAATTTGGGTCAGGTAAAGACGTTCGTTTACGTGCGTATTACAATCTCATAGGATAGGATATCTATTGCAATTAATTAGATAAATAAGAAGATGTTAACCACAAAAAGCACTGCAGTGAAAATAAGACAAACTCTGATAAATTAAGTTGCGTTTGGCTCAGAATCATTGACAGTATGTGTTAGTTTACGTATAGCGCTGTTAGTTTTGGTATTACAATAATCATAACAAAGTTTTCCGTGAAAACAAGTGATACGTTTGTACATTTGCAGTTCTTATTTAATTATTTGTTTTATTTTAATTAAATAAAATAGTTAATAATTTCTGACAAAAAAATTACGTCAAACGGCATTGAATTATAATTTAGACAAACTAGAAATATTGGAAAGACGAATTATTAGAAAAATATTGGGCCCACGAAAAACTTCAAAAGGTTGGAAATTAAGAAGTAATGATGAAATATATCAAAGTCTAGAAAATATAACAGAAACAACTAGAAAAATAAGACTATATTTTTTTAGACACTTATATACAATGGACGACAATAGAATGGTTAACAAAGCAGATCTTCAAATATCTGTGGGGAAGAAGTCAACATTAAGTTGGGTTTAAGAACTCCAAAGGGATTTAGAAGAAAATAATATAAACACAGAGGAAGTAATTGAAAGAGAAGTTTTCCGGGCAAAAATTTTGAAAATGGAAGGAGTCCAGGATAGGAGAGAGAAAAACGCAGGTTCAAAGTGGAATGACGACAGGAAGAAGAGATGACACAGTGAAAAGATGAAAGAATATTGGTGAAAAAGAAAAGAACAAAGAATAACGAATTAAAATTGGCATGCGGTTCTTAGATGGCCGATACAAAATAAATTACCTCAAACATATAGTTACATGAAAATATAAATGAGTGTGCATCAAATTAGTCAATTTAATAACTCAAAACGGCTTCAAAAGTATTTTGTAATACCGTAACGTTTTCATTCAATGTTTATTGTTTTTTCATTAATACTGAAACGTTGAATGTGTATGTGTTCACCTGAAAGCAAATGTGTTGTACAGACCAGTCGCCTTATTATACAAATAACACTTCACGATTCCGATATGACCGTGAAAGGAAATAAAACAGAAATAATGGTAGTCAAAGACGACGCAGCAAACGATTTGTCAATAAGGATGTGTAAAGGCAGTTAAGAAGTCTCAAATATCTGGGTAATTTGGTAACACAATTAAAATTGAGACTGGTAATAACTTTCACACGTCGAGGTAGGATATTGTCAGTAAACGTGAGTTAACACAGAGAAGAGAGGCTTAAAAAAAATTATGCTGGTAAACGTAGCAAATACTGCGTAAAAATAAGGATCTGCTAATCCATAGGACGGAGTGTGTTTGTGTACGGTTCGGAATCTCGGACTATAAGGAGAAAGACACGGAGCGGTCAGAAGATCTTAAGACGTGGTATTGTAGGATAATGGCGACGGTTTCATAAAAAGCGAGGATTACAAATTTTGAAGAGTTATAACGACGAGGAGTCTGTAGTAAAGCCTCATTGAATGGTGAAAGTACTGACGGCTGGCTGCCACGACCACAATGTGAGGGGAAAAGTTGATGAGAGGAATAATGAGGAAAAGGAAAATGCAGAGATATAAAAGTTACGCAGGTCCGCAAACACATTAGAAAAATACAGCGATTTTAGATATGTCAAGCAGCAGAATAACCTGACGATTGCAAAATTTCATCCGATGTAGGGATCAAGGCTGCAAGATTGCAACGTCTGTGAATAAACTCTCTCTCTCTCTCTCTCTCTCTCTCTCTCTCTCTCTCTCTCTCTCTCTCTCTCTCTCTCTCTCTCTCTTATCTCTCTCTCTCTCTCTCTCTCTCTCACACACACATACAACACACACAAAGTTAAATTAACTAATGGTATTTACATTGTGAAGGTGAATTTAATTTTATCTTCCTCTTCGTGTGGAATGACAACGGGATGACCGGGCCCTAGATTCCTTCCGAATCCGCCACCAGTTTTGTGGCATTGTCTGTCCATTAATGACACTCGGCAACTCTCTTCCATGATTTTCCGCTAACGGGTCCGTCCGTGATATCACCTTGCGCTTGCTTTCCAGAAAATGTCCCTTTGTCGGCCATTTTGATGCTGTATACTTACATATCCTTTGTACGTGCCATGTCCAACTAAGTCCTGTAATTTGAAAAACTGCATCAGATGTTGATCCTCATACATCAGTTTCAACCTATGATCAAGGTGCATTCGGAAAATATAATTTTAACTCGCATTAACATAATCGTTTCTGTAAATCCGTTAACAGCCGCGAGCCGAAAATTCGTTACTTCAATTTTTTGTACATTTATTGTTGGTAAAGTTTGAAAAGTAAAACAAACCAACAAAAAATATGTTAGTGAAACAATAACATCTTGTTAGCTATGTTAAAATTGAATGTGGAGCATGTTAAAATAACTTTGTGATTTTACGAGTATCCGTTTTGTATAATCTGCCCCTTTTAAAACTGAACACAACTCATATTCAAAATATACAAAACCGAACAGTCTTAAAACTACTCCAGAACTACTACAGTCTTGATCAGTACGTTCTGAAGAATATTACTTTTAAAAATAAGTTTTATTCATTATATTTGGTCTCCATATATTTGGTCTATAAGTTTTATGTTTATCACTGACGGGTACATACATAGAGCTATAGAATTTTAACTGAACATTAACTGTAATTTAATTTTTTATATTTTTATATACATTTATTTTCAATGTTTGTTTTAACTATTACATGTATAAAGTGTTATAGCCTGTATATGCATATGTATGCTGCATAGGTTACAGTATAAAGGGGTCTTTTCGAAGTAAAAATCTTACAAATACCTGTGTAAAGCATATGCTTAAATGAGTACTGCAAATTTTTCATCTTCCAGTAACGTACGTTTCTCAGTATCTCACTAAAGCCTGTTCGCATCTAATAAAATTAACATATTTACACATAAGCTTTTGCATCACCATTTGTAGAAATTTTGCTTATCCAAAATAACATGCTATCATACCTTGTTTCAACTTGGCATCGTATCTAGAAAATTCAAAAGGTTCAAGGAATTAAAAATGAAAATATAACTTACCAGCGGGAGCACTGAATTGTCTTGAAACACGTAAGTCAGACGAGTTCAAACCATCCTCACTTGAGTTGCTCACGACAGAAAGTTTAATTCCAATACAGCCATCTGGGGGACACAAGGGCCAAAGCGTATCAACACATTGTAAACACACATTTCCCTAAAGACGCCGGCACTCAGCAACGCAAGAGAGGAAATTCGCTTGCGTCCTCAAACGCGATATTTAATTCCACCTAGCTAATGGTGCCCGCTTTGAGTTGCATTTGTGTTTGAGTTACATGTACGTATCATACTCGTAAACACAACAATTCCTTTTTGTTAATACAATAAATCAAACAGTGCTAACTATACATAATTGTAATTAGGATTCGTTAGTTCTAACACTGAAGACGTCTCAATTTAATATTATAAAGTTTTAGTTACAAAATCGCTTTACCTGTAATAGATGCAATTGTTCTTGCTGTTACTAATCGGACCGTTAGTGATATAGTAAAACCCTACTTATATTAACAAAGATTATGCGCATTGGTTTAACCGACACGATCATAGAGAAATACTAATGCTGTCACGTTATACCGAAGAGATTAACTGTTGTTAATACCGTGCAGGCCATAAGCTGAATATTGCGATTATTTTAATTATTACAAAAAAATGTGATCCATTTTAATAGCGGGAAATTTAAGTTTAGCTGCATATATATGTGTGTGTGGTATAGAGATAGTAGGTGTGTAGGTACTGAGGTGATAATAGGTATATATATTACAAAATGACAAATTTCACTTAAATATTTATTTAAATTTGTGGAGCCCCACGATTTTGGAGCGCCAATTACAACAATACAAATACATCGATTCAAGTTAATTCAACTTGTGTGGCCTCCTGCTTTTGGGAGACAATTATTTATACAACGCACGTTAACTAATTTAAATGCATTTACATATTGTGTATTGAATTCATGGATGTAATCGTAATAAGAAGATGATACGTTATTTACGTTTAAAATCGTTCCATTATTTATTTATTTAAACAACATCTCTCATATCGGATATTAAACAATAACTCATTATTAAATCGTTTGTACGAAGTTTTCGTACATAACTTATTGCTAACAAATTACATACATAAGTTATATACAACTCTTATTATCTAATTGTAATTACTTTAAAATGTTTATTTTGCTCTCGGCTTACTCATGGTGTGTTCATATTTTTGCAATTGCTGATTCATTAGCTTCAAAAAATGAATTTACTTCTATTCAGACTTCTTTTATATTACTTTGTTTTACTTTCTACTGCATATGCATTTTTTTTCTTTATCATCAAAGACTTTACTAATTACGTTAATTCAAAAATTACTCATTTCTCTTATCATTTACGTTACTAATTACTAAATTTGATACAAGACATTATTATTCTAATTTTTACTGCTTTTACATTTATTTATTTTAATATTGGTTGAATGTCTTCCATTCAAGCTTTAATTAGTGTATTTCAACTGTCTGTAATTAAATGTTTTTTTATCACCTCGTTTGACGTGGTTATTTATCTGTACGTCATCCGTGTCCTTCTGGTTGTGTCCTCTGGTCGTGTTCTCTGCATCTACTTCTAGCCCTCTGGTCGTGTCCTCCGTGTGTGCTGATTAATAGTCGTCTCGTCTCATGTCATATGCTGCCGGTGTGTCCATAGACCTCATCGTATGTATTTTGCAGCTCTGGCTGTATAGCTAGGTGATCCTGTGACTCTTACGATAATGGTGAATTAGTGTCGTCGACTGACATAGTCTCCTGCGGCAATGGTTGAATCGAGAAGAAGAAATTTTACTAGCGCGGCCTGGTATTTATTGTCAGGTTGTGCAAAAATTCCTGTCTGAACACTTTTCAACTTGCCAGATTCTGTCGAGGCGTCACTCCCCCCACTCTGGTTCAATTCACTATTTTCGCGAATTACGAAGTTTATTTCACCTCACTCGATCACTAATTTTTATATGATTTCTATACGTAAATTGCACTTCTTTATGGTATTCACAAAAAGAGTTATTCATTTTTTACGTATAGTAATTGCACTTTTCGTCACCTCTGTATGGTTTTTTAACATTTTATTTATCTATAATTTCTACACACTTGGTGTCTTTTGTTTTATCCTATCGTACATAGTTTTCTTATAATTAACAATAAACATATAACTATTCTACTTGAAAAGGATTGGTTACATTTCAGGAACGGATAGGTTTCACACACACTAACATAATACGCGAGTACACAACGCTAGCGACATGTGTGTCGAAACTGCATGTCCATGCATGAATTCTGTACTCCCTATTTTTACTACGATTCAGCTTATGCAATCTGAATCATGTTTATTAATTTATATTTATTCAGTTTTATTATTTATTTTATTTATTTGGGCAATGCACAGTATCATTAGTGTTTGTACTGTTGCATTATTTCCCAGCTTGGTGAAAAAAAGTTTAATACAAAATTAAAATTTTTTTTCTGCCTTTATTATTAGACAAATAATATGTATTGTTTTTATTTATCGACACATTTATTTATTTTATGTGCGACTAATAATGAGTATTCGATTTTTCAATTGTACCCTTATTTGGAGGTTTTTTAAGCAAATATTCCCCCCTCTATGCGAGTAGAGTTGATGCATGTACAGTCGCCGTGTTGTTTCGTTACATTCGCTTTGATCATTGTGGGTCGCATAATTGGGCACAGTCGGACTGCCTTGGAAAACACATCGATACATACCAATATGTGTTTCACTCCTCGACTTGATCGTGGTTGTGGTCCCAGAAAATCCACTGCAATTAGCTCTCCCTTATTTTCTTTCTGGATGCTCTGAATTTCTACGTATTTATGCCATCTTTCACTCTGTAATTTTACATTTCCTTACTCATAACATTCCTACATTCTTTAACCTTTTCTTACATGAACATTACTTACATTTCTTTTCTGATCGCTCATAATCTTCTTCATTCATACCATTACTTTCTGATCGATAATAATTTTCTTAATTTTTACCATTACTTTCTGATCGCTAATAATTTTTTTCATTCTTCCCCTGTGTTGAAATACACTTCCGTAACAGAATACTTTTTAGCTTCGTTGTGTGGTCGCATGATCGGTTACAGATGAACTGCCTTAGAAAACATATCGATATTTTACTCGTAGTCCTAAATTCTAAGTAGTCTCTGCCCTTTGACTTTTCACTATCGCTTTATTCTGTGTCCTTGCATTTCCACTAAGGTATGAAGATTTCAATTGATCAGCCGTTCTGACAATTATAACATTTATTTCTCATCTCTAATCCTTTCTTCATATTAATAACAACATCGATAATAACATTCCTTTCATTTCTTAAATATTTCTTTACACTAACATTCCTCAACATTAATAATACATTTCTTACTTTCTTTTAAAAATAATAATCCTTTTATTTCTTATATTCTAACATTAACATTTTTTCTTAATTAATTCTTTAATTCTTTAACATTAACAGTAGTATTTTTCTTAAAATAATTATTTATTTTCGGGCATTGAGTGTGGTTCAATTTGCACCCTCCCTAGTTTAAGTTAACAATGCATTGTATTGTTTGACCGGCTGCCGGACATTGTTTCCTTTGCCGCATAGTCGCCGACATATAACAATTTCCACTTCTTACCTTCATTATCATTCCATTGTATTCCTCTCTGCATTGAATTGTTGCCGCTTCCTTTCATTGCACTTACGCCTTGGTCGTATGATTTTGGAAAACGTTTACGATTAGACGACCACACACCGCCTCCTTTATAATTTTTTCCGTCAGGCATCTCTGTTTTCATTAGCTGATGGCCTTCTCTTCGTTGTTTAGCCGTGTTCATTCGTTCTGTCTCTGTAGCTGTGCGCGTCGTAGTGTTGTGTATTGGTGGCGTATAATTCATTTTATAATTATCACGGTTTTGTGTAGCGTTTTGTATTGATGTCTTCTTATCACGGTGATAATGTTCTTACCTTTATTGATATTCTCCGACTGTGTCAAAAGGATTAAAAATTCTTCTATGGTTTTAATTCCCTGCCTATAAACTGCTAACTGAATATATCTCTGGAAATGGTAAGATAACTTTGAAAAAATTTCGTACTCTGAGAATTTTGGTTTAAGATGATTTACGCATTCTATTTGCGCAATTGTGTACTGTTCTATACTCTGTTGTCCGTGTGCGTTAAATTTTCTATACTCGAGTTGATCACTTACCTGTCGCTGAGTATGTATGTTCCAGTATCTGTTCTCAAACGCCTCACGAAACTGCTGATATGTACTGACGTTATCTCTCATAATAGAGTACCATTGACTGGCTGAATCTTAAAGATATCGCGTGACGAAGTCTGTCTTCTCGTCGTCATTTATCGCACTGCCAATCTTCTCTATTTCTTTCTCCACTCTAGCTAGGAATTCCATACTGTTCTCCCATTTACCACCTGAGAACTTTATTCTGCTCCTTTCTTTCATTGGTGTAGGAAACATCAACATTTGATTCTGTCGTCTTCTCAATTCACCTCGTAGCTGGTTCATTTCCTCTTGGATCTCCTCTTTCATATTGGATACCTCTCCCGAACGGTCTTTCGTACTCTCTTCAATTTTATTTTCAATAACTACGGTACGCGTTTCTATTTCTCTAATTCTACTGGTATTTGCTTATGACATATTATTTACAGTTTGGATTTTACCATCCTGTTCTCCCGTTATAGTAGTTAAATTATCATTTAAATTATCATTTATTTGTTTATGTGCTTCTTTTATATCTCTTCTCCAATCGAGATGCAATTCTTTTTGTTTATTTTCAATCCTCACTGCTTATTCATGTAAGGCTTGTTTAAAATTATTCTCAAGAGTGTCAATACGTGAGTTGGTATCAACAATCTTTTCTGTTAATTGTGCATTAGTGTCAGATATGCTTTGCTTTAATTCTACGTTGTCTTGTTTCAACGGGAGATTATCAATTTTTAACTCTTCTAACTCTCCGTATTTTTATGGTGTCCTGTTTAAAAATTTCAGACTGTTGTTCTAATTTATTTTATAAACTTTCTGTTTGGTTCTTATTAAATTCTTTTAATTCGTCCATTCTCGCATTCCAATTTTCTGTCTGTTTTGTGCTTAATTAATCTAGCCAGGCACGCATCATGGTTTGAAACGCTTCCATATCTAAGCTTCCTGGTGCTGCCATGTCGAATACGATGTTTTTATTTATTATGTTTAGAATATTATTCTTACGGAACCGAATTACTAATTTTTATTTATTATTATTATTATTAGTCTTAATTATTACAATTACACCTTTACATAATATTTATTTCGTTGAGGGCCAGTTGTGTCTTAATACACAACAATTAACATAACATACAATTAATGTTTAATATAAATAATTATCACATCTAATACATATTTTTTTTTATTTACCACACCTTTATTTTATTTTTTTTTAAGCAACCATTTAGCTACCAAAAAAAGTTTTCTTTATATAGTCAAATGGTCGGGATCATGCCACAGGTTCTTGGGCGACATTTTATAACACAGCATAATTTGTTGTATTTACATATTGTGTATTGAATTCCAGTGGGGTCAATCTACCTGAAAAAATAAAAATAAGGGAACTGAGAGCAAACAGCAATTTTTTTTTTGAATAGGTTCTATTTGTCTAGTAGATTAAGGGAAAAATATTTTTTTCGTCCAAAGGTGACCGGAAGTCCCCTTTTTTGGGCCTTTTATGAAAAAACGGACTTTTTTAACGTTTTTTGATTACACTAATGAATATATTTCGAGTTCTGGATGTTAGAATTATGATGTTACTTGACTACTGCGGCTTAAATGGAAAACAAAAATAAATATTTAGAAAGCTGAAAATTAAATTGTATGTGCGAAACAGTGGTTAAAGGATTCAAGGTGAATATTTAATTTTGGGAAGCGTAAAGAAAGTAAAGGGGCTAATTATCAAAGTTAACGAGTTAATGATTTCTATACAAATGTCATAGAGTGGTATCGAGGCGAGAGTGAGCATGAGGAAGTGCTTTTCCAGACAGCCTATACATATAAAATGTGTTCTATGGTTCTCGACCGACGAGAGATTGGGGTAACGACGATGATGACTGCCCATCTGTCATCATCAGCGGAGAGTAAGCCGTCTAGTCTCCTCCACGCCGCCAGCCCACGTACCGCATCCAGTACAATGATTAATCCCGTCTAGAAAGGAACATCCACTCGACATTACGGGTATCACTCAGGACCGAAACTCATCCTACAGTCTGGAAACTCAGGTGGGATCTCTCCATTATTACTAACTTTAGACACCTTCCACAGTTGTTCAGTTCTAAACAGCAAAACCTGTGAACAATCTTATGAATTGTAGACTTAAATCTGTGAACTTGTAAGTTTTGGTAAGAACATGCACCATGCTGGTGTAAAACTGTTTTTGACTGTGTAAAAGGAGATCTTATTCTGATATGCCCCACTAATTTACATTATGGAAATTTTCTAATATTAAAGTTCTTATGTAAAGGGAGATATACACGTATATATATATATATACGTGTATATCTCCCTTTACATATATATATATATATATATATATATATAGAGAGAGAGAGAGAGAGAGAGAGAGAGAGAGAGAGAGACAGCATATACAAAAATGTAAAAAGGGTAGTTTGTTCATAACCGGCTATGATGGGTTGCGACAGGTCCTTTAAATATTCATGCATGCTGTTCCCTATTGTTAATGAGAGGATATCTTTCTACATTCAATAGTTTTTAAATTATACCTTAGTGAATCGGTTATGCCAACCAGAGTGAGGCATACACTAGAGTTATGTTTCAGAATGATATTGTGTAACTCTAAAAAGAAAAAAATACTTTGCAATTTTGCACATTGATGAATCATGGGGTGAATCAAAGGGTTACTTGGGGAACTATTAATTTGGGTGGGTGCTGCTACTGGAGATTGTTCACTTCATATGAAATAATTGTGTGTCTGTGTGTGTATGTAGAAGTGTGAATATATGTATGTATATGTGTATTGTCCCGACATGGTTAGAAATAAGAGTTGCTGCAGCAATGTGTATATGTCAACAAATAAGATGTCAGATAATAAAGTAATTACATTAAATATATGAGATTTTACCCGTACAAAGAATAATTATTAGAGTACTCCAAACTCTAATATTATATGCTGTGCTGATGTTCTTAACTAGAAGTACTCTAAATAAATTCTTAATATTATTAGACATAAATGTTATAAAGGAAATGTTAATATTATTAAAGACAAATATTATTGAGGAACATTAATCTTATTAAAAAGAAAAATGTTATAAAGAAATATTAAAATCATTGAAGACAAATATTATGAAAGAACACTATTAGTTACAGACAGATATTATAAATGAATTAATAATTTTATTAAAGAGAGATGTTAGAAAAGAAATATTGACATCATAAAGAGAAAATGTTATAAACAGAACACCAATAAATATGCAGATTCGTTATTGTTACATGAGAGTTTCATTTTTAAGTCCGGTCACCATGTATGGGCCCAGTTACAATTTTCTCCCATCTAGACCAACTGTCTAGTTTTATATAATTAAGTTACTCCCCCGAAAGTGGTGGGGGGGGGGGTTTCAGTGGTACCGCAGAGCGTGGTTTTTATGGTCTATGCCTGACACACGTTACAATAGTGGATCAGTGCGTGCTTATGTGACAGGACTTGCAATTGCAAATTGATATTGGGAAATACGAAATTGAAAAATTTAATGATTTAAATTTGGGAGTAATGCTGAGATGAAGTAAGTAAAAAATTTTATTAGTGTTCATGTGTTGTTGGTGTTGATATGTAGGATGCTATACGTGTTCGTGTTGTTTTATGTTGTATTGAAAGGTGTGTAGTGTTGTAATAGTTAGTGCAAGATAAGTTGTTTGGGATTATAATGGTCTATAATTTTTTTAATATGTCAAGTGGGGAATCAGAATTGTCTATAATTCAGTGGACACACATACAAAAAAAAAAAATTTTTTTTTGCGCGCCCAGGTTCCGTCAGTCCTTGTCCGATTCGGCTGTGAACTGCTCAGCTCGGTTCGGTGTGCACTTGAATTCTTGTAGCATAACCCGTCATTCAATGACTTGCTATTTCATGTTTCTACTCGCGCGTTAATTATTTATAGGGCCATGTGCTCATGATATGAGGATTATCCTGTTATATTTATATGATTTAGTTAATTGAAGAGTGCGGTGATGGACGGACCTGACGCCTTGCTGATATGGAGTGAGATATTTTGTGATTATTTTGGTAAAATTCTTTGAATTTTTGTCATGCATTGACGGACCAGTTCTTGAATTCTATTTGTTTGTTGTATGTCAGGTGTATTTGTTTGCTTGTTAAATATGATTGATTGTTAAAGCTTAAATGTTTTATGTATGATCAGTGTCTTCTTCTTTGTGACTTAGAGAAGCAGCTCTCTGCCCTTCGTGTTCACCCCGTCTCTTGCAGCGCTAGAGGACCCTGGGACCGCTTGCAATAAGGCAAGTTCTTCATAGTGTGATGTTATCTAGTTGTTGTGTGTGTTCTTCCAAGGAGCGAAATGGACGCCGATGCCAATTGGTTCCAAGGTGTAGTAGCTGAGTCAGCAGGAACCGGTTGGTGGTGGTGTGGTTTACTCGCACCTCCGATCGTACATCTCTCACTCTTGGGAACCCTGATACCGTTACCTCCCCCTTTCTGGTTCTCATCTTAATTTTCCCAAGCTCGTTAGCCACCCGCTGTTGTAACGTGACTGCACCTTCTCCGCTTCCACTATGCTGGGGAGCTCTATCGGAGTCAGTACTCTGAGGAATTGCTGCTGTTGTTGTTATGGTTGGCCAAGTTGTTGCTGTGGTCCTCCACGTTGTTCACCAGGACGCCCTAGCACCACGGGACAGATACTGTTCTTTCCCCTACAATATTCAATAGTCAAAATTTAGGATTGACCCATGTGCTATGAACCAGAAACGCCTATAAAAATGGACCTCGATTATCCGGTGATAAAACTGCTGTCGAGCACAAAAAGCCTACGGGTTGCCCTAGCACCACGGGACTGATAATGTTCTTTTCGATTCGATGTCCCCTACAATATTCAATAGTCAAAATTTAGGATTGACCCATGTGCTATGAACCAGAAACGCTTAAAAAAATGGACCTCGATTATCCGGTGATAAAACTGCTGTCGAGCACAAAAAGCCTACGGGTTACCCTAGCACCACGGGACAGATACTGTTCTTTCCGTTTCGATGTCCCCTACAATATTCAATAGTCAAAATTTAGGATTGACCCATGTGCTATGAACCAGAAACGCTTATAAAAATGGACCTCGATTATCCGGTGATAAAACTGCTGTCGAGCACAAAAAGCCTACGGGTTACCCTAGCACCACGGGACTGATAATGTTCTTTTCGATTCGATGTCCCCTACAATATTCAATAGTCAAAATTTAGGATTGACCCATGTGCTATGAACCAGAAACGCCTATAAAAATGGACCTCGATTACCCGATGATAAAACTGCTGTCGAGCACAAAAAGCCTACGGCTTGCCCTAGCACCACGGGACTGATATTGTTCTTTTCAATTCGATGTCCCCTACAATATTCAATAGTCAAAATTTAGTATTGACCCGTGTGCTATGAACCTGAAAGGCTCATACAAAATGGACCTTGATAATCCGGTGATAAAAATGCTTTCGAGCGTAAAAAGCCTACGGGTACCCCTATCACCACGGGACAGACGCCGTTCTTTTCTTCTCGATGTCCCCTACAAAATTCATCGTCAAAATTTAGGATTGTCCCATGTTCTATGTAAACTGTAAACTATAAACTATAAACTGTAAACTATGAACTATAAATTGTAAACTATAAACTATACACTGCGATCTACGAACTACAAACTACAAAATATAAACTATAGACTATAGATTATAAACTATAACCTATAAACTATAAACTACAGACTACAGACAACAGATTACAGATTATAAATTACAGACTATAGACTGTATACTTTAAACTATAGACTATAAACTATAAACTACGAACTACGCACTGCGAACTACGATCTATGGACTCTGAATTGTGAACTATGGAATTTGGACTATAAACTATAGACTACGAACTACGGACTATAAACTATAAACTACAAACTACACACTACAAACTATAAACTCTATATTGTAAACTATAAAATCGTAAACGTAAACAAATTTCTTTCGGTAACGTTTCTTTGAACGGTAGATACTGGTACGATTTTCTTTTCTGTGGTTTTATATCATCAGTTGGTATATGTTACTATTGTAAAGTTTATTAAATTTTTGTAACATATCAAGTTCTCTACCATATTGGGTTTGTTACTTTATTTCGAAATTGCATATTAACATTACGGGAAAGTGAAACAAACTAATATTTGTATAGACTTGTTTGGTCGTAATGCATAATGGTTGTAAATCTGATAAACTCCTACATTTATATTATATGTAGTGTGAATAGGCTCAGATGTTAGGAAGTAGTTTGATGGGTTTGGTTTTATTTGGAAATTAGAAAAAGGTGA
The DNA here is from genome assembly GCA_034769895.1 of Magicicada septendecula. NCBI lineage: Eukaryota > Metazoa > Arthropoda > Insecta > Hemiptera > Cicadidae > Magicicada > Magicicada septendecula. Next base: position 306,442,701 of record CM068376.1, on the reverse strand, counting down.
ATGGAATGTTTTAATAGATTTAACTGAATGTTTAAAGAAAAAGAGAGGGAGAGAGAGAGTGAGTGAGTGAGTGAGAGAGGGCGGCATGGAGAGGCTAGAAATAGTTTTCCAGGGATTCTAGTTCAAGGTTATTTGATTATCGATTTAGCAAGCTGTAAACTTTATCATAAGTGTGGAGCGTTAATACGTTCTCTTGTGTGTACGTAACTCTCCCTCTCCATATGCTTATTGTTGAGCTCCAAATTAATGCCTTTAATACCGATAATTCTTCTTTCTAGACAGGTATTCTATACTATTTTGTCCATGAAAATACGTTAATACATCTGCCACGCGATGTAGTTATACCTGCGACAATAAAAAACACCTCCAGCCGACTCAGTCAATATATTTAACCAATTCAGCATTGTTGCCAGCAGGGTCCAGACCACCACTGTAACCAAAACGTCTGGGTGAAGCTAAAAGGATAGCAAACGGCCCCAAAACAGCCGCTAGAAAGTTAAACCAAGTTTATACTTCGTCCGTATAAAAAGAAAATAAATAAGGAGAACGAAAGTGATGAAAGTAAATAGTATAAAGGTGTGAGACTAGAAGGCACAGAATAGAGAATAGAGCAGGTTGACAGGTGTACGGATACATAGCGGGCACCTTGAATAAGTAGTGAAAGGAGAAAGAGAGAGAAAAATAGATAGATAGATAGAGAAAGAGAAAGTGAGAGAGAAAGAGTGAGCGTGTGACAGGGGAGGAGAGACAGACAGATGGGTACAGAGAGTGAGATAAATAAAAACTGTCAGGGGAACAGGTGATACTCTGCACAAAAATTAGAGTATAAATTAACATAGGCAGTGTAAAAGTGTAAAAACAAAATTACTCATTAAAAATATTATTTCAAATCATCCAAATGATCTATTGATGGAAAAAGAATATAATAATCACTGGCCATATAATTACTGATAGTAATTACTGACTAAAAATTTTAAAAGAAACTTTCTCATATGTTGAGCAAGTACTAGTGTAGAGTATCGAGTCACTAGTGTAGTTGCGAGTACTAGTGTTCTACGAGACACATGAACTGTGATCATTATGGAGTTTGTTAAATCGATACTAACAATTTCGTTGTCTATGAACACAGTCATATTATAATGTTATTTAGTCATATACAGTTAGTCAGTATACATTATTCACAACCAAAAATAAAAGTTATCAGTTAAACTATGCAAAAATAAATTATCATAGTTTGCAACACACAAGTAAAATCTTGTCGCTGCTGCAAAAATAATGAATGGATACTACACATATCCCTACACGTAACTAGGTTGTGACATATGAATGAATTTCCCAGAACGTAACTGTTACAATCTTGGGTCTTGTTTTTATACGATAGAACACGTGTGGCATAGAGTTGCTTAGAACCCTCCAGATGCCTGGAGAATAATCAGAGTACTGAAAAATCTGCAAGCGTTAGTTGCCTTGCCAGCGGTTCTATGATATTGCATCATACGTGGCAAACTTCATGTAGAATACGTATTTTTATCGCATCGGTGATACAGCGGATAGGGAACCAATGCACTTTTGCCACTGGACACATGATCACTAAGGATCACAAGAGTATTCCATCACACGATGTAATGGGAACCCTAGTACACACAAAACAGATATTTTCATCCCACCAATATTTGGATATATCTATTCGCAACCAGAGAAAATAGTTGCCAATCTCTCTATCCGCTCCCGGAAGACCATGGGATTCGTAAACCTTTATATTGGGTCAACATAAGTGATGAGGTACACACCACGACTAAACGGTGAAAACTATATCTTTAACGAACAACTTTACTGACAAGAATTAGGTAAAGCCCTGCTTCACAAGTGAAAAGTATTAACACACAAGCAGGTCCGAACGATATCGCGATACATGGATGAAACAATACAGAGAGAGACAAGAAGAGAGGGAGAGAGAGAGAGAGAGAGAGAGAGAGAGAGAGAGAGAGATTTCATATGAGTGAAAAGGGAGATAACGAATTGAATTTACATTAAGTTTCCAGTAACGGAAAAGAAGCACGTGTTTTAATTATTGAGTAGCGATGGTGTTGCACTATATTTGTTTTAAAATTCTGTAGGCCTACTCTACAAGGTAATAATTTAGTACCTGTATCTGTTGTATCCACATAATCGCAATTTGCAACATGAAATTAAATGAAATTAATAAATGAAATTTAGTAACAGCAGGTCTCGTTAATAACTAAGAAATCCACACCACAAATAAAATTAGAAGATGAAAGTTAAAACGTCCACATACATTATAAGTTGTTCCCCGTCGTAGCGGTTTCATTGATGTCAGAAATCTGTAAACAAGGAGTGCGAATCCTTTGTTACTTGTCCCGTCTGAACAGGTAGTCAAATATTACGTCGCTCCTACGGCAGAATTCACTTTGCCTCTGTACTTCGTAACAAAAGAAGTTGCTCCTTCCCCTTTCATTCACCAAATATGAACTCGTGTCTTTGTTGTAAATCAAACATTCGTTGTCGTGGCTTTGCTCCCTTGCAGGAGCTAGATATCTCTCGGCACCTCTGTGTTTCTTGTTATTAGCAAATTCCATCTCTCTTGCTTCATAACATTAAACTTTCATGTGTTCCAAATCGCTAGAACTGCCTGCTTGTTTCGCCTTCCATATATTCATGAATTTAGTGTATTGAGATAGAAAATGTAGAACTGAATACATCCTTAACTTGGGTAAATTGGTCTTTCATTATTTTTCTTTTTTTTGCATTTCTAAAATTACAAACAGTATTATCACTGTTGCACACCAATATATAAAAATTATTCCGATTAGCGCTTTCAAGCTTCTCAGCTCATCGGAATAATTTTTCTATAGTGGTGTGCAACAGTGATAATTCTGTTTGTGATTATAACCACTAACAGAACTTTGTTAATTAAATATTCTTAAACTTCGTAAGTAAAATTTTTTGCATTCTTAAATAAAAATTATGACTATTTCTTTTATGAAATTGCTAAACTGCTACAATTTTTTGTTCAGACAAAGCTTTTCGTCATCTTTGACATCATCAGGTCTTGAACAACCGTTGTTCAAGACCTGATGATGTCAGAGATGACGAAAAGCTTTGTCTGAACAAAAAATTGTAGCAGTTTAGCAATTTCAAAAAAGAAATAGTAAGGATGGCTGCTAATTCAAATAATACGAAGAATAAAAATTATTAATTTTTTTTTACTTAACATAGTCTATAACTTAGAAATATTTCTTAGTGTAAACGGATAGAACACTATCCTAAATAACGACCTTTGCATTGCAACGTCTAAAGGTCTATCTGTGAAACTTGTCACATCATAAATATACACTGTTGATTAGTCCAAAGAACAGCGGATCCGGCTGGCTAAGCCCACTCATAATATAATAACTGTATACTGTTCAAAATTTCTTCTTTACCTCTGTATGTACAAAAATTTTATTCTATTAAAATAAAACTACAAATGAATTCGTCCTCTTGAATATATTAGTAGTTATGGGACATTATATAGATCCTAAGATTGTGAACTCCACGTTAGTTCACCGCAATGCAAAATTCACATTACATGAAACAATGATAAAGCCTAAGGCCAGTTTCAGCTACTGGTAAAGTTGATGTCGTTATATGGATAACAAAATTGTCATCAGTTTTGGTGGGCAAATACAAAAAAAGTTTTCTATTCTAGATAAGCAGTCTCAAACGGAGACGGCTGCATTACCAAGGTGTATTGAATGTGACGTGTACAGGGCTACACTCTTCACATCGTGTCGTTCGTGAACACTATGGCAGTGTCGTGACTTAGCGTATAACAGCCGAAATTAAATAAGCATTTACGGTAGAGTTTGGGACCTTAAAGGGCATGAGAAAGTTGTTCCAAAATCATACCATGGGAGAATTCCAATCACTGCATTGCTGCTTTGAATTCTGGTTTCGAAACACTAATGGTAAGGAAAGAAACCTTGACAGAAATTCTTCATCGTCATGAAAGGTGATTAAGTCATAGCCTCTCCTCTCATAAACCGGGTAAAGTCAGGAAATAACCGTAGTTACAGGAGAAAACAACGAGGCGTATTCTAACGCAGCTGACGTAGAAAGCGAAAATGAAAAAAGATTTTGTGTACCCAAAAGTGCCAGATGTGTAGTGGAAGAGAACGGAGAATAAAGATGTTATCAAAAATAAAAACGTTTTAGAACAACCATTGTTGTGTTAACAGAAACTAAAATAAAGGTCAACGAAGTGAAAACATCCAAAATTTGTCCAATTTTACGGCGGAGTAAACAAGAGTCAAAAAGCGTAGCGGATGCACCAGTAATTATTATGAAAGTTATAACAATTTGCCATTGCGATTTGAGGAAATCATTCTCATAGGAGATTATCTATACGCAGGAATCTTCACACGGTAAACAACGATTTTTACTCGTTCAAGAACTCCTATCTGCTGTCTTGACTAAAGTATTTTACTCTGGTTGAGTTCTCAACAAACCTAAGTACTTTGTGTTTGTTGTTTAGTACTTGATAATGGTGGAGACATCAAGAGACCTTGTTCATTACTCAATAAAGATATTTAACGGTCTCCGTTGTTGTTATTCACACACTTATGGTAACAACTTACAAGTGAGTTAAGGTCTATAGAAAGTTATGTCATACCGCTGTAATAACCAAAAATTCATTTTCAAGGCATAAGAGTGAAAATAGGGGAGGAGTGCAGTTCCGATTATAATCTATTATAAGTACGAATTTTCTTATCGCTATTCTATCTAAAAGAAAAACAATTATTAAAGCATGAACGACTTAAAGCAATAAGATATAATCTAAATAGTGTCAACCAGTACTTAAAGTCATTTTTGAACACATTAAATTTACTTTATAAATTGGATAATTAATGCTTGATACCTTTACTTGGTGAAAATCCATTGTAAATTATAGTAAAAAATAAAACCATAAAATAGTTTTAGTCATTTCCACTCGTCAATTTATTAAAATTATAATACCATGACAGCTGTTTCGGCAGCACAGTGCCTTCATCAGATGGTGTAAGCTGACTAATTTTCGTACAAACAATACATAATATAAAATATAATACAAGTGCTGTTGTATAGAGAGCGATAGTAATCTCGTGTCAATAAGATTTATACACATTACACAAACATATAACATAACATATACCAAGTCTATTTATACAAATTAAGCAGAGGCGAGCTATTTAGATCTAACTGATCATTTAATAATACATTTAAATATTTGTGTTTATTAATTTCAATGGTTTCTAATAAATCAAGCTTTGGACCTTTATCAGATAAATGTAAAATTTCAAAATTGTCATTATAACTATGGTCTTTTTCTAACAAGTGATTTGCATAATTTGATTTGCCATCATTATATCTAAAACTATAATTGTGACCATACATTGTTTTTTCGAAAGATCTACCTGTCTGTCCGATATACACTTTATTACAAGACCCACAGGATAATTTGTATACACCAGACTTTTGCAGTTTATCTGTTTTACTCTTGTTATTTTTAATATATTTTCCCAAAGAAGACTGCGTCTTAAAAGCTATATTTACATTCCTTTGTGTGAAATATTTACCAATATTATCAGAAGCAGAACCTATGTAAGTGAGAGTGTGATATCTTTTAATCTGTGTTGAGGGAGGGTAAACTAGTTTTAAAGCTTGTGAATAAAATTTTTTGTTTAACAAGTGATCTATGAGGCTAGGTTGGTAACCATTGTTGACAGCTATTTGTTTAATAATGTTAAGTTCTGATTGGAAATTTGAGTCTGATAACGGAATACTAACTAGTCTGTGAATAAAACTGTGAAAAGCAGCCAATTTATGTGAGTATGGATGTGTGGAAGTAATGTGTATTGTCATATATCTATGTGTAGGCTTATGAAAAATACCGAAGTCTAATTTATTATTTCATTTTGTTATTGTAAGGTCTAAAAAATTGATACTATTGTTATCTTCTAATTCTAAGGTAAAGCTAATATTTTTGTGTAAATTGTTAATAAAATTAAGAAAGATCTGTAATTGTCTACGTGTACCTAGAAAAATTGCTAAAATATCGTCCACATATCTATACCAAAAAATAAACAATTTGAAATAAGGTTGTGCTCTAATTTTAGTTTCTATGTAGTCCATAAAGATTTCAGCTGCCAAAGGGCTAAGTGGATTTCCCATTGCAAGCCCTTCTTTGCCAATATAGATTTTTCAATTAAATTCAAAGTAGTTTTGATTAAGGCAAACCTTCAGTAAATTCAAGATATCCTCTCTCATAAAGGGGTTATTACAATTTTCAATTAATAATTTTTCTACAATATCTATTACATCAGTCGGTGGAATACTCGGAAACAAATTTCTCACATCAAATGATAATAAAACAGCTTTGTCTGGGATATGTGAATCTTTAATTCTGTTAATTAAGTCTAGTGAATTTTTAATACTATGTGTTGATTGAAATTTGCATTGTGTTTGTATAATCTTAATTAGTCTTTTAGATAATTTAACAGAAGGAGCAGTTACATATGATACCACTGGTCTAATTGGATGGTTATCCTTATGCAATTTAATTAAAGAGTAAAGCTTTGGTGGCTCAGGATTCATTACTGATAAAAAATCCAAATCTCGATTATCAAAGAAAGAACAATTCTTTATAGCCTGTTTAACATCTATTTGAAATTTAAAAGTCGGGTTAATATCAATGGGTTCAAAAGAGTTCAAACATTCAAGTGTCTTGTTTACATATTCGCCTTTGTCGATAGCAATAACAGTATTGCCCTTGTCAGCGCGGGTAAATATTATATTATTAACTACAGATTTTCTCTTAATTGAATTAATAGTTAGTCTATTTTTATTGCTAAATGGTAGAGTCTTAATTTGTTTAGCATAAAGAGAAGTTAATTTATCCGCTACAATGTATTTGTTCAATGGTATTGATTCTTTATGGAATACATAGAAACTAAAATTAGAGCACACCCTTATTTCAAATTGTTTATTTTTTGGTATAGATATGTGGACGATATTTTAGCAATTTTTCTAGGTACACGTAGACAATTACAGATCTTTCTTAATTTTATTAACAATTTACACAAAAATATTAGCTTTACCTTAGAATTAGAAGATAACAATAGTATCAATTTTTTAGACCTTACAATAACAAAATGAAATAATAAATTAGACTTCGGTATTTTTCATAAGCCTACACATAGATATATGACAATACACATTACTTCCACACATCCATACTCACATAAATTGGCTGCTTTTCACAGTTTTATTCACAGACTAGTTAGTATTCCGTTATCAGACTCAAATTTCCAATCAGAACTTAACATTATTAAACAAATAGCTGTCAACAATGGTTACCAACCTAGCCTCATAGATCACTTGTTAAACAAAAAATTTTATTCACAAGCTTTAAAACTAGTTTACCCTCCCTCAACACAGATTAAAAGATATCACACTCTCACTTACATAGGTTCTGCTTCTGATAATATTGGTAAATATTTCACACAAAGGAATGTAAATATAGCTTTTAAGACGCAGTCTTCTTTGGGAAAATATATTAAAAATAACAAGAGTAAAACAGATAAACTGCAAAAGTCTGGTGTATACAAATTATCCTGTGGGTCTTGTAATAAAGTGTATATCGGACAGACAGGTAGATCTTTCGAAAAAACAATGTATGGTCACAATTATAGTTTTAGATATAATGATGGCAAATCAAATTATGCAAATCACTTGTTAGAAAAAGACCATAGTTATAATGACAATTTTGAAATTTTACATTTATCTGATAAAGGTCCAAAGCTTGATTTATTAGAAACCCTTGAAATTAATAAACACAAATATTTAAATGTATTATTAAATGATCAGTTAGATCTAAATAGCTCGCCTCTGCTTAATTTGTATAAATAGACTTGGTATATGTTATGTTATATGTTTGTGTAATGTGTATAAATCTTATTGACACGAGATTACTATCGCTCTCTATACAACAGCACTTGTATTATATTTTATATTCTGTATTGTTTGTACGAAAATTAGTCAGCTTACACCATCTGATGAAGGCACTGTGCTGCCGAAACAGCTGTCATGGTTTTATAATTTTAATAAATTGACGAGTGGAAATGACTAAAACTATTTTATGGTTTTATTTTTTACTATAATTTACAATGGATTTTCACCAAGTAAAGGTATCAAGCATTAATTATTTGAAAGATGCTACAACTAGCATGTTGGCCTTGTGGTATTTTAAAGTGTTACTCCTTACAAAAATTACATCGCAGAATATTTAGTTCTTCAAAAAGTGCTTAATGGACAACTTAACACCACATTACTTGAGTTTGAAGACGAACAACAAAAGTTTATCAGCGATAAAAGGGGTTGAAGCTGGCATCAGAAAATGGCTGGTATACGACATGAAGATTCAATGCAATAAAAGAGACGTTTGTAATATTTACCTTAAGTTTATACATACAGAATTATTACGTAGATTGCATAATATAGAATTTGACTTGCTAGACTGTAAAGTGCAAAATGATGTTCAAAGAATTATTCATAATAAATACTTAAATCAGTTACGTAAGTTAAACAAGTTGAAAATGTTTAAGGTTAGTAATAGCGGTAATTATTATAATAATAGACAATACGGGCATAATAACAAATTTTCTAACCATATATTTTATCAACGTTTTATGAATTTGACCAACGTAACTTTTAATAGTTTTGAAATAAACTGATCTAAAAGGGTTTCAAATATAATATACAACCGTCAAATTATAATAAGGAGTTTGAAATTTTAGGTGTGGATTGTGAGTTAGCTTGTAATAAGTACAATAAATTTCATGAAAATTCCGAATCAATACCATTGAACAAATACATTGTAGCGGATAAATTAATTTCTCTTTATGCTAAACAAATTAAGACTCTACCATTTAACAATAAAAATAGACTAACTATTAATTCAATTAAGAGAAAATCTGTAGTTAATAATATAATATTTACCCGCGCTGACAAGGGCAATACTGTTATTGCTATCGACAAAGGCGAATATGTAAACAAGACACTTGAATGTTTGAACTCTTTTGAACCCATTGATATTAACCCGACTTTTAAATTTCAAATAGATGTTAAACAGGCTATAAAGAATTGTTCTTTCTTTGATAATCGAGATTTGGATTTTTTATCAGTAATAAATCCTCAGCCACCAAAGCTTTACTCTTTAATTAAATTGCATAAGGATAACCATCCAATTAGACCAGTGGTATCATATGTAACTGCTCCTTCTGTTAAATTATCTAAAAGACTAATTAAGATTATACAAACACATTGCAAATTTCAATCAACACATAGTATTAAAAATTCACTAGACTTAATTAACAGAATTAAAGATTCACATATCCCAGACAAAGCTGTTTTATTATCATTTGATGTGAGAAATTTGTTTCCGAGTATTCCACCGACTGATGTAATAGATATTGTAGAAAAATTATTAATTGAAAATTGTAATAACCCCTTTATGAGAGAGGATATCTTGAATTTACTGAAGGTTTGCCTTAATCAAAACTACTTTGAATTTAATGGAAAGATCTATATTGGCAAAGAAGGGCTTGCAATGGGAAATCCACTTAGCCCTTTGGCAGCTGAAATCTTTATGGACTACATAGAAACTAAAATTAGAGCACACCCTTATTTCAAATTGTTTATTTTTTGGTATAGATATGTGGACGATATTTTAGCAATTTTTCTAGGTACACGTAGACAATTACAGATCTTTCTTAATTTTATTAACAATTTACACAAAAATATTAGCTTTACCTTAGAATTAGAAGATAACAATAGTATCAATTTTTTAGACCTTACAATAACAAAATGAAATAATAAATTAGACTTCGGTATTTTTCATAAGCCTACACATAGATATATGACAATACACATTACTTCCACACATCCATACTCACATAAATTGGCTGCTTTTCACAGTTTTATTCACAGACTAGTTAGTATTCCGTTATCAGACTCAAATTTCCAATCAGAACTTAACATTATTAAACAAATAGCTGTCAACAATGGTTACCAACCTAGCCTCATAGATCACTTGTTAAACAAAAAATTTTATTCACAAGCTTTAAAACTAGTTTACCCTCCCTCAACACAGATTAAAAGATATCACACTCTCACTTACATAGGTTCTGCTTCTGATAATATTGGTAAATATTTCACACAAAGGAATGTAAATATAGCTTTTAAGACGCAGTCTTCTTTGGGAAAATATATTAAAAATAACAAGAGTAAAACAGATAAACTGCAAAAGTCTGGTGTATACAAATTATCCTGTGGGTCTTGTAATAAAGTGTATATCGGACAGACAGGTAGATCTTTCGAAAAAACAATGTATGGTCACAATTATAGTTTTAGATATAATGATGGCAAATCAAATTATGCAAATCACTTGTTAGAAAAAGACCATAGTTATAATGACAATTTTGAAATTTTACATTTATCTGATAAAGGTCCAAAGCTTGATTTATTAGAAACCCTTGAAATTAATAAACACAAATATTTAAATGTATTATTAAATGATCAGTTAGATCTAAATAGCTCGCCTCTGCTTAATTTGTATAAATAGACTTGGTATATGTTATGTTATATGTTTGTGTAATGTGTATAAATCTTATTGACACGAGATTACTATCGCTCTCTATACAACAGCACTTGTATTATATTTTATATTCTGTATTGTTTGTACGAAAATTAGTCAGCTTACACCATCTGATGAAGGCACTGTGCTGCCGAAACAGCTGTCATGGTTTTATAATTTTAATAAATTGACGAGTGGAAATGACTAAAACTATTTTATGGTTTTATTTTTTACTATAATTTACTATAATTATAAATTGGAGGGATTGACTTAATCTTTGAGGAATGCATATGTATAAAACACTCACGGGAAAGAACACAAAACACTTGTGAATTCGTCGTTACAACAGATGTGGATACCAAACGTATTGTCTTGGCACTGATTTTAATGTGGGGAATGCCTCTGTTTTACAAAAATACTGAAGTAAAACTTTTGTCTCGTAAAGTTAATAACAAAATCTTATCTCCTTGTAAGGACTAAATGGTTTTATAATATGTGTATACATTTTTTTGGTATCTTTGTTAATATAAAACGAGTTATACCTTTGACAAGGACAGGTCTAGACATATTACAGTACAGAAAGAATTATAACTATGCATCTACTTGAATGTTATTATTGGTAATAACGTTCAATACATATACTTCAAGTAAACGCCAAAACAAATGAGTTGAAAGGTGGCAAATGTTAATTATAAAATGATAAAAAAGGTAATTATCTATATCATATAATATAGTAATATATTTACGTAACAGTAATTATAATTATTATAGTTACAAATAAACAACCAAATACATATTTGTAAATAAACAAAGGGCGAGATCTGTGATTAAGGGGCGGGGGTAAACTAAATACATCCCTGTTGTAAAACTGTAAATGGTTTTCAGGTGTTATTCCTGCATTATTCTCCCCCTACCTTAAACTTTTGTTGTATCACAGTGATACTATGTCGGCTGGGGCGGACGGATGAGTGATGGGGAGCTTGTTTATCTGTGTATCACACGCAACTTCCCCCGCGCACAGAAATTATCTATATACCTCGCGCTAATCCCTAGAAAATTGTTTCGTACGAGTACACTCTTGTTTCAAGACTCAAATTTTAGAACGCGGTCGACTTGTCAATCTCATCGTAAGTCATCTTCTTTTTGGTTTTTGAATTCTTTGTAATTATTTAAACGACACAATTTGGAATTCTCGTTTGTGCAGTAAAATAAAGAGAAATAATCACAAATGATTTTCGTTGAATTCATAATTTAAAAGAAAAGAAATTATTATTGTGGATTTGTGTCATTAAAAAATTGTCGAAACTTTTTTAGTGTTTGCAATGCGTTTAATTTTATTGTATCTATCTATCTGTGCAAGTTCGTTTTACCTTGACAAAAATTACACAATCGACATACTAACTGTATGTTCTAGTTCTCTAATATACATCTTGTGCATTTTCCCTGAGAAATATTCACTAGATGTAACATAGCAGCTAATGATGCAAAAGTCAACTATCTTCCTAAATTGTAACGTTCTAGGTATATAGATAAAATTATATTTTGCATGTAGTTTTACTATATGGGCTTGCTAAGTTAACGATGAGGACTTTCATCAACAGTTAAAAAGTAGATATTCACGCAAATTATTGTGTTTAAAGTGATCTTGATTTTGAGGACGCATGTTTTAAGATTAATGTTTGTAATCTGCGAATATTAAGAACTACTAGATTGGCAATCTCCATGACTCTTACAATCATCTGTGTCTTAAACCAATCCGTTAAACCAATTGTTTACTCATTATGAATCTGAACAGACAATTCCACTCTTGACTTTATAACCGAATTATCCATAAGTGTGTCTTGTATTTACTTACAAGTATAGGACGTAGTCTCTAATATCATATGTATAGCGCAGCATATAATGTCTCGATTTACACGATAATTTTAAGTGTGAGAAATAGGAAAGAAATATAACGAGACCGCTAAATTTAGGTAGTAACGCTACTGGTGGTATATCAGTAGACTGTATAGTAATAAATAATAAAATAAAATGATGTTAAAGGGTCGACAGTAAAAATCGCGTATCCGTGAAAATTATTTAATTAAGCATTGAATGTAAACACATAAGGAAACCAAAACACTGAATGACACGCACTTGAGTATTTTAAATGTAAAATAATAATCTGAAGTGAACACAGAAAACAAAACAATATTTCTTAGTGATCCGCATAGTAATGTTTGATAAATTATATTACTAGGTCATTGACTTCAGTTAATATTACTGTCTTATTATGCAGAGCGCAGCAACGTACAGCGTACACTACTAGCTACTAGCTTCTTAATGTTATAATACTTACGTAATCTGTTGTAATAAACAATCACTTAGTACCTAGCGGGATTCAGATAGGGACGATCATGCGAGGAACACAATGTATATTTAATATTAAGACATAGTTAAAAATCAAGACAGTAACGCTAGATAAGAAGATGATTATGACATTTGGGGACATTAAATAGGCACGCGATTCCAATGACCGGAATACGCTGATACACGCCTGGAAAGAACTCGGAATAGATGACAAGACAACAATGCTGATAACGGACAAACAATGGCCAAACGTTAACGAACACTCGATCCCAAGTTTCAATTCCTGGGAGCTCAGAGACTTTTGAAATAAAAACACGGGTAAGACATGGAGACGGTACTCCACAATCATGTTCAACTGCGTCTTATCCGTGAATGAGATATGTGTCAGTACAGCATTACGAACGGAACCAGAACAGGCCACCAAAGGGCTCAGTTTGAATTTGAATGCTTCGCCTAAGAGACAACGTAGTGTTTTTCGCCAAAATTTTGAGATTTCTGGCAAACAGACAGAAATCCTGAAGAAAACAGCAGTAAACGCAGGTTTATAAATATCTATTTAAAAGGGACCATGACATAACCTAGGCAATGAGGAGCAAATGTTGTTATATCAAAAGAGGTTAAAAGTTCAAGTACTTAGTAAAAATCTGACGTGAAAATCAGAGAGAAACGACGACTGAGATGGCAATAAAAATGTCTAGGCTCTGCTATGAGACTTACAAATCCATGTCACTATCAGGCCAAATTCCAACACCATTGTGCGGAATTCAAACAGAGATCCTTATACGCAGCGGAGACCAGAGCTAGCATAGGAGTCTTGGAGATAGAGAAGGCAGAATGAGAAATTTTAAGGAAAATATAAAAATCCGGAAGAGTAGTAGAAAATGTGTTTATATTTTATTTGAGACAAACCGACAGACGTATGAAAAGTTTTAAAAGATCTCAACTACGATAAAGTAAAGGCAAATGCCATTCTATTGACAACTTAGAAAAATGTGTCAGCAAGCGTAATAAAGGAGATCCTGAAATTCCAGGAAAATAGAAAAAGTTACATAAATGAAAGGGATCACTGGTCACTAGAAAATATTTAATTGGAGGGGAAGATGTAGGAAACTGAAAAGCGGTGTGAAGGAAAATTACGGAGGCAAAGGACCTTTCGAAGTGAAACAATGAAAACCATAAGGGTGAAATCGGAAGAAGAATTAAGAGAAAAGAATAGTACTCTAGAACGAGAAAGAAGTTGTTTATTTGCAGTTTATATGATTTATCTACACTTATATAAGCATTCAATGATCTATTCGTATATCGATTGAAGAAAAGTAAGTTTTCAAGTGGCATTGATACGTTAATTTTTTTGTGAGGAATATTGTCATTACAACCTTAAACTGAATTTTTAAGAATGGCGTACGATATATCAGTTACTAGAAAAATAGCCTCTAAATAAAACAGTTTTATATTTGTTATTTTCTTATTCAGCACTATGATTTCTAAGACTCATCTTCCCCTCGTTCTTTCCTAATCAAAAGTTAAATAAGCCAATGATAAAATTTCAGTTTCACTGAAGAATTATTCTCACTGTTTATCTGGAGTAAGACAAGGAAGAGGTCATTATTATGAAAAAGCAACTACTTTTATACTTGTTTTATTTATTTTTTAGTGTAGGTAAATTAGATGCAGTATTTTAAATAAATTATTAAAGGGATGTTAACATTTATTCATTGGAATACACAGCCAAGATTTCAGGACAGCTCTATCACATTTTTTACATTTAAATTACAACAACAATTTTGTTAAAATGCCCGAATGAAATGAGTGAAAAACTACAACCTTGGTTTTCTCGTTAACTCTAAGAGACTCGCCAGAATTACGCTGCATTAAAATTGCAAATGGAAAGTTTAATGTAATTTGTGTTTTCTCCACGTGGTTCAAGCATTTTAACTAACAAAACTTCTATGTATTTCACAATAACTCTAAAGAGGTGTATTACGCAGGAAAAGATAACACCAATTAATTAATTAGTCTTAGACGTCTGTGATTGATTAGTTCCTCCTATTTCCTAATCTTAAAATAACAGTGATAGATCTGTTACGTTAACAGAGTTTACCAATGCGTGTTCCACAAAGTGTGTTTGCATACTACTAATGGGCTGTGGGACTACTTCACTACAAAGCGCATACTGCTTCCTTCTTTTTAATTCATTTATATCACTTATTACCTATTGTGGATAGATTGTACTTGTCATTCATTTTAATAAAAAAACATCTTTCATAATCGATAAAAGGCTAAATAAGATCTGAACCATTTAAAAATATTTGATCGATCTTATTGCAAAATTGTCTTCTCCAGGATCTGTATATTTTCAGTATAAAAGACAATGAATACACATATTCTGTGCGTTAATGTGTGATTTTCGTGTACATTTTACAGAGCATACATATTTGTGATTGTATTGATACAATATTATTTATTATCATTAAACGGCAGTTGCCATTACAGTAATGCTGTACAGTAACAAGTTGAACTTTTATGTTATCATATCAGAATCATAAGGATGTTGTTACGGCTGTCTCGCTGATCGTCGTATGGTACAGTGGAAATAAAATACAGACACGAATTAAATAACTAATCACCACCTTTAATGAGTCACAAATAACAATTTTAAATCAACAAGATACTTTTATAGAGTAATTCAAGTTACGCTTGATCACACGAAATAATAATGTCCACTATTAAGAGTTCTGCACTAATTATAATACAGTAATCACTTTCCACAACCACCACTTGACTCCCTGAATAAATCGCCACTCGTTAAGCCAGCCGCTGTTGTATATATAGCCTGCAGTTGTTCCAGAATAATGTTCCATAATTTGCGTCGTTAACAACAAGTGCTCTCGAAGAATCTAGAGATTCCAACTGTGCGGCCTTGACAGGGACACGCACCTGCTCGGGTAGCCGAGAAACGTGTAGAACGACACTCTCGGGAGCGTTCCGTCGTAACAATATTAATAAAATAGATCTCACCTTTTATACGAATATTTTTAAATTGAGCCATCTGCCAACCTAAAATTTCCTTTCTCTTAAAACTGATTGTCCACTCTTCTTGGCTCTCCGTTTGGAAACATGTGAGCTGACCATTGAGCTATTTGAACTCTTCTGTTATGTGTATTTCATGGAGTCGTTTCCAGAAAATTAAAAGAAAATCAACAGTGCGACTATAATTTATTTTATCGTCCAAAATGTTATCTCTGTAGTTTATGTGTCTAAGTTAACGGGACGTGGTTATACAAAATTTGTGTATGTGAAAATTGTGTTTGGTGAACTGAATTTTTTGAGTTGTAACTAATACGAATTTGTATTGGTTTGTATAATTATTTTTGCAAATATATTATTATTAATTTTTCTGTTTTACAATATTTAGGAAGATATCAGTTTCATCATTTCTTGTAAAATATGTAAAGAGAAAATCGGAATATAAAGGAGTCACTAAATAATACTATCCAAATCTGCGTCCTAAAAAACCTTTCGTGTAGAGTTAAAGACTATATAGTATGATTTAGTCAGATTAGATAATAATTTGAATGAGCGTAACATTGGGAAGTGTCATTTTTTTATAAACGGCGGACTGGGTCCTCAAAGAAACTTGTAAGTGTGATGAGGAAGCTGTCTTAGGGACGAATCGGCAAGGGTGAATAGGGTTAGCAGTATCTTTAAAACCAATTAGACAGACTAAGAATGATTTAGAATGAACATTGGATAGTAAAGAAGGAACAAATCTTATACGCTACTTGAACGTACTAAAATACGCATTAAAATGTCATTTTTTATATATTGACCTCCCAAAAATAACATTTTTCAGGACTTGTGTATCTTCTTTTAAAAATATCATTTTGAAATTGTATCCACCATATTAAACAAAGAGTGACTAATCAAATTCCTAAATGCACGATAAAATCGTGGGATAAAATTAAATTAGCAGAAATCAGTATCTATCAGTTTCACAAATATAAATTTAAGAAATTAATTGCCAGTCACTCCTTCTTGTTAATATCATACCTCACACGAATACTGCAAAGTGTCTTAATTTGACCATTGAAGATAAAGTATGATGGGAGAGCACATACAAAATACTGTAAAAGACAGAAATTGGATATTGCTCATAAAACAAACACGGAAAACTGTGT
Organism: Magicicada septendecula; assembly: GCA_034769895.1. NCBI lineage: Eukaryota > Metazoa > Arthropoda > Insecta > Hemiptera > Cicadidae > Magicicada > Magicicada septendecula. Next base: position 306,425,502 of record CM068376.1, on the reverse strand, counting down.
CGACTTATTGGAAGAAATTCTTTAGTTAACAATGTTCAACCAATACCGAAATCTATTTGAACTTATGGGCTATGTAATTATATAGGAATGCCAAATAGTGTCATATAAAAGTACAGATTTAGTGAAAGTGAAAAAGTCTGCTGATGTAGCACTTGTGACATGATTATGCAAGAGAATTGAGTTAACATTAGATTTCAAATCGTACATAAGCATTAGGATTAGAAATTGGTTTTTTATATTAAGATATAAAATTGGTTTTCATGTAAAAAATTTTGACAATGAAATACATAAGTCTTGTAGTAATCTACTCTATCTATGTACGATGAAAAAAGTTAAATAGTGTATACAAATTAAGTAACCAAAACAATAATAAATAGCAAAACTAATTAAATAAGAAAAATTAAATAAATAATAGTACTAGGAAACACCGAAATATGAATGAAATTAGTATATGAAAATACAATACAAGATACAAGTTATACAAAATCCTGTGTTAGAGCTTTCCAAAATTCCAAAGTTCGTTACAACGTTAAAGACAATTGTAAACTATGTGGTGATAGTCATCTTATCATTTTTTATAAATGCGTACAAATACACGATTTTTAAGGTAGAAAAAACGGATCTATAGCAGCTTCTACAAGTTTCAAGCAAGAACAACAACCTCGTACATGTTAACACGGTTCAGGGGAAATGACAAAGCGACTCCGTTGAGTAAATGTGAATAAATAGCTCGCATTACAGTCACGAGTAATTTTAAAATTATAGTTCGTTTGTCTGCAGTCAGAGAGATAGGAGCTGTGTGGTATAGGCCAATTAAAGTGGCTCAGGCAAAACAAAAAGTGAGTCAGGAAATCGGGCAAGTAGAAGGTAGTGGCGGTGTTTAACGACAAATGTTTTTCATAAGTAAACACTGCTTGTTGTATGCGTCTGTCATTTGAATGTTACCATTAATGCTATGCGAGGAGCTTTTTAATGTATCATATAAGTACAGCGTAGGCCAAATATATGTGTACGTTTATGGATATAGCTCCGGTACTGAAAAATTTGTCAAGTTAAATCGTCTTCGGCGTTAATCTAATTATGACTCAAATTAAATGCAATAATAAAATTTCAGTTTCAGAAAGACGAAAAAGTAGAAAAATAACAACCAAAAGCTTATTACGATTGGGAAAAAGCGACGCTTCGCATATTTTTGTACGACTTTAGTTTGTTACGACCAAAACGATTAATAACTTTGCAGAGACAACAGTTGAACTATTAATTATTTACACAGATTGCACGCCCTCGTTATAAATTTGCGCTATTTTTTACGTGAAAAACCAACCAACTTTTAAAAAGTTAGTCATCTATTTTGTGACCTCATTGTTTTATATGCTATAAAGTGTATGAAACGGGTATGCCAACAACGTAGTAATCTAGAACCGCAGGTTAGCACTTACTCTCTCTCTCTCTCTCTCTCACACACACACACACACACACACACACACACACATATGGTTTGACTCATTTACACTACACTTTTTTCACTATCATTGATTTAATTGATCACAATAATTTAATATTAATTAAAAAAGTTAATTATTTTGTTTAATTAATATTTCCTAATAATTCTTAAAATGTGTTTTGTTGTTAAGGGCTCCTCTTATTGATGGGAATTTTCGAGGATAGGTAGTGTGTACATCGCTTAGTTATACGTCGTTTGGCAGGCTCTTCTGTACTGTGAACCTCCAGGCCTCAGGCAGTGACTCGCTGAGTTTCATCACCGCTTTTGGTAACACAGGCACAAACGACCCTCTGCTACAACAGACGGAGGTTCTGCACCATGTAAGTTGCAACATCAGGGTTTACACTTTACTTCTATATGGGTGCCAAGCCACGTAGGCACCAAGTGCAATGAAGACGCTGACGCCGCAGCACGAACCGCTGCGGACAGTACTGAAGCAGACGTCTTTACTATAAGGCCTCATTTATACTTCCAGGTGGCAGGCGACGAGTGGCAAGTGCCAGGCGACAGGTGACGTCACCCGCAGCTGTGGTACTTTGTCGAGAATAGGTTTGTTTATACTTCTGCGAAGTGACGTGTTGCTCCTCGGTGGCGCTACCTCTCACCACCTGTCGCTGTGATTTGTCACTGGTACAGGCAGTTCTCCCGCGCTTTTTGGCATTTGCATGTGTTCTTCAAAATAATGTCCAAATAATGACGTGCAGACAATACCTGCAATTTGGAATTATGCAGATCCGAATTACAAAAACATGGATGTTGTGGAGAAAAGTTGGAAGGAAATAGCACAGTTGATGAATAAAGGTGAATACATTTTTTTACAGAAATGAAGAAAGTTAGATTCATTATTACATCTTATGTACTCTAAATACACAATTCTAGGAACACTCTGTACTTATTAAAATATTTTTAAAAATAAATTTTGTAGCTGTAAGCTAATATCCGTAACATCACGGAGTTAGGTGAGCTTACCCTATACAAATAAAATCTACAAATTATTCGATGTATCCCTGTCTGTTAAATGTTTGTAATTCATGAGAAATCACTTATTTATGAAAGTACGACATTTGTTTAAGAAAATAAAAAACATATTATACGAAAAGATATTGGTTGTTTTATTGCTGACTACAAGCAATAAGGAATATCGCTTATTTAATTTATTATTTAATTGTTTAATTTACCTTAGAGTTACGTAAAGCTTTACAGGAGAGGCAATAGGTAATTTACAAGTTCTCTTCCGCCTCAGTTTTCCTTCCACCTTTGCTAAAACGAAGTCGAATGTATCAGTAGACATTCTCATCTGTTGGAAAAACGTGATTGGTGTTGTCGCAAGTCAAAATACAGATGGTAAAATTCATCAAATGCTTCACGCAACTCATTGGTCGGATGAACACAATATTTCCTGCTCGTATCCTCCACTTCATTATCATCTTCTACCATGAGAAACATTTGACGTGTTCCAAAAGACATCCCTTGTGTAGTGGCTCGACCGTAGCCTGAAGTATAAATGCTGCACCAACTGACACCTACCTCTTTACCACCTGCCACTTGCCATCCGTCGCCTGTCTCCTAGAAGTATAAATGAGGCCTAAGACACGCCGATTTGAAGATTGCTGTCGCGCCAGCAATTCTTACCGCGTGTCAGCAAATGTGGCAAACTTTACGCACAAAACTGCCAGTACTAAATGAGAACACCGGCAGATGGCAACATGCGGGAGAAAGTAGTCGACGAGAACAGGTCTGTGTCACAAGGCTACGTATAGGCCACGCGAATCTGAACTGTCGCGCCTGTTACAACTTGAACAACAACAGTCAGTATAGGCTAGGCTTGCCACTTTTTAAAAATGAAAATACGGGACATTTAAGAAAATAACCATGTATGCCTAATTTTTGAAGTATTTAATTAGTATAATAAATCTTACAAACAGAATAGCGTTACAAAAGCAGACCCTATTAATAATTTCATTATTTATTATTTTTTAATTTATTTTTGTTTTTTATCGTTTTAACTTCAATACTTGTTGGAACTCTTTGCGATTTTCAAAAAGTTTTTATCTTCCAAAACACTGCTGTAGAATTCAGAACACGACTTCCTTTCGTTGACTAAAATCTGCAAAATAGCTTAAACTGTAGATAATTCTAAGCGGTTGCGCTCCTTCGTCCATTGCAAAGACATCATTGAAAAAATCCTTTCCACATGTGCATTATGTGCAGGGATACTGAAAACATACTGACAGATTATCAGCAGCTGCGTGTACTGATATTTAAGTTCACAAGCACTTAGGTAACGAACCCACTTATGCTAAGTTGAAATTTCAGTCCAGTTTTCTTTATTTTTTCAAGCTCGTTTGTAACAAATTCACGAAGATTGCTCCATTCCGTGAAAAGTTCATTGTCGTCAATACCTACATTCTTATCGTTTAAAGCCACACAGCTCTCTTCCAATTGCTGCCATGTTGGTGAACTATTAAGCTTCATTCACGAATATACATCATATTTATTCAGGGCGTCCATCCAGCTTCGAAGGTAATCATAACCAATTTTATAAAATCGTTGGACCTCAGCTAAAAACTCTTCTGCCTTTTCTGGTAGTATATCTTCCGATTTAATTAGAGTTTTTACACTGATAGGAATAAAATTCGCATCATGTCGTTCCTTAAAGATCTTCTCTGTTTCTTTAAGGGTGCCCAAAACATCTACAGTGCTCTTATCTCCACCCTCAATTTCTAAAATCTTCATTTTGAGAGCAGGAAGGAGGCTGTATACTACATTCAAATAGCACTCGCTTAAACGAGATGAAAAGAAATCAAACAGTATCTTTGGCGGGTGTTCAAGCAAAAGAAAATATGACTTCAAAGCTGGGAAAAGTTTTAAAATTCTCTCAATGGCATTTGACAGTCACAGCCAGCGCGTCTTAGAATGCGATACAATTGTTTAATACTTAACCCCTACAAATTCACAAAAATCCTTCAGACGTTCATTTCGCACAGTATATGTACTAAAGTGCGAAAATATTTTCATTACAATAACTTCTACATCAACTGACAATGTATCTGCAGCTGTGCGCATTGTATTGTGCAGTAAATGTGCAGGGCAACCAATTCCTTCCATGTCACCATTCAAAGTTGTTTTCAATTTATAACAAAAATTATTAGTCCCAAAACGTTGACGGCCGCCAAAGTTCGTATTGCAATTATCGCCGCAAAAGGCTACACATTTTTTTACATCCAACTCGTACGATTCTAAAGTTGTAGGCCTAGTACACAGTTCTACAATAGCGTCAGATGTTTCATTTGGCAAAGAAGAAACTTTGATTAACTTAATTTCCATACCATTTTTGGGGGTGAAGTATTGTACAGTAAAAGGAAATATTTTTTCGTTATTATGATTAGAGGCATCGGTAGAAATCCCATAGAAATTGGCTTCATTCTTTACAATAGTTATGACATGTTTTACTGATTGAGGTGCAATCACATTTTTAATTAAGGCTGTACATTTAGTTCGGGCACTAGAACATTTTTCGGCAATTTTTGAGTACGGGAATATAGTCCGGCAAAGTTTGTTATTGCAGTCACTGGAACTGAACGATTGGTGATGTTTAATAGTGTGATACGCCATTGTCATTTCAGGTGCAGTTACTTTGTCATCTTCATCTGAATGTCTTTTTAAAAAATAATTACTTACAGGTTTCGAGGATGATGGAACTGGAATCCGATTTTTGTGTTTTTTTGTTTGAATATGTTGTACAATGTCTGCTTTCCCACCATGACCAATACTAAAAGTACAACTGCACAACCTACAGGTAGCTTCATGTTCTTGTTCGCCTCTTCGAATAAAATCCCACTCTTTAGTATAATCATCGTTAAAACAACACTTACGTTTTGGCATTATATTATAGTTACAAAATACCAATGAAATTAATGATTTACCGCAACTGGTAATAACCGGCTACCGGCAGCAACACACAACACTAAATATCGCACAATTGAACCACGCAAATATAGCGTAAGAAAGAGTTGAGACGTGACAACAACAGATGATAAAATAAACAACAAGTGATTCATATAACAAGTTGATGACAACGACGGTGGTTGGCCTTGACTAGGTAGTGTTGCCAACTGTTATGCGGTCGTCTGAGCACCTCTACTTAAATATTTTCGGGACACCGGGACAGTTCGTGAAAATACGGGACAATTCCGTACATACGGGACGTCTGGCAACCCTAGTATAGGCTTACACATGTGGCAGAGTACTCACAGTTTAACACACCATAGGTGAGTGCTCTGCTTTTCGAGCCTCAAGACAGGTAAGTGGAGTTAGAGGTAATCTGAAGATTGACCTGGCTGACAAGATGACATCGATTGAAAAAAATCTTAAGCTCTTAAAGTCAGCTGGCTTAGTCAACCACTTACAAAGCGATTATTCTAGGAGATAGTCTATCGACAACAAACTAAATGTACTCCGTTTTTCTGAATACTGATTACAGGTTGAGAAGTACGGACTTTAGACCCTACTTCTCCAACCCAACACTAACATAAAAAAGAGAATAGTAATATTATACACAGACATACACGCTCGCTTGTGGGTCATTTTTTCAAATACTTATTGCTACAGTTGTTTTCTTGGTAAATATTCACTTGTTTTAAACCATTTACACTTGACGACTCTGTCTTGAAGAAGTCAGCTGAGACTCGCCCCTACACATCCTATAACTGCAAACAAGATTTCATCAAGTGGTCTGTTATCAGTCCGTATCCTTACAATAATTTCAATTCTCCCTAGACACACTAATTTGATTTGACCATAATACGTTACATTTTTAAATCAAATTGACTAGAGGAATACATATTTTGTTCCACACTCATCCCATAATATGAAGTTAATGTTGTTGTTTTCTGTATTGTATCATTAAGTTAAAACAAACACACAATCATACAAATACATCAAATCGCATAAACAATGACAGTTAATTGTAATAACCCCAAATCTCAACTTTACATGTTTTTTTTCTTACTACGAATTCATGTGATTGGGAGTTATGAATTCAAATGCTAAATTCAAATTCATTACATCATTCTATGCGGTGCGCTAATTAGTCAATGAAAATACAAACATCTCAATGCAAACACAGTTACAATAAGAAACGGTACTCCTATTGGACCCAGTTACAAAAACACACATTAATCGAGATAAAAAATCTACAAATATTACAAATACAAAAATACCTTTTCGTAACATAAGACAATGTAAGTATAATATTCTCAGGTCGTACGTGGCTAGAGTATCCTAACTACTGAATGTTAACCTTACAATGTAAGACTGTTCCATATATTTTGATAGAACTGTGATGTCCATACATGTATGTACTGTATTTTCAAACACTTTTTGCTACAGTCTGTTTCTTAATGTATACAATATATTTAATATTTATAATATCTTTACTTCAAGTTGTTTTTTTCCTTATTTGGAATATGTTTTAGGACACTTAGTGTTCCCATCCTCAGCCTTCCTAATTTTTAATCTTGAGGAGTACTTGTGTATTGGTTGGTTGTTTTTATGGTTTCCTGTTGGTTTTTGGTATTTTAAATTGGTATTATTGTGTGTGATAGTGCTGTATACATTAGTGTTTTGTGTATTTCCGATGTTGAGTGCTTTGAATATTGTTTCATGATTTTGTATTGATTTGTAAGTAATGTCTGAACAAATACAATCGTAGAGTTAAGGTTTCAATTTGAAGTTTCTAAATAAAATGCCGTGATTTTCATGAGCCAAGATGTCTTGAATACCATACGCTAGCTTTAGCCGGAACTTCTGGTGATTAATGGCTTCAGATAATAGAATGTGACTTTCCGCCCAGAAAGTTTCCAACAATGGCAAAAACTGTAAATCATAATTTTCATTATAACGCCTCATCTACATAACAATTGAAAAAACGAATTAAGTCGAATAAGTTTAAATTATTTGTTTTTAAAAGCATTTACAGCCACCAGAAGAGTGACTAAAAGAAGTAAAAAATTTATGAATACCTCGGTTTTACCAATTTATTGACACGCCTCGTATTTCATTTTTACGAAGGGTGAGATACACAAATAAGGCACTCATACGTTCTTCAAGGAAACGTCAAGTTATGAAAAAAAATTCAAGTCTCCTGCAGTATTTACGGGGAGCTTTGTTTACGCTGAACAATCTCCGATAACCGGTTTCCGTAAAGTTTTAGTCGGCAGCTGCGTATAGTTTTTTCAGAAGTTACTTTCATACTTTACTAATAGAGAGCGTTTGTGTGTAAAAAGGAATCGTTTGCGGTACCTCTCTCCCCTCAATGTTTACCAGGACTGTGTATTGTTTGTAGTCCAAAGGGCTCTGTGGTGTACATGCTAATCAAATTTTAATTCTTACAATGGGAAAAATCTTTACATTGATTCTTCCTCCATATTTCGTTTAATTGTCTTTCTGTTAAACTCTTCCGATAAAGCTAAAGCCAAAACGCAAATTAATCTATTTGGTTCACTGAATATATGTATACATTTCAGTACAATTGTCAAACGAAAAATGTGGGAAGTTTCATAGACATCAATTGATTTTTCTTTTTTTCTAATGATCCAAGAGATACTCCTGTTAATATCAAGATTTACAAATTTGGGCGCATATACAGTACATGTAGACCTGTGATAAAGACGCGGTACGCTAATTAAATTAAGCCTATGTATAGGCAACCATTTTTACTCAGTCCAAAATCGAGAATTGACTGCTCGATTCAAAAGAGGAGACAGTAATTAACAATATTATATAATGTTTAAACATTTACATGAATGCTTCCAAGGAATGAAAAAATGTATAGGCTACATAATTTAGACCCTGTTAGGTATATATATGCACGAAATTTGGTCTAATAAATTTTTAAAATTTTTTATACACTTAAAAGTTGGAGAGATGATAAAATTATATATTCAAACACTTTTTGCTACAGTCTACTTCTTGATGTATATAATATACTTAAAATTAAATTTATATTTACTTTACCTAAAGATGTTATTTTTCCCTTATTTAGAACATACAAGAAACAGAAATATATAAATGTAATTTGGGCACACATACAATAAACACTGGACATGAATTCCCAGACATAACCAACATGACACTAATAAAACACATACCACACAAAGGCACCACAATGAATATTTGGGAAAATTTACAAATATACAAACACAAAACAAACTAATACCTGAACAAATACAGAACAATACAAAACATGATACAATTTTCAAAGCACTCAAGATCGAAAATACACAAAATACTAATATATACACCACGATCAGAAACAATAATATCAATTCAAAAAACCAACGGGAAGCTATAACAACAGCCAACCAGCACACATGTACTCCACAAGATTCAAAATTAGGAAGGCTGGTGGTGGGAACACTATGGATCCCGAAACGTGTTACAAATAAGGGAAAAGTAACAGCTTGAGGTAAAGTAAATATAAATTTTTAATATTATATATTGCAATAATACAAACAGTAATGATACTGTGCATTGCCAAATAAATAAAATAAATAATAAAAATGAATAAATGTAAATTAATAAACATGATTCAGACTGCATAAGCTGAATCGTAGTAAAAATAGGGAGTACAGAATTCATGCATGGACATGCAGATTCGACACACATGTCGCTAGCGTTGTGTACGCGCGTATTTTGTTAGTGTGTGTGAAACCTGTCCGTTCCTGAAATGTAACCAACCCTTTTCAAGTAGAATAGTTATACGTTTATTGTTAATTATAAGAAAACTATGTACGATAGGATAAAACAAAAGACACTAAAGTGTGTAGAAATTATAGATAAATAAAATGTTAAAAAACCATACAGAGGTAACGAAAAGTGCAATTACTAAACGTAAAAATGAATAACTCTTTTTGTGAATACCATAAAGAAGTGCAATTTACGTATAGTAATCAAATAAAAATTAGTGATCGATTGAACATCGAGTGAGGTGAAACAATCTTCGTAATTCGCGAAAATAGTGAATTGAACCAGAGTGGGGGGAGTGACGCCTCGACAGAATCTGACAAGTTGAAAAGTGTTCAGACAGGAATTTTTGCACGACCTGACTATAAATACCAGGCCGCGCTAGTAAAGTTTCTTCTTCTCGATTCAACCATTGCCGCAGGAGGCTATGTCAGTCGACGAGACAAATTTACCATTATCGTAAGAGTCACAGGATCACCTAGCTATACAGCCAAAGCTGCAAAATAAATACGATGAGGTCTATGGACACATCGGCAGCATATGACATGAGAAGAGACGACTATTAATCAGCACACACGGAGGACACGACCAGAGGACCAGAAGTAGAATGCAGAGGACACGACCAGAGGACCAGAAGTACATGGAGAGAACACGACCAGAGGACAAGACCAGAAGGACATGGAGGACGTACAGATGAATAACCACGTCAAACGAGGTGATAAAAAATCATTTAATTACAGACAGTTGAAAGACACTAATTAAAGCTTGAATGGAAGACATTCAAACAATATTAAAATAAATAAATGTAAAAGCAGTAAAAATTAGAATAATATTTCTTGTATCAAATTTAGTAATTAGTAACGTAAATGATAAGAGAAATAAGTAATTTTTGAATTAACGTAATTCGTAAAGTCTTTGATGATAAAAAAAAAATGCATATGCAATAGAAAGTAAAACAAAGTAATATAAAAGAAGTTTGAATAGAAGTAAATTCATTTTTTGAAGCTAATGAATCAGCAATTGCAAAAATATGAACACACCATGAGTAAGCCGAGAGCAAAATAAACATTTTAAAGTAATTACAATTAGATAATAATAGTTGTATATAACTTATGTATGTAATTTGTTAGCAATAAGTTATGTACGAAAACGTCGTACAAACGATTTAATAATGAGTTATTGTTTAATATCCGATATGAGATATGTTTTTTAAATAAATAAATAATGGAACGATTTTAAACGTAAGTAACGTATCATCTTCTTATTACGATTACACCCATGAATTCAATACACAATATGTAAATGCATTTAAATTGGTTAACATGCATTGTATAAATAATTGTCTCCCAAAAGCATGAGCCTACACACGTTAAATTAACTTGAATCGATGTATTTGTATTGATGTAATTGGCGCTCCAAAAATCGTGAGGCTCTACAAATTTAAAATAAACAACAATTTGTCATGTTGTAATTGTCGCCCAAGAACGTGTGGCGTGATCCCAACCATTTGACTATTAAAAAAAAAAAAAAAAAAATTGTTTGTAGCTAAATGGTTGCTCTAAAAAAAAAGTGTGTTAAATAAAAAATATAATATATATGATAATTATTTACATTAAACATTAATTGTATGTTATGTTAATTGTTGTGTATTAAGACACAACTGGCGCTCAACGAAATAATATCATTGTAAATGTGTAATGGTAATAAGAAAAGTAATAATTAATAATAATAATAAACAAATAAATAAAATTAGTGATTCGGTTCCATAAGAATAATATTCTAAAACATAATAAATAAATACACAATATTCATAATGGCAACACCAGAAAGCTTAAACATGGAAGCACTTCAAACCATGATGCGTGCTACGGTAGATGAAATAAGCACAAAACAGACAGAAAATTTGAATACTAGAATAGACGAATTAAAAGAATCTAATAAGAAACAATTAGAAGAACAGTCTGAAAATTTTAATAATAAACTAGAACAACAGACTGAAAATTTTAAACAGGACCCATAAAAATAACGAAGAAGGTAAAAGAGTTAACAGAAAAGGTTGTTGATACCAACTCACATATTGACACTATCACAGAAAATATATGTGAAATAAGTGATAAACAAACGGAACAAATATGTGAAATGATGATATGGGAACAAATGATAATAATTGATAATTGAAGATACGAAAGAAAATACGTTCGTAATTAATAATGATAATCATAGAGAAATAATTAACATTAAGGAAGAAAGCAAAGTAAAAATTATGCGATCATACCTTATTGATAGGAATATCCAAATTGCAATTACACACAAAAGAATAAGTCACATAAAAGAAAAATATGTGTAAAACACTAAACATACACTAAGTATCACTGTAACGAGAAACATAGTATTAAATCATCTATACGAAACACTACGCAAACTTGTGATAATTATAATAATAACATTAACTATACGCACGATAAGTATAAAGCGAACGATAATTATAATAATGATAATTATAACTGTAATTAGAAAAACTACAGAGGTTATCATGAACGACGGATGAAAAAACAGTCAACAGCTGTTTATATGGGCTTCACGCAGACTGACCATATGCAATGCTTTAGTGACGAGAGAATTGTGGAACGTGCGGAGAGAAGAGAGAGAGGTTATTCGTCGCAGCTAAGAAACAAATTTTTACCCTATAAACAGGTGAGTTATGCAGTCACGCAGAGTTACACGTTACAATGGAATGTTAACGAGGGTGATAAGCGGAAATTGCTATATGTCGGCGACTATACGGCAAAGGAAATAATGTCCGGCAGCTGGTCAAACAATACAATGTATTGTTAACTTAAACTAGGGAGGGTGTAAATTGAACCACACTCAATGCCCGAAAATAAAAAATTATTTTAAGAAAAATATTACTGTTAATTATTAATAAGATAAAGAATTAATTAAGAAGAAATTTTAATGTTATAAAAGGAGTTAAATAATAGGGAATAATATGTGTAAAAAGGTTAGAAATTATATTTAAGAAAATGTTATGAGTGAAAAGAAAAAAAATGATAAAGAATTAAATAAAAAGAAATGCTAAATAAATATAAGAAATAAAAGGAATATTATTTTTAAAAGAAAGGTAAGAAATGTATTATTGATGTTGAGGAATGTTAGTGTAAAGAAATATTTAAGAAATGATTGTAAAGAATGTTATTATCGATGTTGTTATTAGGTTAGAGATGAGAAATAAATGTTATAATTGTCAAAACGGCTGATTAAGCGAAATCTTCATACCTTAGTGGAAATGCAAGGACACAGAAGAAAGCGATAGTGAAAAGAAAAGTCAAAGGACAGAGACTACTTAGAATTTAGGACTACGAGTAAAATATCGATATGTTTTCTAAGGCAGTTCATTTGTTATGGAAGTGTATTTCAAAACAGGGTAAGAATGAAGAAAATTATTAGCGATCAGAAAGTAATGGTAAGAAGTGTTCATGTAAGAGAAGAGTGAAGAATGTAGGAATGTTATGATTAAGGAAATGTAAAATTACAGAGTGATAGATGGCATAAATACGTAGAAATGCAGAGTATCCAGAAAGAAAATAAGGGAGAGCTAATTGCAGTGGATTTTCTGGGACCACTACCACGATCAAGTCGAGGAGTGAAACACATATTGGTATGTATCGATGTGTTGTCCAAGGCAGTCCGACTGTACCCAATTATGCGACCCACAATGATTAAAGCGGATGTAACGAAACGACTAAAGACTGTACCTACAATAACTGCGTCAACTCTACTCGCATAGAGGGGGGAATATTATGTAAGACCTCCAAATAAGGGTACAATTGAAAAAAACGAATACCCATTATTAGTCGCACATAAAATAAATATATTCGCGTATATCTGACATTTCAGGAAAACTGTAGTTCGCCGTCCTTGACAATTATATGATAAACAATGAGTGAAGAAACACGAGCAAAGGGAAGTTAAGAACTGTCTTTAACAAAAATAACTGACGATATTATTATTTTGTTAACCTCCAAGTGTTATAACTGAAATCACTAAAGTAAACATGTTATTTATAAATCGAAACATGAAACTTTCATTTTCTGTTACTCGAAATAATCTTAATACTTGTGAATCATATTTTGTTATGTAAACAGTTGTAGTTAAATTTAGTAAATGTTGTTTGCATTAAAGCTTGATCCTTTACATTGTTATAAATTACCGTTACTGAGTTAACTTCAAAAAAAAAATAAATAAATAACTTCAAATACATTTTTCCTAAGCTGGAGGAACGGAAGTCCGGTACAGAAAAGATCAAGTAGTCAGCATTTATGGATAGGATGTTTTACGCCATTACTCAATCATTTAGTAACTCGGAACAATCAAGATGTCATTGTGTTCACAGTAAAGGCTTAACATTTTGTGTAACAAACCACAATTTGGTAAACTTAAAATTTATAGAGCTATTAGTGATCAAACAATTAAAGTGGCAGCAATTTTGAAATTTGAAATCGCAAAATATTGTAATCTTGTATGTATTAAAGAACATTAATCTTTACATGTATACCAAATTTCATAAAACATTATCTCAAACCCTTTTTGAGATACAAAGTTTTCCTTTAAAAACACAAAATAGCGGCCAGACGAAAAACAGATGTTTCTGAACCTATTATAATATGAATTTTTTTTCTTTTATTTTCACCTGTAGAACACATCCGGAAATTTAATTCGTTTCTTCGTGAATCATTCTGTATATGCCGCAACTTCATGAAATCTAATCTGATCAAACAGCCTCCATCCTTGTTCGCCTTAACTTGGAACAAACTCTCCAGTCTCCGAATTATCCATTTGTTCTGACTTGAAATCCCACTAACAGTGTCACTATATTAAGGTCTGGCAAGGTAGGTAGGAATGGGGAAGGTATTTTTGCTTATAAGCTATCTATTTATATTTACCATTGTACTATAATCCTACTGTTTACACACACACATTTAAACACTTGTTGCTACAGTTCTTTTCCTAACATATAAGTTAGTTGATACTATACTAGCAACAATCTTTTTTTTTAAAACAACAGTCTTTTTTTTTATGAAGGTAGGCGAAAATCTCTATAGACACTAGGAACCCCGTAGTTCCTAGTAGTGTGGGACTCTAACCCACTAAAAATCCCTTCCTTAATGCTACAACTGAGCATGCTCATCCAACAGCTTCTCCTTCATGTTTCCTTCACGGTTGATGAAGTGAAGCCCAGTGGCTAATCCCAAGATTATTCTGTCTTTCCCTCACGTAGAGTTTTATGGATCTATACATATTAATTGCTTTTTATTACGATGCCAGATTCTGTCTATTGAGTCACTTCAGGACGTGTGGAGCTTCTTCCACCACGTGTCGCATGATTGGGTTATCGTGTTTCTGAATCCTCTGATCATGTTAGTCTGAATATTTTGTTATTATTTCGCTGACATTTTCTGCATTGAGGTCTCTATGTAGGTTGTCGTTCCTTATATACCAATGGGCATTCACGATGCTTTGAGTACTTTGTTCTAAAAGGTTTGTATCTTTTTTGAATTCGTTTTCTTTGTAATGCCCCACAGCTGAATTCCGTAAGTCCACACAGGCTTCAAAACTTGTTTGTAGTATAGCAGTTTGTTTTAAAATGTTAGTTGCGAGTTTCTCCCTAACAGGCAGTATATTTTTCTGTATTTTATGTTGAGCTTCTTTTTTTAATATGCTCTTTCCATTTAAGCTTTATATCCAGCCTCATACCTAGATACTTTGCTGTGTTAGCATATTGCACTTCCAGCCCAGTAATATAAACCCTTACTGGATCTATTTTTCTGTTGGTGAAGTTGATATGAACTGACTTGGATTCATTAAGTTTGATTCTCCACCGCTACGTCCATGCACATACTTCTGCGATAGAGCTTTCGAGCTTGCTTGCTGCTGCTTCAACCTGATCGCCCATTGTTAGGTTCGTAGTACCATCAGCAAATGTTGTCACGGTAACTTCCTCATGATTACCCAAATCCGTCGTGTACAATAGATACAGGATGGATCCCAGCACGCTGCCTTGCAAAACACCCGCAGAAATCCTCTTCAATTCTGAGTACTCGTTTCCACATTTAACACGAAAATATCGGTCTGCAATATACGACCAAATTGTGAGATAGATAGATAGAATTCCTCCGGAAGATCTCTGTGTAATTTGTATTAAAGTCCACGGTGCCAGATTTTATCAAATGTATGCGCTATAGCCAGGAATACAGCTAAGCAAATTTTTTTTTCTCTTCCAGCAATTTCTCAATCACGTGTGTGATTTTATGAACATACCCTACTGTGGAGCCTGAAACCAAATTGGTGGTGAGGTATAAGGTTTCTTTCCTTAATCAAAGGTTTGAGCCTCTTTAAGCGCAGTTTTCCAAACAGTTTTGAGATTACTGTCAGCAGTGAAATTGGTCTGTAAGGTTTTTTATCACTTGGTGCTTTTTCAGGTTTCAGGATCATGATCACCTCAGCTCCTTTCCCTAGCAATCAAGATGGTTTTCCTTACTTGAATCACGTTTTGAGCATTAAGCGATGTGTTTATTATCAGCTAAATTGGCTTTTAGACTGGTGAAACAATCAACCATCAGACAAGCTAAAAACCAACATGGCTTATGACGAGCGTATTGCTTAATGCTCGAAATATGTTCCAGGTAAGGAAAAAAAAATCTTGATCGTATACTAGTATAGTATTAAGTGGTGTGCGCGCGTAGTGCAATGTTACGTTCTGGTGCGTGCATGTTCATGTGGTGAACGTATTTGTCCACACGCAATAATAATGTCACTAATAGAGTCCCGCACAATAATCACTTTACACTAATAGCCTCTTGAAACCCACTGAGTAATCGCCCGAAGTAAACTGAAAACTAAGTGGCAAGTGTGAGCTATTTATAGCCTGCAGGGCTCCATAATACGCGTCCTTGACAAGCACTCGAAAATTCTAGAGGATACTTAGGCGCGGTCTTGGCAGAAACACACGCACAAGCCGGGAAGCGTGTAGAACGACGCCATCGAGCGCACCAGAACGTTCGGCATTACGTAACAATATACTTATTTGATGTAGTTACTTTAAAACCGTACAGTATGTTTTATGTTTTTGTTTAATTTGTTATAGTTTACATATGCATCGTGGTATATTTTTCATACGATTTGTACCGTTGCAATTCACACACACACACACACACACACACACACACACACACACACACACACACACACACACACACACACACACACACACACACACACACACACACACACACACACACACACACACACACACACACACACACACACACACACACACATCGCAGTTACTGCAGTTACTGTCTAATAATTTATATCCAGGGGAAACCTATCCAGTTTACCTATTTCATTGGAAAACTAATCGAAGGCACATTGAATATTATCTTTTCAATTTTATCCTTAACAAGATTTACTGTAATCCGTCGTCTCACTTTCGACTGCACTCTTAGTATAAAATATTATATAATGTATACATTTTATAATAATTTTACTTGTATCACAATATCGTACTTCAAAGAAAGTTTTATGACAGAGTAAAAGTACACAAAACGGAGCAAACTTGGCATCTTTAAATCATATAAAAAGCAGACGTTTCTTAGAATTGAGAGGGATGTGGGCGGACCTGTTATTTTAATACACCTTCACTTTGATTGTTTGATACGGTAAACATTTCATTGCCACAGAATGTTTTTGCGTAGTTCAGGTATTATTCAACAAAAAACGGGGAAAACAAACTGTGGAGACCGTAATGTACAGTTCTTAGTGTCATTAATTAAAATATAGATTCACTCGTGACGGCAAGTTTACCTTCCACTAATTAATCACCCGCGGTTCAGTATAAATTGATATCGTCGTAGTTGTGTGTTCTTTTTTAATAAAAATGATTAATACTGTAGGGATTAAGCGAGAAGAAACTGCAGTAATAACTCAGGAGTCGAAGGCGGTGTGATAATCAGCGGTGCCCAGACCGTATTCCTCAGTCAAGACTGTGTCCTTTCTGTACAGGGGGTGGGAACTGTGTGGAAGGTCAATAGATCTCGACGGTCTGCTTTAATACACCGCACACAGTCAATCTACTACATGGTCATCGGTATATTTTTAAATCATCTCCTTTGCTTTATTTTACATGACTTGACATTACAAGGTTATAAGCCAGTAGGGTCTACCTTACTCCTGCACTAATAAAAAAGCTTCGCCGTGCTCAATAAGTTTCCATGATAGAAGAAGTTGTATTCATTCTTACATGTCCTTCAACTTTACCATTTCGCTTTCTGTAAAATCACATATGAATTTTATACTTCTCCGTCTCATTAGTGATTTCCATAAATTTTTATGGTTTTAATCAAGTGGTCTCCAACGCAGTTTAGACCTTCGAGGCGGTGCGTTCAGTAAGTTTTCGTGTTTTGTCTAGTTATCTTTGTCCATCTCATAGTCTCTTGTAGTTTATTAATTATCTGAGTCTCCTGTGAAGGTCTTGTAACAATTTTATTTTTCTAAGCTATAGCAGCCTACGCCACGTTCAACCTCCCTTCGCGAGGAGCTGAGATATGTATTTAGAGTTTTTTTTAATATAAAATATTTTGAAATAAGGATATTTTAGTTAAGCTAAAATATAATATTAGTGAATAATATTATATTATGTTATACTTTATTTGGTAATTTATTTATGGATTATATAAATAAGCTCATACCGTTTGTTTTAGTTAAATTTACCTTCATCCTATATTTCTTTATTCCATCTTCAACGTAGCATTTATTATTGGCTTTAATTAGAGCCAAATTTAGAGACAAATTTTCTACAGACTACGTTTCTAGTCCTCCAAACGTTACTCCTTGTTCATCCCCTAATGCCCTTAGGAGGTCAATAGAGTTGGCGACAGGCAGCGACCTTCCACCACTCCTGTACCTATTTCTAGTTAATTTAAAAAGAAGACCTATTAAAATTAGAAGGATAAAACCTGCATAATGTAAGTTGATATGGTAAATAACATAACGATTTGCATTACAAATTCAATACTAACATAATTCATTCAACCGATAATCAACATTTTAATGGTCAGTATAACGAATCGATATATTGCAAAGTTGCGTGTCACAGGGAGTGTGGTCAGTTGCTACCCAATCGTACAAAACCCGGTCAGTTCCGACCCGGCAAATTGAGAGCGAAAACATCGTCCTATCAGCTACACACGCAGACTGCGTGTAGAAAGGCGTGTGAATATATGAAGCTCACGGCAGGATTGGTTATGCCGTACGACTGTTTACAATGTTTATATAATGTTGCGACCAATCAGTGTCCTCTGCGCATACTTACCCATATTACCATACCATACCCATATTATGTTTACCCATACTGTTTCTATTGACTTACGGGATACAAAAACATAACTCATGTGTCACAGGCATTAGATCGCAACGCTTGACCCTTTAACGAGACGTTTCTGCTCGCGCCGCTCGCAGCTTAAAGCATATCACACGTGGGGCCACCGCATTACAAAACTTATAGTCACCTATACTAACATTAACACATTACATTTCATAACACTATTACTAGGTATATAACTCAACGATTGCTATGCATGTCATTCACAACATCTCTACCTTCATTGTAACACTTATATTACAATTAATTTCCCGTTGTACACTAACTTCACAAGTCTCCGTCTTACTTGTACCCGGAGGGACCAAACTAAAAAGACACCAAACTAAACAAGGAGGAACTAACATAACCTGAAATAATCTAATCTGACCTAACAAAATTATTGAAAGAAGAGATTACTCGTACAAATAAAAAAGTTACAGAATTTAAGCCTCATAGAAGTTCGGAACAGAAACGTTTCTACTAGTTTCCACGGTGAGAGTAAATTGCTAGCAAGTAAAAGTGCGGGGCTCAATTGACCGCATAAGATCAGATAAAAACGTCGTTTCGTCGCAACTGGCCGAGACCGTGTCAACAGAACTTCACAAACTATGGGGCACGAAATATGGCGGTGCGGTACTTCTAAAAGGGGGAGCAGCGAACTCCTAGGATACTATATTATTAATTTACTCAGTCCAAGGGAGCGACTACAGAAAATATACTATTTTGTTGAGATGTAAAAGAGCGGAAAGTTTATGATCAAAACTTTCTTTTAGACGTGTTTACTAAATTAGTTTTTTATAATTTATTATTTTGAGAATATTACTAAAAATTTCTATTACATCATGGATAATAAACTTGACGTCACATGAAGAACTTTCTTTCTTGCATAACGTTAAAATATGCATTTTATGAATTACAGCATGCAAAACAATACGCATTGTAAACAAACAAAACATCACACCACATTACTAGAATGGGGGGGGGGGTGGCAGACACGATTTCCTGATATGTATCTATAGGAGTCATTTTTTTTTAAATTTAATTTAACCATTTGCAATTAGTATAACATAAAAATAACATACTATAAGCAAATTGTTTGTATGAAAAAAGATAGGTGTTGACCATGTGGAGCTGTTATCCTGTGATAACAAACTCAGTTATTCCTTAAAAGTAAGTTACAAAAAGAAACAACAGTCACAAAGATTATGGTTGCTTAAATCTAGATGGTAGGTCTAGTATTTTTTGTCTCTTTAGTCTATGAGTGTCTTCACTATTGTCTAGCAAATTTATTGCAAGAATATTAGGGTGTAGTTCTATTTTACTTACAGTATATATTTTTCACTGCACTTACTCACTTCATCTTTAACAGATGACACGTTTAAGTCACAGAGGATTTCTCTATTTGGTATAAACCAGGGTGCATTTGTTATAATCCGTAGAACTTTTGTCTGGAATCGTTCTAGTATCTCTATATTAGATGTTGATGCCGACACCCACAGCTGTATGCCGTAGGTCCAGATTGGTTTGAATGCCACTTTGTAAAGTAGTAATTTATTGCTAAGGGACAGAGTTTATTTACGCCCAATCAGCCAATAGTATTTGCTGAGTTTATGGCCAAATTGTTTTCTTTTGTTGAAACTATGCGTCTTCCATGTCAAGCCTTTATCCAAATGAATGCCCAGGTATTTAACATTGTCCGCTTGTGGTAGGTAATGGCCATTAAAAGAGACTTGAGGTGACGCTCCTCTGCACTTAGTGAAAGTGACATGGACAGATTTTGTTTCATTGATCAGGATGCGCCATGATTTCGTCCAACGTTGAATTTGATCCAAGTGTTGTTGAAGCATTCTCGCAGCAATGCCAGGATCTGCATTACAAGCCAGGATTGCTTTGTCGTCGGCAAACGTTGCTGTTCGGGTGTAGGGACAAGTAGGAATAACTGACGTGAAAAGTAGATATAACGTTGGTCCAAGGACGCTTCCTTGTGGAACACCAGCTCCGACAGGGTACAACTGTGTTACTTCTAGTCCATATTTAACTCTAAGTACATTTCATGCATGTACGACTTCAGAATAAGATATAGCGTGTGAGGGAGTACTTTTTTAAGTTTGTAAAGAAGGCCCACGTGCCAAACCCTATCGAAGGCCTAGCTTACGTCAAGGAAGGCCGCGGTACAGTAACCCTTTTTTTCAAAAGTATGATTGATGAGTTCAACTACCCGGTGAACTTGTTCTATAGGGCTGTGTCCTTTTTGAAGCCAAACTGGTGGTCGGGTATAAAGTTGTTTTCCTCAATCACAGTTGTTAGTCTTCGGAGAATAAGTTTTTCTAGTAGTTTACCGAGTATCGGTAACAGGCTAATAGGTCTGTAGGATGTTACATCATTAGGTGGTTTGCCTGGTTTTTGAATAACGATGAGATCTGCCACTTTCCACTGAGGTGGACGGACAATTGCATTGTATATCACTGTAAGTAGTACTATTCCTTTTCTCGGTAACTCTTTAATAAGACGCCCGGTGATAAGGTCATAACCAGGTGATTTTTTGGAATTCAGTTCATTTTTTACCATAAACATCACTTCTTTAACTGTAAGAAATTTTGGTAGTGGTGACATTTGGTACGGTGCCTGTAAAAAGTTTTCAATTTCAGCGTCATCTACTGAAGAATTTTGAGATGGCAGCGGTTGGAACAGATGAAGTCCGACGGTGGTGGCCTTTTCGTGATCTGTACGAGCCCAGGATCCATCCCCTTTCCGGATTGGTGGAATAGGGTTTTTGGGATGTTTTAGGTTTCTCGTTGCTTGCCAAGTAGAGTAGTCTGTTTCAGCTGTATTTGTAAGGTTTTCTAGAAAGTTCTTTAGTGATTCGTTTTTTAACTTTTTAATTAGAGTTTTTAGTTCTCTGGAGGCCTTGTCGTAACGTCTTTTGTCTGAGGGGTATCTGGAATTATGCCAAATCCTTCTTAGCTGTCTTTGGATTGCTATTTTTTCCCTGACTGCTACTGGACAGCTCTGATTTCTTCTTGTTTGAGGAATTTCCGGTGTAGCTTCCCAAGCGGATTCTTGAATTATACAGTTTAATGTGTTTACCGCTACCTCTATGTCCATGTTTTTTTGAGGGGAATCTTTAAGTTTATCTTCCGGTCAACGAGTTGTCTGATGTATTCCCAGTCAGTTCTGTTGTTGAAAAGGGTAGCTGGTTTCTTTGTAGCGGCGAAAGTGCTACTAATGGTTGTTATGATTGGGGAGTGATCAGAGGACAGGTGCAGGTTTGATTCTATCGTAAGTTATCCTGAGGCTATCCCTTTTGTTACGAAGAAATCTAGTAAGTCAGGAATTCTGCCTGGATCTGTGGGCCAGTACGTTGGAGCAAATGTTGATAAAAAGCCAAGCTGAAGTTCTTTCATAATTTGAAATAGTAGTCTGCCTCTGCCAGGTGCAGTCAGACGGGATCCCCACAGCGTATTTTTAGCATTAAAATCGCCTCCAGCCATAAACCTGTTGCCAAGAGAGTTTAGGAACTCTATAGTTCCCTCCCTGTTTGGGAGGTAGTTGGGCGGACAGTATACAGAGGAGATTGTTAGCGGTCCGTGCCAATCTTCTATGACAATACTTGTGGCCTGAAAATAGTTTTGTTCAGACTTAGGGAGCTCGTAGTGCTGTATGTGGTTTCTTAATAGTATTGCGGTGCCTCCCCTAGGTCTCCTGGCTGCATCAGGGTGAGGGGTGTGGTAAAATGTAAAGTCCCGAATGTTGAAATATGAGTTGATGGAAAAGTGAGTTTCTGAAACGAGTAGAATGTCTATTTTGTTGTGAATTAAGAAAGTCTCTACTTCTTGCCTGTGAGCAGACAAGCCATTTGCATTCCATAACGCTATTTTATAGAGTTGTGCCATTACGTAAATTTTTGTTGTAGGAGTTCCGTTAGTGTATCAATCTTATCGTTGAGTCTTTTTATTTCTGTGGACATGTGATTGATAGTTTTCTGTTGACTCGTTACTATATTCTGAAGGAAACAGATAAAGTTACTGTTATTATACTCGGTTTGCTGTAGTGCTGTGGGTTGTTGTGGAGCTAGTGAGTTCGTGCCATGAAGAATCTGCGCGTAAGTTGATACACTGGGTTGTTGCTGAGTGGTGTTAAAAACTGGCAGAGCATTGTCAAGCGGTTGCTGCACATTAGTTTAGTTGCTGAATTGATTATCTTGAGAGCCTTGATGGATTTGTAGAGGCTGACGGTGTTGTGTCTTTTGGAAAGTTGTGCCATTTGGGGACCGGAATCTTCTATTTATTATTTCCAGGTAAACTCTGCATATTTTGGCATTGGCAGGGTGAGCACCACCACATAGGGCGCATTTAGGGTCTCGTCCATCTCCCTTTTTTGTACAGGTTTTATAGTCATGATTTCCTGCACATTTGTAAAAACGATAGGGCCTAGTGCAGTTTTTTCCAGTGTGTCCGTAGCACCAGCATCTAGTACTCTGGGGTAATTTGGTTTTCTTTATAGGTTCTTCGAATTGAACGACCGCATTTAATAGTCGTTTAATTTTGAAGATATCAGCATTATTTGCTTTTTTTTGTAGGTCGTTAAAGAAAAGATTTTTTGGTATGTTTTTTTGGTCTTCCCACACCTGTATGTTTGTAATAACTACAGCTGTATGACCTTCTTCGTTTAATGCTGCTGCTATGTCTTTTGTATCTGTAGTGTGATGAAGATTACGTAGGACTACTCTTAATTTTTTTTCTTCGTCCAGAGTGTATGTGTGTCGTATAACTTTATTGTCATCAAGAAGTTTCTTAACCAGCTTATAGTTTGCCGGAGAGTTTACTTGTAGTTTTATCTCGTTTCCCTTCATTACCTGGTAATAGTAGTCTTTGTCAGTAATGACCGATTTTAGAATGTCTAATAGAGGCTGCACCTTATCAACAAAGTGAAGGATGAAGGATGGAATATTTTCTGTGCTGTTACCAGTGGTAGTTTTCTGTTGGTAAGTTGTTCATCATTGAGGCCTATAAGAGGGAGGAATCTGTTTTGCGTGTTAGTCACATTCGTTTCAGCTTCACGTGGGGTTTGAGGACTGTCGTCTGTCCTTTTCCTTTTGTTCTGTCTAACGACTTGGAAATTGTTGGGTCTATAGGATTCTGACTTATCACTATAGACTCATTGTGAGTCGCTACGATCGGGGGGACGAATTTTTTAATGTTCGTATATGTTTGGCTAGGCTGTACAGGAATAGTATGGTGAGTCGTGGACAGATTTAGAGCGTGTTGCGTTGTATAAGATGGTGTTTTCATAAACGTTTCTGTTTGAATAGGTTGCAAGTTTGGTTGAAGAGGTAGATACATATTGGGTGCAGACTGCATTTGCTGTGTTTGAGGAGTTTGCCAAAAGATTGGTTGATGAGTTGTGTGGTTCAATTGCATAGGCTGAATTTGTTGATACGCTGTAGATTGTACAAAAGGGTACAGTTGCTGTGTTGGTTGTAAGGCTGTATTCGTGTTTGACATTGCTAATCAGTTCACCGCTACACTTGACATACACACACTCCCACACACATATACACACACACAGACCCACGCACGCACGGACACTATGAGTATTCAGTGTCTGTTTAATGGTCCGATAATGATAACCAGTATAGTAGTATCTAGAAATATAATTACCACAACAAAAACATCAGATAACAGAGCACACAACATCGACCGCACAGCACGAAATTTCAAGGAGAACTGATAGGAATCATAAAGGTAAAACGATTAAGAACTTCTGGTGACATCAAAATCAACATTTTGTCAGTAGAATAATACTCCAAAACACTCAATTACATCCGCAAAAGCATGTAACTCTAATACAAATTGTAGACAGAAATTACGACATAGCACGTAGTGGTGGTTGCAAAACTTCTGAACTTCTCGGAAAACATTATTGCCTTCTCCAGAACGTCTGACATAATCACAAATCGAATTATAACGGTAATGGGCTGGAAACTGCTAACAATTACGCGTTCACTTCATATTAAAAATAATTATTTGCTCCGAACTCATCGTATTTAATACAACCATTTAACTTTACTATAGGCATGATGTAGTTCGGCCAAATTGCTTCCACAAAATAAATATCAAAGTGCACTTTTTTATTAACTTGCCTCACATCGACTAGCCAGGTAAAAATTATTAAATGGGAAACGTGCTGGAGTTACGATGAGCGGAAAAGGCGGAAACATTTTCTGTCTCTATAGCCAGCATACGCTGCACGTGAATGTTATGTTATTTTAGTAGAACTGTACACAATTTTTGGATATTTTCTATACGTATTTAATCGCGGGAGACGACTGGAAATATATTATTTTTTTTAGTTGAAAAAAAAAACCAAATTAATGATTGTTAAATGATGTAATGCTTAAACCACCTTTTCCCACTACAAACGTGATCACTGTTGCTGTCGCTATTGGTACGAACGCTTCTGATTTATTCATTGTTAGTACTGTCCAAATCGTTAAACATTTGTAATTTATTGAGCAACATATTTCATTAAGTTAGTAAACGTAACGTTTGACTGCATAAAATGACAAGAAAACGTTTATCCCAGGGTGACCTCTGCATACGTTAAATAGAATTAGAATGTTAAGAAATATCCTCCAAATTATTACGATGCCCAATAACTTTTTCGAGTAAAAGCAACTAAAAAAAAGGTTGACATGTATCTTTCGGCATAAGATCTGCCATAACTCTTTTTCGTAACACTGTCGCTTTTTTCGGCGTGAAGAAAAATCCAGAGGGTGGGATACGAAACGTTGCCGAATTTATAGCGACCGACCACGGCCTAACAGGGAGGTATTTAATAATTTGAGGATACTGACACCGGCCGTGTAAGTTTTAGGCAAAATTTAATACAAAATTATTTAATTATAAGTACAACAATACCGACTCGGATTCAAGTTGATTATTGTAATTAGTTCATCAACGGACACGTCATGAACAACAAAATCCAAGAACAAAAATTAAATTATTATAAACTAATTAATTAATTATCTTATATTCCTTCAAAGGCTGGCAGAAGACAGAGAACAGTGGAGGAGTTCATAAAGAAAACCTGCTATACAGCAGAAGAACCGATGATGATGATATTCCTTCCATAGTTGTAAGGCTGTTTCATTCAAAACCTACTTAAACTAACCCAACCCAACCTTACCAAACTTATAAATTCCCTTCGATGTTTTCATATTTATTTGTATTTTCCTAACTAACCTAATCTAGCCTGGCAGCTTACTAAAATTAATATGTGTTCTACAGGTGTCGCCGAAAGTGCTATGACAAAGTTAAAGAAGAAGATCGTAACAGGATTTATACCAACTTCAGAGGAATGGGGTCAAAGAACGAGCAGGAAAATTATTTGCAGTCCCTTTTTTCTGCCTCTGAAGTCAAGCAAAGAAGAAAGAGGAAACCAGATGACGAGTCAACAATACGTAATAGGCAAAGTTCTTTTGTGCACGAGGTATCAACACCGACAGGCAAAACCCGGCTATGCAAGTTGGCTTTTGTTAATATGCATATGATTACGAATGAACGTATTCGCAGACTGACTACGTCATTGATAGAAATTAAATCCCCTAAAGATATGCGGGGCAAGTGTGTTCCTGGAAATGCCAAGCCAGAAGCCATCATTACTGCTGTCAAGGAGCATATTAGCTCATTTCCAGTAAAAATTGCTCATTATTCCAGCAAGGAACATCAATACCTTAGTGAAAAGTTGAATGTACTTGAAATGTACAATTTATTCAAACAAGCGTACCCAGATTTTGATATTGGGTACAAGTTTTACCTTAAAATTTTTAAGGAAAACTTTTCACTTCGTTTTGGAAGACCTCAGATCGACACGTGCTGCTCATGTGAGGAGTTGAATGTAAAAATCAAAAGCAAATTCCTGAACGAAGCTGCGAAGCAAACTTATAATTGCTGAAAATATGGTGCACGTTCGACGAGCCAACAAGTTTTATTCAAAATTAAAACAAATCAAAGAACTTGTTGCAAATCAAGAAAACGTAGGAGGGATATGCATTGATTATATGCAGAACCTTCAGTTACCCACAGTACCTGTACAAGAAACTTTTTATCAGCGCCAGCTAACTGTAAGTGTTTTCTGTATCCATAACATGAAGGATGACTCAGTATTATCTTATATGTACAATGAAGGTGTTGCAGCAAAAAGCCCTAATGAAGTGAGTTCATTTATTTTACAATTTTTTGACAGTTTTTTGGGGGATATCAAACACTTGCATATTTTCTCAGATGAATGTGGGGGCCAGAATGAAAACCACACAGAGTGGCTGGCGGACTTAAACTCTTTAGTGTCTACGGGAAAGCTTGAACAGTAGAACAATACTTCCCGATTAGGGGTCATTTTGTTCTCCCCTGTGACAGAGATTTTGCCGTATTGAAACGGAAAATTAGGAAATGCGATCGAATTTTCACTTTGAAAGAATTTGCAGAATTGTTTTTATCAGCATCCAAGAAGAATTACTTTCTTGTGATTCTTTCAGAGACAGACGACATCATTGATTTTAAGAATTGGTGGCCAATATTTTTTAAGAAGAGTGTAGTCTCAGAAGAAACCCGTGGGAAAGTAGTACCCAAAGATCAAAAGATATCTTTTAAAATTAGTGAGTTCATGCAGTTTTCACACTGTCATGAAAATCAGGCTGACTTGATTAAGGCGAGAAAATACATTGATGGCCTCCAAGTTCAAACATTCAATTTGAGGAATACAAACCGAGCTGCACTGGTTCTTCCAACGACAAAAGCATATCCTAAGGGGTTTATTCCCATCAACAAGAAAAAATGGACGACCTTTTGAAATTCAAACCTTACTTGCCAGAAGAAGAAAGCATCAAAAGCTTCTACGACAGTCTTTATGCATGGGCCACTATCGATTCGCAAGAGGTTGATCGGAAAGTTTTACATTAAGAAGGACATTTCCTATCGTTTTGAAATAATTTTAACAACATTTTATACTCTGACTGGTACAAAATACATAAAGTTTTATATAAGACACTATTAATATCGTTTTATTACATTTCCTGAGGCCCACAACACCAAACAAATGACTTTATCATAAAAATAAGTTTGACTTATGTTGTTTTTTCAGCCTTTACTAGAGAAACAACATAAGTCAAAATTTTCAAAATTTAATTAGAGCCAGGTAAGATTTTTTGAACATTTTATTTTTTACTCATTACAAGAATGAAGGTTTAGGGCATGTTTTCCATATAATAAATAATTTTTAAAGTCGATGAATCAAATACCATACAGTTTTTTCAATTCCTGAAAAGTTAGATTTTTTACTTCCATATTCCTTAAGGAATGGAAGTAAGGTGATGGCAAAAAAAATCGTGTTCGAGATTATTGCAGATTCTGATTGTACTACACTCAAAACATGAAAAAAAGTCGTTTTCCGAAAAGTGTCTGTGTGCGTGTCTGTGTGTCTGTCTGTGTGTCTGTCTGTGTGTCTGTGTGTCTGTAGATTTTTTTCTATGGCAAACGATAACTGCCGCAAATTCAAACAGAATCAAATAATTTTTTGCATACAGCCCTAATTTGTAGAGTACTCACGATCTATTTTTTTGGTGAAGATCGGTTGAGGGAAAGGGGTAGTTTACCTGCAACGGTTTTTTTTATCAAGGGAAATTTTTTTTTTTTGGCAAACGATAACAGCCGCAAATTCAAACAGAATCAAATAATGTTTCGCATACAGCCCTGAATTGTAGAGTTCTTAAGACCTATTGTTTTTGGTGAAGATCGGTTAAGGGAAAGGGGTAGTTTACCTGTAACGTTTTATGTTTTAACAAGGGTATTTCCTATGGCAAACGATAACAGCCGCAAATTCAAACAGAATCAAAAGATTATTTGCATACTGCCCTAAATTGTAGAGTTCTCAAGACCTATTGTTTTTGGTGAAGATCGGTTAAGGGAAAGGGGTAGTTTACCTACAACGTTTTTTTAACAAGGGTATTTTCTATGGCAAACGAAAACAGCTGCAAATTCAAACAGAATCAAATAATTTTCTGCATACAGCCCTGATTTGTAGAGTACTCAAGACCTCTTGTTTTTGGTGAAGATCGGTTAAGGGGAAGGGGTAGTTTACCTGCAACGTTTTTTATCAAGCGTATTTTCTATGGCAACCGATAACTGCCGCAAATTCAAACAGAATCAAATAATTTTTTGCATTCGTCCCTAAATTGTAGAGGTCTCAAGGACTTTCGATTTTGGTGAAGATCGGTTAAGGGGAAGGGGTAGTTTACCTGCAACCTTTTACGTTTTAACAAGAGTAAAGTACTTGAAAATTTGTTTAAACTTTTTGAAACAATGGTAATTGTTAAAAATAAAATAATTTTGTTGCCAGGCAATAAAATTAAAATTTTTTCATTTTAATGTAATATAATATTTTTCATTTAATACGGCAATAAAAAGGCAGGTAAGACACAAACACACACACACACACACAATTCACGTTATTTCTGGCCTCACTCATGTTTATTTTCTTACGTTTGCACGCTTTTTAAATGGAAAGTGCCGAAACCCACACCAACATAACGCGTGCAAGCCGAAAAAATGGACATCAATTTGGTTACTGGCGAAGCTAGTAGTTAATGAATGGGTAGGCAAAAATCTTATCTTAAATTTTTTTTAAGGAATCACTAAAAGGACGGTGGGTCAAATCGGACGCTGAGGTAGAGTTTGCTGTAACCGAATGGTTCCACAAACAGCCGTAAGAATTTTACTAGCAGGGAATCTACAGGTTAGTGCAACAGTGGAACTCATGTCTTAATGTTATTGGAGACTTCTTTTAAAATCGTTGAATAAAAAATGCTTTACAGCTCTATACGTGTGTCTATTGAACAATCCTTGTATTAGTCATACACAATAATACAACTGATTGAACTTCAAATTTTTAAACTTGATTAGTTTCTATATATATGTTTAATGTTACAAATAATTCAAATAACAATCTTGATCATCTGTTAGTTCAGCGGAATAACAGTGACACTTTTAATAACCGCATAAAATAAACACTTAGAAACAACACAGGCGCTTTAACTTAACTGTTTGGACCACAGAAGTGAGGCATGCCTCAACGCTCTATGTGTACAGCGCGGGACAATCCCCCCTCCCTACACTTCCCTATCACACCACTACATTGCTTACATACGATGTATACAAAATATCGGTATGGAGAACCATACATGACTTCCATATTCTAAGATTTATATTTAAAATCATTTTCAGCCAAACAGACAGGCTGTGTCTTACCTGCCTTTTTATTGCTGTATTAAATGAAAAATATTATATTACGTTAAAATGAAAAAAATATAATTTTATTGCCTGGCAACAAAATTATTTTATTTTTAACAATTACCATTGTTTCAAAAAGTTTAAATAAATTTTCAAGTACTTTACTCTTGTTAAAACGTAAAAGGTTGCAGGTAAACTACCCCTTCCCCTTAACCGATCTTCACCAAAATCGAAAGTCATTGAGACCTCTACAATTCAGGGACGTATGCAAAAAATTATTTGATTCTGTTTGAATTTGCGGCTGTTATCGTTTGCCATAGAAAATACGCTTGATAAAAAAATCGTTGCTGGTAAACTACCCATTACCCTTAACCGATCTTCACCAAAAACAATAGGTCTTGAGTACACTACAAATCAGGGCTGTATGCAAAACATTATTTGATTCTGTTTGAATTTGCGGCTGTTATCGTTTGCCATAGAAAATACCCTTGTTAAAAAAACGTTGCAGGTAAACTACCCCTTTCCCTCAACCGATCTTCACCAAAAACAATAGGTCTTGAGATCTCTACAATTTAGGGCTGTATGCAAATAATCTTTTGATTCTGTTTGAATTTGCGGCTGTTATCGTTTGTTTCAAAAAGTTTAAATAAATTTTCAAGTACTTTACTCTTGTTAAAACGTAAAAGGTTGCAGGTAAACTACCCCTTCCCCTTAACCGATCTTCACCAAAATCGAAAGTCATTGAGACCTCTACAATTCAGGGACGTATGGAAAAAATTATTTGATTCTGTTTGAATTTGCGGCTGTTATCGTTTGCCATAAAAAATACCCTTGTTAAAAAAACGTTGCAGGTAAACTACCCCTTTCCCTCAACCGAACTTCACCAAAAACAATAGGTCTTGAGAACTCTACAATTTAGGGCTGTATGCAAATAATCTTTTGATTCTGTTTGAATTTGCGGCTGTTATCGTTTGCCATAGGAAATACCCTTGTTAAAACATAAAACGTTACAGGTAAACTACCCCTTTCCCTTAACTGATCTTCACCAAAATCAACAGATCTTGAGAACTCTACAATTCAGGGCTGTATGCGAAACATTATTTGATTCTGTTTGAATTTGCGGCTGTTATCGTTTGCCAAACAAACAAAATTACCCTTGCTAAAAAAAACCGTTGCAGGTAAACTACCCCTTTCCCTCAACCGATCTTCACCGAAAACAATAGGTCGCGAGTACTCTGAAAATCAGGGCTGTATGCAAAACATTATTTGATTCTGTTTGAATTTGCGGCAGTTATCGTTTGCCATAGAAAAAAAATCTACAGACACACAGACACACAGACAGACAGACAGACAGACAGACAGACACACACAGACACTTTTCGGAAAACGACTTTTTTTCATGTTTTGAGTGTAGTAGAATCAGAATCTGCAATAATCTCGAACACGATTTTTTTTGCCATCACCATACTTCCATTCCTTAAGGAATATGGAAGTAAAAACGCTGAGGCAAGTTCAGGTTGCCTCATTCGCTTTAAACGAACTATGACGAATCTCACCTGTCACCATCTAGCGGTCGCTCAATAAAGCACGTTTCGGTTTAATAAATTTGACAGTCGCAGTAACAATGTATAATCTTTACGTTATGTAGTTCATACGTATTTATAATTTTTATTCTACAGAATTTTTTAGGGTAGGCACTGCCTCAATTGCCTCCATGTAACTTCGCCACTGATATATATGTGTACAACGTTATCGGCAACAAAGAAGTAGTTTTTGTTAAAATTCCTTCCCGGGATATTTGGCCGTAGTCCAATGTTTTCTACAAAACTAGACATTTCGGCAATGCCATCGGCTTCCATCATCAGTGAAAATCGAGTGCGATAACGTGAGGTGGTATACGTTAGTGACCACAGTACTGTGGTTAAGGCTGAAGCAGTAAGTAGAAAGAAGTAGTTTCTATGGTAATATTTCATTTCGAAAATGATTTTAAATATAAATCTTAGAATATGGAAGTCATGTATGGTTCTCCATACCGATATTTTACTTATGTTGTTTCTCAAATGACCGATTCAACTATTATATCAGGTTAAGTTGTTAAGTAAGCGGTGACTTTGATGTTTGACTAGGTGGCAAGCATGGGTAAGCATCTTCGCCATTCATGCTACAAGAATTCGTTCACGTCACCATAGTAACGGTCTGTAACGGTTCTGTGTTGCTGTGTTCCCAAGTTCTTACCCAGATAAACACGTGGTCCGTTTTGTGGAAGTGCGTATTGACATTAACACGTAATTTGCCACGTGTGAATATTGGGCTATTGTCTCTGTGTGAAAAAATACGTGCGTGTACTTTACGAATTAATTCATATGCGACTGTCTCATACAAGGAACGCGTTGTACTCGCTGCACAGCAGCGCTCGGTAAATGCAAGCTTTCTCGTGAACAGTTGGCAACGTCGAAGCAAAATTCCACAGTCGCTTACTGAACGGCTCGAATATAATTATAACAGAACATACTAAATAATTATAACAGCTGAGACTGCGGATATTTTTTCCTAAAACAAACGGCTTGGATCGCTTGGACATACGCATTTCTCCTGTATATACGATTAATTTGTTAAAAAAACGTAGAGGGCTTTAGAGGGCTCATTCTCGTTTAGAGGCCTCTCATTATATTTGGCACTGGATCTCTTAATTGTTTCCCAACAGAGGGGATCGTTATGTCGCCCTGTGTGACACTGTTAATGAAGTGTCAATGGTTCTTAGTGCACATGTTTTGAATACACTGGATTATCTTAATACCTGAAACCGTAGTTGAACTCCAGTACTCCAAGCCGTATTTCGAAATGTACCGAATATGGGATTTCTAACAGTAAAACTACTTTACCAGTGGTAGCTGTGATCTCCTTCCGATGAGCCATTAGAGTTGTTTAATTTTGTTGCAGAGACATGTTTGTGCCGTGTGACCGTCGAGCTAAAAGGTATGTTGCATCGTCGACTTATGCTAAGTTGCGTCACCGAGCTGAACCGGTGGACAAATTACATTCCTCGTGGTGCGCCGTCATGTCTTGCCGTCGTTTCCTCAGCCAGAGCTAAATGCCGATAAGATAAGCTTCTAGGTTTTCTTAAGCTAATGTGTTGTTAGAACGGGAGGAAAGGATCCCAGTGTATTGGAAAATACAGTTGGCGCTCGGTCCCTGGTCTATAGGAATTAAAACGCATACAAGATATACATTATGGGGATTAAGGCGCCACATGCTACTTCAGAGACCACAGAATAATGTTTATGTATTCCTTCTAACAACCTATAATGCCAAATCGTGTTACGGCTATTAAATGTAAACTCATCAATATTTTTTTAGCATTGTTGTATCCCCCTTGTGTTCGTTATATTCAACTACTATCGGTAATATTGTACTTTCTATCACTAATCGTCATAATATCATTTTTTATTTGTATCGTAGGAGAAGTTTCATAAAGATCTTGCAGCTTTAGAGCGCTCCAGAATAATCATGAAACAATACTGTTATAATGTATTTGATTTTTTTTAAGGAGGAAGGGAAATGCATTTACACTCGAAGTGTGGGATTCCCATCTCAAGTGGACTATCCACTAAAACACTTCCTCTGTCGAACGAGCACTGCCTGGGGCCGTTTATCACAGTACTTCAGTCTAGGCCATTTGTTGCGCCCAGCGGTTTCACATCTACATTGATCTACGTTATAGACGTTCCAAATCTCCTTTCTTCATCCGAAGATGCCCTCTGCGTAATTTGTCATACGGTTCTAGACGTCCTCTCTCCTTAGCATGGCTTCGACGATGTTATCTGGAGCTATCATTCCTATACCCGCAGCCAGAGACGCTCTTCCTGTGGCCAAAATTTCAGTCAAAGAAGCTGTCCTCTATACATGAGCAGTATCAAGCAATCCGCAGACAAAGCTTTACCAATTGTATGGAGGCAATATCGGAAGTACCCGTGAACGCTCAGAAGTTGCCTCAGGTAGAAAGCGATATCCTTATGCTTGCTCTCAATCAACTACCTTACGAATATAATGTATAGTGGAACTTGCTTATAACGAGATTCAAGAGATCGGACAAAAGTGGTGGTTAAAACTGGGTACTCGCTACATCCCAGTTGTCGACTCACAAGCCTAAATTTTTATACCGTAATTATCGAACATACAACCAAAAGTCTAAAATAGAAGAGGCTTTGCACAATAAAATTTTGACATGTTTTTACATTCTACGCTTACAAATAAAATTTATAAAAATTTTTAGACGCTAACATTCTTTGTTGAATATTGCCGTACAGTTCATTCGCGAAAGTATAGTAAAAGTAATTTATAGTATATAATTTATGTTAAAAGTAACTGTGTAGTAAAAACTTACCAGAATCAACCGGCTATCTGGCAAAAAAACTCAAAATTCTCCATGACACCTGTACAATATTTATTTTTAAATTACAAGAAAATTCACTCTAATTTTTTGTCTTTTGTTCTTTGTTCTAAATGGAATTGTCAAATATTCACAGATATATTCACATGATAGGCTATAAATTCAGGTGACCTGTTTGGGCAGTTTAAATGAATCGTTGCTGTTTGGACAGAGTCCTTACTTGGAATTTTGTAAACGGAAAACCCCATTGTATAACAGTAACTGTTAATGCAGCAATAATGAAGTTACTGTATTGTAACGAACGTTTGGTAGACCGTAACCCATGAACAAGCATGTGATAAAATGCTCGTTATAACCAAGTCTCTAATGCGTTCCTACTCGTTAAAAGCGAGTTTAATTATCGTTACTAAGATACAAAACCAAACAAATCTCGTACTTTTGCTCGTTACATCCGCGTTCTCGTTTTAAGGGAACTCGTTCTTCGCGAGTTTCACTGTATTTGATGCTATTATTATAAATGGCATTTTATAAGAATACTGAATTTTACGACGTTACTGCGCTGCTGTTTAAAACTAGATTTCATACTTTCCTAAAGCACATTGATTATTTTACATTCACACAGCGTAAGACAGTGGCCGTTGATGATTATTTTTCGGAATAATAGCTTGATACATGTTACTTCATTACAGCGAATGGTCCTCGCATGCATTATTTAGTAGAACGCAATTAAAACAAAGAATGGTTAGTCTGTTGTTTCAGTTTAATTAGAGAGATATAATTTGGCGTGCCCCACAGGCTTGTCGCTGGCATGGATTGACTTAATCAAAGTGCATTGTCTGCAAAGGTAATGAGGCCTCATTGGGATGAAACTACTACGTTTTAAACCTCTCTGAAGTTCTCTATCGTCCTTGATTAATGTTAAACGGTGACATTAATTAACCCCTTGTCTTTCTGAACTATTTCAACAAATTTATTTATACATAACACGACATAACATTCTTTTAATTCTTACTGTGTTTAAATAACTACGAACTACACAAATTATTATTTAACAAAACTTTAGAACATTACTATTTCAAGTAAACTGGCTTGCACATGTGAAACAAAGTCAATCAATATATTTATATTTTTTTCACTACTTAATACAGGTTAACAATATATTTAAACTTTAACGACGAAGGATTTCCGAGGATAGGTCAAAGAAGTATTACAATTTTAAATTATTTTTCTCGACGTTTCTACAACATTTATTGTCATCATCAGGAGCTGTGTAAGGATAGAAGTGAAAATATCAAACACAACAGATAAATTAGTTGAGTGAATGTGCGTGCGCGTGTGCGTGCGTGTATGTGTGAAGAAGTTGAATAGTTTGATTTCCATCATCAAAATAACTGCATTCTTACATATTGTTTTCCGTAAGTACATCGAGAAATTTATAATACCCCAGAACATAATTTATACAATATTACAATATAAAATACTAATAATATAAAAGTTCCTTAATGGTATTTGTAATTAATTATAAAAGCAGTAATCAAGAATTATATATTTAAATTGCTACAGAAAACATTTCTACACACACATGTCTAAATCTAACATAGTAAAACATATTATAGGTGAATACAGATTGTAGGTTCAATTATGTATAGGCTTATTATTAAACGTTATTTTTATCACGAGCTGCTGGTATTGAAAACAACGATCCCGGTCAGTGCATAAAAACAGAGCCGGTAGAATTTTTGCGTACTACCAACTCCCGCCTCTGAACCAGAGGTAGCCTCGCCACCTCAGGGTTATCCGCGAGCAGGCAAAACTAAACCAAAATCTAGAGGGCTAACCATACCGGATGCTCGGCCCCGAGCTCCTGTCTGCCCACAGCCCAAGAAAAGTCCTGCTTCCCGGTATGTCCGACGAAGCGCAGCAGCGTACTTTTCCTGTCGATAATTCCAACTCGACTGCCCCTGGTCCTGTAGCTTCCACCAACACGACCCTATCTGCCGTTAAGCCTGGTCGCTCTTATGCGGCCACAGTTTCCAGGCAAACCACCCAGTCCGTCACTTCCGATGACGCACAGTTCGTCCGCGACTTTTTGTCCGGCTATGACCTCAAGAAAGTCGCATCCACCTTCAGGTCCATCCGTGACCGCCTAGAAACTGCTAACCCAACTGAGAGATTTATGCTCTTGGTGGAAGCTTGTACTGTCATAGGTCTTCTATGAACCGAGCCCTTAGACGAGACCTCTCGCTCGTAGCCTGGAATGCTAACTCCATCGGTTCCAAGCATTCCGACCTTCTGGAATTCCTGACTCGGTTCAAACCTGACGTACATCTCCTCATAGAAACCCACATGATCCCGGCGAACCGGTTTCGATTACCGAATTACGTGGTCTATCGGGATGACCGAGTTGGCCGACAAGGAGGCGGCACGGCGATCGCGGTGAGGACCTCTATAGGTCATCATCGTGTCGTTTTGCCGCAGCGCACTAAACTAGAGGCCACCGCCATTGAGGTCCACGGAGCTCTTGGCGGCGTCCTCGTGGTTTCAGCTGTATGCCCCCTCGCGCTGAACTCCTTGTCGGCGACCTGGACGTCATCTTCGATTTCCACCGAAGGGTAATTTTGGCCGGCGATCTGAATTGCAAGCATCGCGTTTGGAATAGTCGCTTGACTACTCCGAACGGGAAGCGCCTGGTCAGATATGATGAATCGCGCCGGGCGATGGTGATTGGTCCAGCGCAATCCTCGTTCTTTCCGACGCTGCCTAACGCGGCTCCCGATGTTCTGGATATAGAGGTTACCCAAGGAATTGTCTGTCCGGTAGTGGTATTCTCGCTTACGGAGCTGACATCCGACCACAACCCCATCTTGGTCCACGTCGCTACCCAGCACGCCTATGCACGGGACGAGAAGAAGGTTATCGATTGCAACCGCTACGGCCCGGCTCTGTGCCGTAGATGCCCCCAGCGGGCCCACTCGATTCCGTTCGTCTCTTGTATACAGCGTTACGCAACTCTAGGGCGCCGAATGATCTCCAAACGATTGGAACGACCTAGGGCTCTATAAAGATTAGGTATGCTCGCCCGCCATTTTGGTTCTTTGCTGCCGTTCAGCTGTATAGACGTTCCGTCCATATTTCTCTCTTCTCCTCGCTTGCACATCAGTAATGAAATAGCATTTTAATATAACCTTACATTTAACATTATTTGTATTCACAACAATCACTATAAGTAATTAAATTAATATATTTTATATATAAGAACTGCTAAAATACCATGAATGAAACTTTGAGATTGTGGTTTGTTTCTTCCGACCTTCAGAAACAACTTTCTCTAAACACTTTTTTAGAAACGAAATTTCTAATTTAAATCCATATCGTACATCGCAAGAATAGTTGTTATTATTAATAATGTGTATCTTTAAAATTTGTTTGTAAAATATGAAGATGCTATTTCATTAAAGTCGAAACATCTTACATCTGTTGCTAAAGTCTGACTTAAGTCTTTTTGCCCAAACCACAAAGATATAATATATATCGTATAATATGTTTTTTGTAGGTATACTTTGAAGAAAATCAGTGGGAAATCACATTCAATTCCACACAAATCAATACAGTACAATATTCAAAGTGACTTAATTTAATGTAACACAAGACAATACAATACAGTCAGTGCATCAGAACACAATTCAAGGCAACACAGTGCAATTATTCAATGTACAGTAACACAATTGGTTACAATACAAGGCAATTCAGTACAGAGCCCTGTTCAGTACAATATAATACATCCAATGCAGCACAACACAGTCCAATGAAACACAGCACCATTAAATGTAATAGCAAGACAATTCACTTAAATATTATAAAATTAAGTATAATACAATTAAATAGAATATAACACAATTAATTTCAATTAAACATAATTAAATATAACTTAATTCAAAGTAATAAAATACAATTTGTTTCATCTTATTACCTATAATTATCATAAAACAATTCCAATTCTACAGATATGCATTTGCCATTTATGTTTTCCTCTTTTTTTCAGAAGCTGTTCCATACTTTTTACACCTTTTTTTTACATTTTTATTGAAATCAACTACTGCATATGATCTTACAGTAAAGAAGTGTTTAACAACTTTTTCTTTTAAATTACAGCACACAGGGAAAGATGGGCATATGTGTTGTACAATTTTATTTATCAGCAATTTGGCATCATTATGCAATATATGTTGTTTATTTTGTCTATATAACACCTCGCAGTTACAAATCAAGGTCAAAACTTCACTGTTTGGTTTCTTTAGACCACCCAAGTTTAAAAAATGTACAAATGTATCATAGGTTTCATCACTGTGGTCTTCATTTAAAAACTGTTTGCATTTATCACATACATTTTTCTTTAACATTGCATTTGTTGTACTACCACCTATATTAAATAAATTATTTTTTTCATATGTAGTCAATTGTAAATCTCTCAATAGTACAGTATGAAAACTGAATTCAGGAACTCTGTCATTGGAGGCAGAAACACAAATAGAAGGCATAACTAATGAAGAAGAAGGAGGTAAAATAAAATAATTTGATACAGAAAGCTCATTATCTTTTGCAGTTTATGTACAAGATGTGGCAACTTCTTTGCAAGAGGACACAGTTGAGACAGGAACTGAAGCAGAAGTTGTTACAGTAATAGTATTAGGCTTACAGTCTTTGGATGGTAAATTATCAATCAAAAATATATCACTATCATTGAAGTACGATGATCTCTTTATATCAGAAATAAATTGGGAAACTGTTATAAGTTTCAAAGCTTTCAGACACTGCAATGCAGAAGGACAAGAACCTGCTTTTCTTCTAATTTGTGAAAAAATGTTCTCCACAGCATCTTGTGTAAATATATGCAGCAATACAAATTTATAGCCTTCATTTAGCAGCTGTTCTGTTATTCTACATAAGGACAATGTAGACATGATCATGCCTGTATTTAAAGGCTTCCAGCCATTGCCTATTGAAATGTTCTGGAAAATTTTTACAAACCTGAAAAGAAATTCGAACTTAGCAGATTTATTTTTTGCAGTAATACCAGCCTTTGAAATTTTAGAACAACATATTGAAAACCATTGTTCTATTAACCTACAGAAATATGCTGTAGTTAATGCTTCTGGAGATAATGATTTTAATTTCACAGCCAGTTCCAGTGCTGCTGCTGTTTTCACAGAAAAGAAACGAACAGCTGAGCCAACATTCATTTTGTTAAAGTGACTTGGTTCCACATCATCTCTCTTTAAATGGTGCAACAATCTTAGTTCTTTATCTTTCTCAATTTCAGAATACCACCGTTGTACAATATATTTACCTGAGACAAAATTACTTGGGAGGTCTTCATTTTCTACAAGTGACTGAGGAAGATAAAGACCTACATTTAAGATAGTATTTTTCATATTTTTAATTAAATGACATACATCTGGGACAACATGAATGTCGTTACTGTCGACAGTAAAGTGTATATTTCTTTGATTTTCATTTCTTGTTACTTCGATACCAAAAGCGCTCCACATAGCTCTATTATTACTTGCCATATCTGATGAGAGAGAGACAACACGAAGTCCACACAACTCTGCAAACTTTACACATTTTTCAATTACCTGTTTTTGTAAGATCCCTTTTGTTGATGGACCAGTCACTTCACAGGCTAAAACCTGTTTTCAGGCAGTTTTCACACCTCTAATTAATATTACAGTGATGTGGTTTCCTAGCCTATTGTTTGAGAGTCACCGAGTGTAATGTTTCCACAAAATGAATTTTTATATTTATCAAATTCAATTGATCCATTCACCTCCATCTCATCAATTGACATAGTACAGAGCCTGTATAAAGGATCAAGAGCTTGTACTTTACATTTTAGAGGTGCAAAAAGACCTTCAAAAACCCCAAATGTCATTTCCAAGTTCCTGAGTCTCTTATTCAGCGTACTGTACGATGGCAATGGATGAGATGGAGGTGAATGGATCAATTGAATTTGATAAATATAAAAATTCATTTATATGTTTGTATTGCGTAAATATTTGTAACCATGAATGCCTAGACTGAACCTCAGTTTCAAAGCAAGAATAATGGTTTCACTACTCCATGTTGTAGGTTTGGTTTTTAGAGCAGAAATCTGTTCTTCAGTGAGGAAACTCCTCATTAATGCATTCTGTTGCTCCAGTTGACATTTTAATGAAGTGATCTCTTCTTGTAACTTAATTTTTGAAACGGTCCCTTCTTCATTTGATGACCAGCCTTCACTGCAAAGTTGATCTTGAACATCGCTTGCAACCTCAGAATTTTTACTTTGACTATTTGAAACATGAAAAAAGTAAAACATTTATAATTAATGAAAAATTCCACATTAACAGTAGCAGGTGGTACACCATATCCATTTTGTTTTGCTAAAATCCACAAATTTAAAAAAACCTTTCTTTGTAATAAAATAATTTATTCCCTCATAATGTAATTAACACAACTGTTTTACGACCTGGAGTGTAAATATATTTTTATTCTAGACTGTTTTATTGAATATTACTTTAAAAGTAGAGTTGAACTCATAAGTTGTTTTATGTTCTTAATATTCTTTCATTGACATAACAAGAACTCAGGAAAAATTGGAAAATTAGAATTTTACACCGTAATTAATGCATTTACTTTATTCTGAGATTTTCTTGTGGATGTAAGTCTTCTAGGAGGATTTGGTACTTTAAACAATGTGGGAATTGCATTTGGCTTCAACCTTTTCCATCCATCTGCCCTGTGATGTTCCCACTGGTTTTCTTCAAAGTGTACCTACAACAAATATATTATTTTGTATTACAATATATGGCACATCGTATGATAAACTCCAAGGGACTACTTGGAAATAATTTGCAATGCTAAATCAAATACGTTTATGTGTATGGTGGACAGTAGTTACATTTTTGATTTTGATAAATGGTGGCCGAAATACTTCAAGAAAACTGTTTTTTTTCTGTGCAGACAAGTACAGCAGAAACGCCTAGAAATAAAAAGCAGTCTTTTATGCCTAGTCGTTTCAAAGAATTTAGTTTTAGTTCTGATGATCCTGGAGTTGTTGTTGCTCGACCATATATTAATAGCTGTGTAGTTCATACATTCCGACTTGGGAGACCTAACCTTATTTCGATGGATAAATGATTGTACTAAACAAATATAATATTTTTAAGTATTAAGTAAAGTCTATTGCATTTATGATTTCGGTAACCAGTTTTCTTTAAATTTTTCCTTCCTGCTGAAAAGTTGCAAAAAATGACTTGTTCCCTTTCTCCTCATCCTGATTTAATCACTTATAATATTTAAAATTTTATGTTTTGAGAGTTAAGTTTTATTTTTTTAAGTCAATCACACAGTATGTATCACTACTTAGAAGAACTATTTGTAATTTCAAGATAAATTTTAAACTTACCTCACAAAGCCTTGCAGTAGATGTTGGATTCCAATTATCACGCCTGCA
Organism: Magicicada septendecula; assembly: GCA_034769895.1. Lineage (NCBI taxonomy): Eukaryota > Metazoa > Arthropoda > Insecta > Hemiptera > Cicadidae > Magicicada > Magicicada septendecula. The sequence continues at coordinate 306,383,664 of CM068376.1, read as the reverse complement.
ATTTTGAAGCCAAATTGCTCTTCTGGATTTGTCAGAGGGGAATCTGAATAAGCGATGTCCTGCAGCACTGTTATTAGAACAGTTTGGTGCAGAACAACACACCATTATTGAAAAAAAAACACAAGAAAATACAAATCGTAGGTCTTCAGCGTTACACAGGAATCTGTATTCGCGGTAAGGAGAATCGCTTGCCATAGAACCAAAATGGCGGACGCGCATACCCACTCGTTATAGAGCCTTAGAACGACCTGGTGCGTCACGGAGACACTTTGGTTGTGTTTCAGCTCAACGTAGCTCTGTTACAGCAAGCGTCCCACTAGGCTGTGGTGTTATATATTAAATTAACGTGGGCATTGGGAGGAAAGTAAACAGGCGATAACCAATTTGCGAGTCTATTAAAAGAAGTTCGTAGAGGAAATTAGAATTTTATTATGTGCCTCAATAACCTTGTGGTCGTCTACAGATTCGTTTGGATCCAAAACATGAGTAGTGTCAGAAAACGGCAGAGATAAGATTGTTGGAAATGGCTTGTCCAGAATCTATTCTCGTCTTTGCTAGTGTTCGATGTTTTACGGCACATCTACACCGTACAGAGGCCCCAGTACTCTCCCAAAACTATCGACTCTTTCGAATGCACTTCATATATCGTTACTTAATTAATATTATGTGAAACGTTTTCTATAAAACTGTAAGTTAAAAAGATAGATATTTGCATCGTCTACGAGCGCTATCAATATGGGAAAGCTTTTCACTTACTTTCGTAATTATTGAAGGCTTATCAATAATTAATTAATCAAGGATTATCTTTTTATTTAATTTACTTATAAGCCATACCTTTCAAACCTATGTAAGACATAAGCAAACAAAGCCAATATTTTTTTTCCAATAGACGTATATTAAAAGCAAGAAACAAAAAAGTACGTACAATTTATGCAAATTAACTTTTTTAATTTGGGTCAATTTTCTAACTGTAACGTACCTACAAGGCAAGAATTATGAAATATGTTAGAAAGTGTGATATACAATAATTAATGTTAAATGCAACTGTAAGTAGTATGTATTTAAATTTAAATTAACATTAAGCAATTACAAAACATTATATTATATTACATTTTGTAAAATTTATATTACATTATTTTAAGAAGCTTAAACGTTTAAATTTTGTGTAAGTTTCCGTTTTTTTACGTTCACCTTATTAGATAACATTGTATCCTCATAATTTAAGCGTATTTTATAATAAGGAAAATTAAAATAAACTTTAAAATTAGTCATGTCTTGGAAAGACAGGTAATTACGCGTTTTATTTTTTTAATTGTAAGTTTGCTTCTTATTTTGCCTGTGCCCGTTTTATCAAGGAGAATATTGTTCATTTTTGTAGAGTAGTATTTTTTCTTTTTACATTGCTAATTCTTTGACTGCAGAATCCAGTGTTATTTCTCAAAGCGTTTCACCTAAATATCCTAACAGAAACTTTCATAAAAAACTACAATTTGTGGGTGTGTGTGGTGTATGTGTGTGTTAAAAATCATTATCCTTAAAAAGTGGATGAAGTGGAATAAAATTATAAACTAGAGCACCGGAGAATTAATCAGTCAATTTTTATAACCGTCTTCATGACCAACGACATTGGTATACAATAATTCTTCAAGTTTATTACTATCAACACACATGAACGTAACAACCAACACATGCCATTTAACACCTAATTGATAGAATCAGACTTCCGCACACAATAATTCACAATATCCAGTAACATATCTACGCTTCGATTTACTATACGAATTGAGAAGAGCTTATGTTTCCCTTCTGTTTTATTTGCCTTATTTGTCTCAAGTTGGACTCTGGATAAAGCTTTCCCCATTTTCAGAGCACTTTTCCGACACTCACATCAATCACCTCTTCTACCATTCTATTTTGCATTCCCAGCTCAGTCCTAATATTCAGCATAACGTCGCCATCAGTGACATTTTCTGATACTGTAGTTTTTCCACGGTTCGGAAAATTGGTGGAGGGCTTTTCACTTTTTAAATTATTTTCACCAAATCAACTCATACTATTTCATTCGAGGCTTTTAACTAGAGTGCGATGACGTAACTTCGTTAGTGTAGATGAACGCCGACCGAGTTAGCAGCTTGAAACAAGACCGTCGTCACTGCTCCTGTGACCTGGCATTCTCAACACTTTCTTCATCTGATAGGCTCTATTTCAATCCACAGATGTCTGCATTAGGAACCGTATCCGGAAATCCTTCGGTGTTTCAAGGCAGGTCTATCTAAATCAATCAGTCGTCAATTGGTTCAAGCTCTTGATGGCTCTCTCTTAGGACATGTCGTCTTGCTCTCAGTTGATTACTGTACACATCGTGCATTTGATGATTATTTTACCGTTATTTCATTAGTTCGGCACAAGTGTTCTGGCAATCAGATGGTGCTTTCTCTAGCTCTACGGCAGGTCCTTCTAAAGGGAGAACATAATATTCGCTTCTCTTTCTGTGTCCACTGATCTGAGCATGCAGCGACTTCAAATTGCCGAAGATACGTCGTGTAGGCCTATTGCTTTGAAACAATGGTGGGACTGGAGGTAGTCCTACTACAGTTAAAGCCACTTTCTCCATTATCTTACTGTCGATTTTTGCTTTCTTCTAGGCAGTCTATTATATCTTTCTTCGTTTCTGTTATTAGCACTGACTGTTTGACTACTTGTATTGAATTACGTGGCCGTAATTTCATTAATTACTTCCCTCTCACTTTTAATTATTTCTGTTTAACTTTGCAATTAACTCCTTTATTACCCTGATATATTTTTGTCATCACTGTTTATTCCCGTACTTGGGACTTTTTTTTATAGTTGTCACACTATGTTAGAACTATTCTTCTAAAGATCGAATTAAGAAACCACAGTTGCGCTCGTTTGAACACGTTCAGAGGATGGGAGTGGATGGACTTCCAAAACAATTGTATGAGGCAAGAATTGGTCGGAGAATACCCAGGGGCCGGAGAAGAGTGACTTAGAGGTTAGGTGCTCTCTGTAGGGGCTGGGAGCGCAGTGGAATACAGCCAAAGCCCTGGCCATGCGGAGACCATGGTGGCGAGATCTTTGCTCAACCTCTACATCTTGCGGTAGAAAAGTATTGGAGTAATAAGAAGAAGAACTATTCTTCTACATCAGATATTTTTGTTAAGATTCATTCTTTTATACTGTATATTCTAGCAACTTGTTTATATAGCTCAACTCGCAGTAGACCCAACTCTTCCGTAGTGTACTCTGGCACATGCTTCTACTTCTCTACCAGTGTTTTAAGCGTATTTACTCTTTTACTTCTGTTTTATGCTTCTATTATTCTGATTCCTGCTTTTTTTTGTCTCTCTGCCGGTTTTAACTTTCTAACAATATCGTTTTTTCCGCTTTTTCTAATTCACAATTATATTGTGTATCAAATTATGGTGCTTGTATTTTCAGTAAGGCTAATTTTTGCCTATCCTCTGTTGGTTGTCACGGTCTTTCTTGACCTTCTTATTTGACAATTATCATTCCGGGTAAACCTTTTCACGTAGTCTTACTTAGAGGTTTGATGCTTAACTGACAGCCTTTATCCGGAATTGGATATCCTGAGTAAAAACAATCGTCTTGGATAAGGGAGAGGGATATTTTCAAGCCGATTAATGACGTGTAAAATTTCCAATATTAGAAAAGATCTCTACTGAGTTGTGGTATTTGTCGGTAGATTCTATCGTAAAAGTGAAGGACACAGCCCACTCTCCCGTGGAACACTATCAAGTCGCCATGTATCCGGCCTGATCGCTTAGGCCTATGTGTCAAAGGTGGGAGCCACAACGAAGCTGCTCCAAGACTGTACAAAGGCACTACACTTAAAGTTAAATTCCTCCACAAAAGCGTCGTCTCCTTTATAGATGTCGCCTAGGCGTCCTTATTCCCTGTATTCCTGTCATCTCGTCAGCTTCTAGTTACAGTTCAAACGTCTCCACTTCCCGATCGAAGTCTGCTTACCATAACCATAAACAGGGCCCAGGAATAGTCATTGAAGGAGGGCTATGTGGGGTTCTGAGGAATAAAAACATGCGTGTTTTTAATCAATGAATAATTATATAAGGAATCATTCTGTGTATTTGTCTTCATCAATCCAACAATAAATTTTACATAAAACAGAAACTGTAGCTTATTGCATCTACAAGAAATAAAGAGACGTCATAATTAACAAAGCCACATATGTTAACAATATGATTCGTTAATAATAACAATTAAATAAAATTTCCAGCCAAAAAATATAAAATGTTCAATTTTATTGTGTATTAAATTGACGCTACGTGTATATAAGTATGAATGTGTGTATTTGGTTGTGTGCATTCTTAAAAGAACAAAAAAAATATCTTATCTGTTTCTGTCAAATAAATCTTATTTGTCACCAGCTGAAATGGTAACGTTTTGAAGTGCCTCTTTGAAAACGTGTACTAGTTTACCTTCTCTGTTCAAATCTTTAATAACCCGACCGCCTCCAAAGTATCCGCCATTTATGAACACACTTGGCAGCTGTCAAACAGTAATACCATTTGTAATGGCCGTTTGCGTTCATAACATGCAACAAAAACAAAAGCAAAAACAATAAAAATTTTAAATATTAGTATTTTACATTATTTACAACCTATGTAAAATTACACTTTAAATTCCCTGGTGTTAAACGGAATCTTGCGTGACATGTAAGAAAGAAAGTGGTGATTGTCTCTTTGTGTAGCAAGTTTAAACAGCCTTTCTGTGAGCACGCAATGTAAACAGGAAGATACTCACTCAATCAAACATTGGTACTCTTCTTACGTTAACACGTAGGCCTATATCGGCAAGGAAGATTTAGAGGAACTCTATATGTAAATGGAATTACAACGGCAATAAGAAAACACCTTCTGATACCTAACCAACTTCAATGTAATGATGTACATTGAGGTGTCAGTATAAAAATATTTGTTGCAAACAAGCTATTTAAAATACAAAAAAATGTTTTCCAGCTTTAGTTTGATGTATTTAATTATTTCGTGATAGAGACTTCCATACAAGGCTAACCTTTTACCCCGTTACGACCTTAGAACATAATGTGGAAAATCTTCCTTTCTTTATTTTCCGAGGAAACCTTACTTTGTTATAACACACTGCCTATGGCAGTTAAAATTAAACTATGTGACAAAGAAAATTTTCAATTTTATTGAGTATTAAATTGACACTACATATATATATATATATTAATATATATATATATATATATATATATATATATATACATATGAATGTGTGTATTTTGTTGTGTACATTCTTGAAAGAACATAACAATGTCTTATCTGCTTCTGTTAAATAAATCTTATTTGACAACAGCTGAAATGGTAACGTTTTGAAGTGAGTTTCTCAAAACTTCTACTAGTTTACGTTCTTTGCTCAAATCATTAATAACCCTACCGCCTCTAAAGTATTCGCCATTTACGAACACACTTGGCAGCTATCAAACAGTAATACCATTAGTAATGGCCGTTTGTTACACGACAATATTGTTACTAAATTATCTTCAATAAAACGTAGCAAGGCAGAAAGTGTTTTAAACGTAGATAAATTTGATTTCAGAACGAAAACGTTTAGAAAATAATCAATTTAATTTCAAGGACATTGGTTGACTTATTAGAAATACAAGGAATGAATATAGAAATACGTTTGAAAAGATAAACATTATGACAATAATTTTAGAAGTCGATTTTTTTTAAATCTTCGAAGAAGTAGGTAGCCTTGATTACACTGGAGACCAGCATAAACAGACACATAACAAGAAGAGAGAATTGCTACTATGAAGTCTCCCAACACTTGTGTTTAACATTGATGCTGAGAAGACACTGAAATTGGTAAAGAGTTATGTGTTGTAAAAATAAATATTAGCGTGCAACAAAAAATAAACAAGTAAATATTAGATAAATCTGCTGTTGTTTGCATCTCAACCAGATGAATGAATAAATAAAAATGTTTCAAAAACTCACAAACATTTTTGATCTAGTAGTTGAAAATATAAAAGGATTTGGGGACAATATTTAATACAGCAAACAAGCATTTTAGAAGGAAATTCAGGACTGAGATTAAGACATAATAAATAAAAACAATACTAAAGTTTTTAATCTGCATCCCAAGTAACATGTTACTTAAAGCTTTTAAAAGCTAGTCAAATCTTTTCTTCTCACATACTATTGATTATACAACTTTGTACCCTGAACCCTGTGAATTGCAGCTTAAAAGACAAATTATTGATTACGTTTATTAGAAGCTCAATTTTTTGCTCTTTTTAGCAGAACAAAGAAACACATTATAAGTTAGAAGCATAGTATAAGTTAATATATAGTTACTTAATGCTATAAGAAGTTTTGTAAACTAATTAAAAATATATCTAAATATGTAGCTAATGACAAATTTGTAAATACAATTTTATATTACTTCCATTTCATATACTTTACTATAGTTGTTTATGCTCACCAGATCGTCCTAGCTACTGACATACCTGTATTTAATTCAGTTTCATAGAATTCCTTTTTTCCTTTTCAAGACAAGATAAGACTGATCATACCCTTGTCCTCGTGTCTGTTTCTGTGTGTCTGTCTGTCTCCCCCATCTCTCTCTCTCTCTCTCTCTCTCTCTCTCTCTCTCTCTCTCTCTCTCTCTCCTCTTGTGTTACTATCTGCATATTGCAACGAGAATGGTATCGAACCGCGTAGAACAGCTGAGAACATTCTCCACTCTTCCCCCCGTCAAGTGTGGCAGGTGTTGCCGCTCTCAAGTAGGTTCCAGTGTACTCAAGAACACTTGAGATACGCATTAAGTGGCGTCTTACGTAATGCTCAACGTTCTCGTGCGTTCGATGGTGTCGTCCTACAAGCTTCTCGACTAGCCCTGCCGGTGTGTGTTTCTGCCAAGACCGCGCTAAAGCATCCTCTAGAATGTTCAAGTATTTGTTAAAGACGCATATTATGAAACTCTGCACACTATAAATATCCTATACCTGCCGCTTAGTTTTCAGTTTTATGTCAGGCGATTAACACAATGCGTCTCAAGTGGTGTATTAGTGAAAAGTTATTATAGTGCAGAATTCATTATAGTTGACATTATTATTTTTTGGGTTAGATTAACTTGAATTATTGTACGAGTATAATCTTGTTGAATAACATGTTGATTACAAACTGTTTAATTCTGAAAATTAAAGCTGGTTTTTTAGTGACGTTATTGGTGTCTTGTGTTTTGTTTTCCACTGCACCATACGACGATCAACGATACCGTCGTTACAATATATTTATTGCCTTCTAGATTACGTTTTTGTTACTCACGACTTTATTAACTTCTTCTTTTGCTATCACATTGAGTTTTTCTGTTTTATAATCGTTTTTCCTTAACTATAGATTTCGTTCTAATACATGAGTCTTCTTCTCAGCGTTCCAATCTTTGTTTCTAAAACTACCCGGGATGTTCAGCCAAGCTTCCAGTTGTATGTAGTTCGTGCCGAACGTCAGTGGCGCGGGAAAGAGATTTCGTTTGCCAGCAAAGGATTAAGAGTGAATACCCTTACTCTTACGTAGCCTACTCTGGCAATCGAGATCTATGTTATCACGCCGCTGAGTATAGCCGTTATAAGTAAGGGTGCAAGGATTGGCACGAATTATAGACAAATTGGACCACGATTTAACAGCCCCGGAAATATCAACAACATTGTCACTGGCCGTGAAAGCTTACGTTATTTTATTCTAATCTTCCTCTACGTTCATACAATTTTTTTTAGTAATTGTTATCAGTACTGAGTGTAGTGGATAAACGTTTCGTATCACTGTAAGTACTGTTGTTTCGTAATAATGATTTTGTTAGTTTGTACTTAAATTTGCTGATAACAATTATTCCTTCTTGTTTTCATTGTAACAATATACAAAATCCTAAAGCCTAATATAAGTTCTATTTGCTATGAACACATTTTGATGACGATGTACTCTCATACCTTTTATGCTTATCATCATTGGCACAATGCACCTTCCCTTCCGTATCGTTTTGGTGTGCAAGTGTTCATGCGCATTGTCCTTGTGATTTGTGAGTTGTTTTTTAACAGCGAGTATTTTTTTGATTGTCTTATGTTTCAACTATAAATTCTGTAAAATTTTATTATTATTATTTTGTTGACTCTCTGTTCTTGGTTTATTTTCTTATTAGTATCAGTTTATAATTAGTCTGAAGACGGCTGTATATCGTTTGGGTGGCCAGAACGTCACATTTATATTTTTATTAGTTAATTAATTAATTAATTAGTTAAAATCAAATTCAATGTGTACAATCCATCGCAGCCAACTTTTAAAGAATTTGCCTACTGTAGTGTATTTAAATACTCAAGCTAGTGCATTCTTTGGCTAAGTAAGAAACTGTGATTACCTATTTTCGCCAAGAGGACGATATTTCTTACTAAGTTTTCGTAACCTTGAGCGGTTACTCTGCTAAGAAATAAAACAAGTTGCTTTTTAATTATATCTGCGTAGTCTTTGTCTTAATTTACACAATTCTAATCGAAGATTGATTGGAATTTTGTGCCGATCGATCTGCGTTTAAACTTATTGTTATAAACACAGCGTTTTCTTTGTCGCATCCACCATTAAGCTGAGAGAGAGAGAGAGAGAGAGAGAGAGAGAGAGACGTTCTCTGTATACCTCAAAGATATTAATGGTGTATGCGGCCTGACGAAGTCCCTGAATACCTTCATTGTGACAATGACTTAGTTTTAAGTACCGGGACTGTAATATATTACGTATATCATCAGTGCACCTGTAACTGTGGATCAGACACAAAGATATATTATTTATCTGTGTCTCTGTCAAATTGTAGTCAGACTCTACCAGAGATCACTTTTTGTCACATTACTCCAGTAAAAAAAATATTTTAAACGCGTGAACGTGTGTAAACTTGGAGATACTCCATGCGTTGTTTACGAAATTGAGTAGCAAAATTTTGCCGCACCATGAGATGCCGACAATTAATTATAAGTAGAACAAACAACTTTCAACTATTTTCCTTATCTTATAATTCCTTATGACTTATAATAACAATTTATTTTACATCAATAATGATTATTAAAGGCTAGCATTAACAGTTCTTTACTTTGAAAACAACATGTCTAACATAGAGCCAGTAGTTGATATTTACTTATATATCATGTTATAAGAAGTAAAGAAAATTTCTAAAGGTTATAAGCAAAATATAATTTTTATAAACGGTTGATTACAGACCATTAGAAGACGACTTTTTAGTAAACTAACCTTTCCTGTATAATCGAGAAGTATGTATAACGAAAGACTGATATTTGCTTTTCTTTAAAATTGTAGAACCACTCAGATTCAAATTCTTTCAGAGTATAGAACAGTGTGAGTAAAACACATACAGTACCCTCCGTGAGGAGGGATACGTCAGATGTCCTTCTAATATAAGAATTATGGATGTATTTAAAGTCAACAACAGTATAGAGGAACGTGCCATTGAAAGGCATAGCACTTATGCGATTAAGCAAAGCATGATGAACAGATGATTTCCTACCATACCACGTAGCACAAAATGTCTGAAGCACCTTATAAAAAGTACTATTTTACTTTAATTAGCACATCTCTTCTTCTTCTTCTTCTTCTTCTTCTTCTTCTTCTTCTTCTTCTTCTTCTTCTTCTTCTTCTTCTTCTTCTTCTTCTTCTTCTTCTTCTTCTTCTTCTTCTTCTTCTTCTCTTTCTTATCTGGCGTTACAGCCTTTGGTGGGCTTTAGCCTCCTCAACAATACTCTTACTTGCTTCCCTGTTCTCCGCCCTTCATCACCACTCTCTGATTGCCATTCTAGCAACATCTTTTGTTACGCCATCCAACCATCTCATCCTTGGTCTGTCTCTACGTCTAGTAGTATAGGCCTATAATCTTTCCTTCAGCATTCTTTTAGGCATTATTTTCTCAGACTTTCTTTCAACATGTCCTAGCCCACCCAACCTCTGTGATTTGATAATTTTCACTATGTATTTTCTATGTACAAGAGCCTGTAGTTCATTTTTATTGCGTATTGTCCAGCTGCCTTCCTTCTCTTACTGGGCCGTAAATTTTACGCAATATTTTGAGCTGAAATAATTTTAAAGCAGTTTTGTCATTCTCTGTCAAAGTCCACACCTCAGCTCCATATGTAACAACTGGGTACACAAGAGAATAATATACTTTAAGTTTTATACCCCTTGTAACAAGATTGTTCATAAAGATGTTAATAATTGCAAAGTAGGCTCTACGCTATTTACTGCTTGTACCCTTTCTCGTATACTCATCTTAAAATTAGCATACCTGCATAAACCGAAAGAAATTTTTAAAAGGTCATAACAACAAAATGTTTACACATAATTACGTTACCGATTTTAATAAAATGATCAGATAAATAGGGCTGGAAGTTGTAAACGTTTTTCAAGATTTAATGAACGCTTTTTGTAGCCGATTAAACGAAACTTTTGTGCGAAGTATAACTGTTGCGCTACAACAACAGAAACTTTAACAATACCAGACTTGCAAGCTTTATATTAACATCAAATTGTCATTTTTAACAATGTTCCCACTGTCAATTTGGACTATAAAGAAGATACTAAAAGAAGAATGGAAACGCGTTTCTCGCTTCAAATTAATCAAACTATTATTTTAATTTAAACGTAAGCCCAGTGTCTTGGTTATAAGTTATTTTATTCCAACAACAAATAAGTAACAACGAAAGACTACATTTGAAATGGTTTGAATCTAATCTAAAAATACAGATTATTTAGAAGTTGAAAAATGTGGGCGCGCGCAAGCGCGTTTGTGTCTGTGTGTCTTGTCAGAAAGATATAAGGTCAGGCAGACAGAGGGAAGTGATTAAAACGAATTTTCTGTACGCATTTATTGATAGTTAATTACTTCTTTAAAAAAATAGCGTAACACATTGTTAGTTTGTCATGAAATAATTCAGTAAAAATTATTAAATAATTCACATTCTCATACTTATTTATAATAGATAATATACAGAATTTATTGTTCAGTTTATGTAATTACGACAGTCTTCTGTCACGGTGGGCGTTTTTTTGAGTCTATCAGTCTGTCTGTCTCTTTATCTCTTTTCTGCCTTTCTATATTGCTACTCCTATCTCTGATATCCCATTGTGGCGTCAATTTACTCTGGTAAGCAACATGTATCCAATTATATTATAGCATAATAAATTACGTACTAACATATCTATAGTATACTCTTCTGGTGTCTCTTGGATTTCTTATTGACCTGCGTTGCTCGCTTGAAGTGTGTGTGTGTGTGTGTGTGTGTGTGCGTGTGTGTGCGCGCCCGCGAGCGGGCGTGTGTCAAAAATCTGATGAGTTTATTATCCATATATATTTCACAAAGACGATTACATTAACTATTACGATATCACTTACCGCTCTAGTTCCGGCAGTATCTTCTATTGCGTCCAGTAGGAAAACTTTATCCACTCTGCCGTCTGTTATAACTTCTACATAACGCTGATTCGCGTTCTTAAGTATCTGATTATACAGAAAGTTTTTTATTATAAATTCGTCAAAGTAATTTTACAATAATATTTTATTACACATAATTATTGAAACTTGTATGACACTTCATTCATTTGTATATTGTAACATTTCAAACGCTAAAATTAAAAGTTCCACCTTTGCATCTACTCATCCATATAAAGTATACAGCTTTTCTTCCATATGGAAGTATGACGCATCCTTCAGTAGGATGTACCTATTTATATATAGAGGCTTAATATTTAGGCATAAAAGTAAAAAAAATATGCAAACACTAATGTTGATCTTTTCCGTGTTACTGATAATGATATATTGGCCAGCTAAAAATACAAGAAAGTAGGCCAAAGATTAAAATATAATAAACATTATTAGGCGATCGGCCAGTTTAGAAGCTTTTTTACGATTATGAGAATTCGATGAGTCCATAGTTGGGTTTAGTACAGCAACATTTTAAGGCGAATTAAAAGAAATGAATCGGGAGTTTTACAACAAAAATTAAAAACTATAAACTTCAACAAATCCAGTATAAACATTCTTTTACTGTATAAATTACGTTCCTTTTGTTTTTCAGTCTCTTTACAAAAGTATCGATTCTACAAAACATCGAGCGTAAAACTTCCAGAGTTAGTTCATAAGTATCCCATTTTTTAAATGCTCTGCTCAAGTACATTAAAAAGCATTCATCAAGCACCAAATCAAATTTAATTTAACCGTCACTACATCAATGTGTAGTGTTATTCAGATAAACAGAGTTTGGAATTGAAATACAGAATCAAAGTTTCGATGCACACAATATTTTATTATTGTATTCTCTAAAAATTTGCATCAATCAAATTTTTGGTAGGGGTGCATCGGATTTAAGCCATAGTAACAGGATAAATTTTTACCATACAGAGATGGTTAAGAACTCAAAGTAAAGGTAAATGTATGCTACTAAAATTCAATTGTTTAGTTTTGTTTTTAACGTTTTGGGTTTCAGTGTACCGAGAATACGTGCCTTTTTTATACAAGATGTTATATGTAGACCTCAATAAATCGGCCACCTTTAAACGTAGCTCATTAGAAATTAATTCATTAAAGGCAATATACTCTTAACAACTATTTTCTACTTTTATACTTTATGATTCGTAATTTCAAGTTATTTACAATAGCCCAAAAGTAAACGTAATTGTATATTGCGCAAAACATTTTACGAATCTTTTGCTAATACTAACAATTTCTTATTTATTTCGTCAACACTGTTTTTAACGTCATTCGACTCCTCTTTCGTGTCATCGGATTTTCAAATTGTGAGTAGCCTCAAGTAACCGCAAGAATCTACTAATTTTTCATGATTATCTAATTTTGTTGATTTTATTTCTTTCTTTTCCTGCACTGAAGCGGGAGTAAAGGAATTAATAGCTTTATCGTGATGCTAGGACGGGGGAAATCTTATTACAAGATACGTTCATAAACTTAAAAGATTGAAGAATTAAGCCAAAACTTTCTTATAAATTAATCTTGTGACAGCAGACAGAACACAAAGTATTGCATAATATAATAACGTTTCATTAAAAACTAAGCGGAATACCACCAGTTTGGTGTACACATTTAATAATTAGTACACCGAAAATATTATTAGAATTGTTCTTGTAACTTTGTATGCAAACAATGTAGGCTTTTGTGTTGGCGTTCTGCACATTATTCTGCACCAAAAAGTCCTCTTTCTGTTCAAATTACAAAAACAAAAGAAGGTGACAGAAGAACAGAGTGTTTAGAAAAAAAGTAGGGGCAAAATCGAAAGCCTTTGTCAGAATATGAGAAAAACGTGTTTAAGCAAATGAAGTCAATATATTCATGTTACATTACAACATAACCTGGAAGATATTTGACGTAAGTAGTCTACGGAGTTGTACAGGAATAAAATAGTGTATTACTTAAGTAGGGGAAGATGGCAGGTTTGCAAGGAATACTGAATATGGGTACACATATTTTACACAAAATATGATCATTTTATATTCCACTTCAAGTGATTTAATAGTAACGCCTTACGATCTTACGCGAGCATATTTTTTCATGCTTTTCTTGTAAATATTTAAAATTTTCTCTAATGTAAAGAGCATGGTTAAAATTACGTAGTTTATATTTTTGTATTTTGTTTGATATAAATAAAATGTCCCGAAACTAATTTGTTCTTGAGTTTTGTTTGGAAGACGATAAACAATCAATGTTAGTAGAACTGTTAAACAATAAAAGGCAGAAATATCTTAATAAACAATGATGTTTATAAACATGAGTGCTATGACATATGGGTGTTTAATTGCTGTACACTATGTTACCTATTTAATTACATATATGAACGAAATAAGTTTTTTATTATTCAGTTCGTTCACTTCCACGTGGTACTGGCAACAAGGCTTATATACTTTTAATAGCATATTATTTCATTAAACTTTTATGCTATTACGTCTAATACACATCTTTAAAACGAATTAATTACAGTTAAAACAATTAAGATTCAGCATCCGAACGAAAATGATGGCTCTCATCAATCGTGTATCTTTCCAGAGGTGAGCTGTTCTTCAGCATCGTACTTACATTTGGATTTAAGTGTTTAAGATAACTCATTATTTGTGTGTTTGTTTTGGTTTACAAATTTCAATTTACGGTAATGCAAATTAAAGGTGTGACACTCCTCGTACTAAAATTTGAATAACGTTCAGAAATCAAACGCGTTCTACGTCTTATAAGAGTATTTTGGACGTTGTAATCATTGTCAATTGAATGTTTAATTACTAGAAAGAAGTTTATGTAAACACGCAAGAGTCTTTAGGCTACATTTTGTTTTTGGTGAAATATTCGTCTCTGGATAGATACAGTTATTGGATAACTTAGATAAGTTACCCCAATAGTCTCACTGATAATCGTAAATAGTACTTACAAAAGTTACTAAACTAATGAAATCACATTAAGAGTGTTCAAAACAGCAGCAGCTTCTGAGAGAATTTGTGACCGGAGCGATAGTGGTAAATCCTCAGAGTACATCACTTTTCACTAGCACTGTCCGCCAGGAGAGTAGGTTTGCATGTCCTACTAAAGTTGAAGGCTGCACAAAACTGAGGAGTCGGATGAAATCATATTGTATGATCCTATATGCCCAATCCATCCGTATAATTGTATCTCCGTTACATACTTTTATTTTTATAAAATTATGGTTTAGGATCCTAGATGCCGGAATATGGCGTATGAGGACAAATGCCGAATTGTACGATCTACAGAAGGAACCGGACACAGTAATAAAACGAGGTAGAATTATGTAGGCAAGTCACGAACAAAGAATGACAGAGGTAAGGGCAGTAAAAAAAAGTATTCATTGGGGGACCAGGAGGGAGAAGAGCAAGAGGGAGGGCAAGAAGAAGATGGGTGGACTATGTCGATGAAGATGTGAGAAGAATGGGGGGTCAGAAGGTGGCGAAGAGTCGCACGGGATGGAGAGGAGTCGAGGCACGTCGTTCTGGAGGCCAGTAAGCAAGTATCCTAAATGACATAGGGTACATGAGGTGATCTAAAATGGTCTAGTGGCTTAGAGTGCTCGCTAATTCCGACAGATGCTGAGTATTATAGATATTATGAACCGGTAATTGTCAAAACAGCAGATGCAGTGACATCAATTCATATCTCAGAAAGGAGAGATGAAGGGCTAGTCTTCGGAGCCCTTAAACCAGGGTCAGTATGCTAAGGAATGGTAGTCCTTATGGCAGACTCGCCATCTAGGCTGAGAGTTAGATTATAGACTAGCCACCTATTTTGTTAAATAATTTATAGTTGCGATTTTGGTTCAACTGCGTACGAAAATATGCAATTTCTACGAAAATGACTTAGTTAAAGCAAAGTCGATTGGATTTTATAAGCGTGGAGTGTTCTGAATATATTCTGACCAGGAGCCATAGGAAATGTAACAATGATATCAACAGATGCAAAAACAAAATAAGAATATTTCAGGAAATCATAAAGTTTGGAAAACGTACTTAAACTATCACATATGGGGACGACATTAATTTATTTTTTAGTAGGCAATAAATTACTTTTACAACAGATATTTAAAAAAAAAATCTAAATGCAAAGACGGGAGATTATATAAAAATAAACAAACAAAAACAGCAGTTATTAAGAGAAATCATAGGACGTTCATGTGAAAAAGAGAAGATGAAAGGAAGTAAGATTGAGGAAAGTAACATAATAAATCAATCAAGAAAAATGTGTAAAAAGGTAAAAGATTTAACAATCTAATGTCTGTAGAAATACGGATGAGAAAATCTGTGTACCAAATAAGTACTTGAAAGAGGGGTGAGACAGTATCTTGATTACTCGACTGGTAACAGAATTATTTACTTGACTTAGTACGGAGCAATAAGGTGTACCAATCGTCCTAAGAGGTAAACATTAGCTTTGTCATACCATCACCCAAAGACTCCATCAGCCGTCTTGGAGAATGACGAATCACACGGTAGTGATGACATTTCGTCATTATAACGCATTCTGTATACTGGATCAGCCTAAATGTTGTCGCGCATTTGCTAGTAGCAAAATAATGAAAAGTCGAGAGCGTCGTTCTACTCGATTCTCGGCTAGCCGTGCCGGCGCAGCGCCTCTGTCAAGGCTGTGAAGTAGAGTAGCTCTCCAAACTGTTCTAGTATTTGGAACTACGCAAATTATGCTGACACGCGGCCAAAAGAAAAGAAAATTATTCTTGTACACTTTCAGGCTACATATAAGCAACAGCGGCCTGCTTAGTTAGTTAGACCTGGCATTAATGTAGAGTGCGGATCAAGTGATTGTGGAAAGTGATAACTGTGTTATAATTAATCCGGAACTCTTAATAGTTGACATTATTAATAGGCGTGGACAAATTTAACTTGAACGGTTGTATGAGAGTACATTGCTGATTTCACATTGTTATTTGTTACTAATTAAAGTTAGTAATTAGCGACTTAATTGGTGTATGTATTTCGTTTCCACTTTACAATACGACGAGCAGATTGACCTTCGTAACAATACCGAGAAAGAAGGTGTTACCGCATGAATGGAGAGTGGAGATTACATTCAGTATTATAAGGTGTGTATAACTGTCGTAGAACTGGACTCGTAAATACCATGTACAAAGCGCTAACGAGAATAATTTACCAACCGCTAACAATAGTAACATTAGACGCTATCAGATGGAATTTAAACAAAAACAGTGTACAATATATTACACATTCGTTGTTGAAAAATTATAGAAAACGCTTTGACGCACATTATACGTGAACAATAAGCAATCATGGGATTGCGCAATATTGTCTGTTACTCTGTGTACTGTTAGGAAACATTAGCAAATACTGTGCGTATTAGGAAAGACATAAAATTTATTTAAGCAATTACAACATTAACGGATATATCGAATTTGATGAAATCTTACGGAGTATAAGGTAGAGTAGTATACTGTCTCCACTAATTTGTTGTATTGGATTAGAAAGAAATCGAAAGAAAACACAATCTAAAATATAAAGAAGCTGCCAAATTATGGCACAAGCCATATTAGCCTAGTGGTTCCATATATTGCTATCCTTAAAAGAATATAGCAAGACAGAGAAGACATGAATTGTAAATAGGCCGTGCCTACTTTTGGGATAATACAGCAGTCTGGCTAAGATACGGGAACCTCAGTCAATAACAACAAGACGTTTTCATGTCGTCCCTTCCCACACCCCTGGCTCGTCACTTGATTACTTGTTGAAGAGCCGCTCCACACACAATCTTTGCCATGAAAAAGTGCGTCACCATTTAAAATCGTGTGGAAAATGACGCGTCTTTACCGGCGCGGCCCACGGCGTAGTAGAACGGCGATGGATTCCCGTCACTCTTTCGTCTGGAACGGCGTTCGGCAGTGTTTTGTCGTTGTTAAAATCATTCGCGCCACTCCACAGCCTGTGCCATCAGTTGTTTCGTGCTGGGAAAGATTAATGACATTAGACGAGTGAGCGAAGAGTTCCTTTGCAGGAATTGCAGATGATCAGAATTCATAAAAATTTACCGTGCGCATCTCGCTTTGTTGAAAGTGAAATCAAAAGAATGTGTCGACAGGAATTTAAAAAAGTTGGGTACGAGGCATTTGTCCAGTTTTTCCGCAGCGTAGACCTCAGTGTTCATTGCGATTTTGTGGGAAAAAATCAAGTCCGTGAGAGGATCATTTAGGAAACAGTTGAAGAAATATTTACAATTTCAAAAATATGCTCATCTAGGAACGACCAGTGCGTACCTATCAGCATCGTGTACTTTGATTTGTTGATATTTACGCGACGTCATGTGCAATCCAAAACCGCACAAGCTACGAACGCGAGTTTTTATCTTACAATACATAACTGAAGTGATTTATACCGATCTGTAAACTGACGAATCGTAACGCGAGAACTATTCACCAACACGCCAAGTACTCACGGTTGCACACAGGAGACGCCACGGGGTAAACCGTGGAACGTTGAAAATCTGTACGCGGTGACAACGCGAAACGAAAACTGACACGACAAATGACAGATTTTGTCCACACACGATCTTTCCTTTAGAAACCTAACGCCCCCCACCTATGGTATCATCTGCAAAAATATTGTCACGTCTTTTTACCGTGTGTGGGCAACGGCACTTTTTTCGCGTCGGTCGTGTCGTCCGCACACGGCACGATTTTATAAAGGAAAGAACATGTTTGGATGAGCCGCTATCACCTCTTATAAGCAAAGACGGCATAACAAGCTTAATGGCAGCATAAACCAATGATTAATGAAAAATTATGATGTTGACGAGGATGATAATGAACAAATTTTACGATTATTTTGGTACCCATGGTGTTGATTTCCATCGTAATAGTCGTTACTTATACTTACATTATCAACTCAAAAAATTATTTCGCTTCCACAATTTTTATACTATTTTACATGTAACTGAACCGAAGCATAGCCATGTTGTGAGCAGGCCCGGATTTACAACTAGGCACACTAGGCACGTGCCTAGGGGCGGCAGGGCGGCAGGGTCAGGGGGCGGCACGAGGTGAGAAATTATTTGTTAAAATTTAATGTTTTCGGTTTTTTAATTACAGTATTTGTATTGGGCACTTGCATTATGGCCAAATTGAAGAAATTGGTTTTGAAATAATTTTTAATTATATCATTGAATAACATTGACACTGAGCCTATCAATAGCGGTGGCCGGAGCGGAGCACCGTCGTATATACAGGTCTGGAAACTCCGTTGAAATTCTTCTCCGCTTTTTGGCCGACTAAAATAGTTTGTTTCGATATCGCTTGGGGCGCCGCGATCTACAAGTCAATCCCTACTGCGCATGATCATATATTCAAAGGATAATAGAGAATGTTGCTTACATGAAGGGAAGAACCTGATACATTTAATTTAGTTTTATATTAACTAAATTAAATATATCAAGTTCTTCTCTTCATTTAAACAACATTCTCTATTATGCTTTGAATATACATGACCATGCGCAGCAGGAAATTAATTCTAGATCGAGGCACCCCAAGCGATATTGAAACAAACTATTTTAGTCGGCAAATTCGAGGACAAAAATATATAACCCCCTCCAACGAAGTGTCCAGATCTGTATATACGACCTTGGAGCGGAGCAAGGGGGCACATGCCGCTCGTCACTTGTCGTCAACACCAGTGAGCGAGTCACAGGCACAGGTCGCGACATCCACCGTTCTTAGCAACAGTAACAGTGATCATTTGTTTTCGTGTATTTCCTGATGTTATTTTGTGTTCCTGTTATTTTCTGACTTGTCTGGAACACTGGAACAAGTAGTAAGTGCAAGAATTAGACTAACAGTATAAGTAGTAAGTAGCCTATATATGAGCGGTGAATTATTATTTTATACAAATAATGAGTGAGAAAAGGATAAAGCTTAGTGGATCGTTGTATTGAAAACTTGCAAACGAAAAACGTAAAAAAAAAGACTAAGCTTTCGAAAACTATTAAAAAGGTTGACAGTTTTTTCAAACCTCTACACAAACTAAATAATGTGGAAAGAGACTCGTGTCAACAGCATGACATTGCATGTGTTTGTGAAAATTTAAAAAAATCTAATGTAGATAATAGTAGTTTTGATTCTGAAATCAATTAACACTTAAACAGTGAGCGTAAAGGTGTGGATTTTAAATTGAACGATGCTAATAAACCTGACATTAAATGTGAAGTAACAAATAAATGTTCAGATATCTTAAACACTAATGACACTGTTAGTGATGATCCTATTGAGTGGACAGTTGATAATACGACAATTGAAATATTTTTACGCAAAGGTATTATTCAGAACAAGCAATGTGACTTTCGAAATTGCAAAAGAGTTTTTGGCAGTAAGACCAGATATTTACATAAAGGAATCTTTAACCGAAAATTATTATATGGGGAATGGACTTCAAGAGACTATTTAGTTTACTCAAAAATTACAGGCTCAGTATTTTGTACTTTGTGTAGGTTATTTGGAAAACCCAAAACAGCTTCTAAGTTAGCCACTGAAGGCGTATCGGACTGGAAAAATATTGGAAGAATATTAACTACTCATCAAAATTCTCAGGAACATATGAATTCCCAGGAACATAGAAAAGAAATATAAATCGTATGTGGATAGCGGAAGAAAGTACAGGAGAAATGTACTGAAAAGAGTATTTGCAATTGTAAAAAATTGGCAAGTCTAGGACGTCCCTTTCGAGGACATGATGAAATATTTGGTTCTTTGCACAACGGTTAATATATGATGTCTTTAGAATTAATATCTGAATTCGATCCATTTCTAGCTGACCACATTCAGAGATTCGGTAATCCAGGCTCAGGACGAACCTCCTACCTTTCTTCAGTTATATGTGATGAGGTGATCGAATTGCTTGCTTGTAAATTAAGAATAATCATAATTGACGAAGTAAAACGAGCGAAGTACTAGGCTACTCCATAATAGTAGACTCAACACCTGATGTAAGTCACGCTGATCGATTATCCTTTGTCTTGAGATATGTAGAAGAAAATGGTAATCCCGTTGAACGTTTTCTTTTATTTTTGCCTCATCCCGGGCATAAATCAGAGAATTTAGCTAATGCTGTGATGACTGTTTTGAGTCAAAATTCTATTGATGTTACTGACTGTAGAGGACAATCGTATTATAATGCCAACAATATGTCAGGATTATATAGTGGCTTGCAAGTGCGCATCAAGGGTGAAAATTCTAAAGTACTTTTCCGGTACCTTGTTCAGCACACTCCCTTAATCTAGTAGGCACTTGTGCTGCAAGTTGTTGTCCGGAAGCATGTTCATTTTTTTAAATTTAACTCAAAATGTGTATAACTTTTTCACTGCACCTACCACGAGGTGGGAAACTTTACTAAGTTTTAGTCAACCTAAAAGTAAAACAATCAAGAATTTGTCTGATACCCGTTGGAGCGCCAGAGAAGAGCCCTGTAAGAGCCAGTGCGGGAATTTAGAAAGTGTGATACTGGCTCTGGAGCATTACGAAGATGATACTGATGAGAAACCGTTAGTAAGGAGTGTAGCATCGTGATTATTGAAGCCTTTGAAGACACTTGAAACAACATCGATGATGGAACTGTGGTGTGACACTTTGGAGAGATTTGAGAAAGTGAGTCAAACGCTCCAAAAAGTTGATACTTCACTTGAAAAAGTAATAATACTGTATGAGTCTTTAATCACGTTTATTGCTTCCCTGCGGGAAATGTTTGATGAATATGGAAAATGAGCAAAGAAAAATTGTGAGATGGACTATGAGTCATGTAACAAACGCCAAAAGAAAATGAAAACACCAGGCTGATGAGAACAATGAGTCTGAATTTATTCTTCATGGGAGACAAAAGTTCAAGGTGGACACGTTTTATACAGTACTCGACCGATTAAAATCTGAGTTGCATAGAAGGTAAAATGCCTATGATTCAATAGCGGAAAATTCTCTACTTTTTAAGGAACTGTCTACCACGCCATCCGCAACTGTCACTGAACGTGCTAATAAACTTCAATCTTTGTACAAAAATGATCTTGAAGAGTCATTTGCTAATGAATGTGTCCATTTTGCTGGGCTAATAAAAATGCTGATATTAAGAACACCCCACTGCATATGATGTTATTCATGCGACAAGAGCAATTTCAATCAACATTTCCAAATATTGCAATAGCTCTTCGTATGTATTTGTGTACAGCTGTCTATAACTGTTCGGCAGAACGTACGTTTTCTGTTTTAAAAAGAATTAAATCATGTGTTAGATCCACAATGAATGAGGAAAACCTCAGCTCACTCTCAATCCTGCATGTTGAGGCAGAACTTTTAAACAGTGAACAAATGAACTTTGAAGGCCTTATTGAAGAAATTTCACTGATCAATGCAAGACGAAAGCGAATGTAAAAATCAAGCCATTTGTGTAATTTGGGATATTATTTAATCACTCTTAAATTGTTTGTTCTATTTATCCAATTTACATTACTTTCATTGATTTTACTATGTTTGATGATAAAATCAAACCATGTAGGTCTATAAATAAACCTATAAAAAGAAAGTAGGCCTACGTATATTTATTATAAAACTAAACTATTTGTTACTTAAGTGTACACGTAAATAAGTATTAATAAATGTTAAAAAATGTAGTTTTTTCTGCAGTTCCATCACATTTCCCTTTTAGATTTAAGATCAAATGAGATAATTGCAAAACATATAGTTGAAATGACAGCAACTCTTTTTCATCAGTCAAGAAGAATTGAATATATAGAAGTTAATTGTTTGGGGGGGGGGGCTAACAATAGTCCCTACGGGCGGCAGGACACCTAAATCCGGGCCTGGTTGTGGGAAGTTATGACCGATTAGAACCGGCAACAATATAATCGTGATATTTGACTTGCCACATCACATAAGCGACGAGACGGATATATTTCAGTAGACGTTACTGACGTCCACTATTTTATTAGCCTTTGAAACACGTGTATTTGCTGTGATATTTTATATGATTATACGGGAACTAATATTAGAGTTCCGGAAACGACCTCTTGTAGGTCTTTCTGATTTCATTGCCTACGTTTCAATGCGATGTGCAATGTGGCTAAACTTCTTAAAAGTAGAGTAATCAACGAAAATAGTAATTAACCAGCGGCTATTCGCAGTGACAGAAAAGGCTGGACAGTACCCGTTTTGTTATAATCGTCAACAGAAGATTTTACCTTTATAATGACGCAGGATGATAAAATATCGGTATGGAGAACCACACGTGACTTCCATGTTCTAAGATTTATATTTAAAATCATTTACTTGAATTAGATTCGATAATTTCTAACAAGTTAGGTGTGTTTCTTGTAATTCGAGTTTTATGTTTGACAAATTGAAATTAATTATTTTCATAGAAGCTACTTCTTTGTTGCCGATAACGTAGTACACATATAAAAAATTACCCCCTCCTCTTTCAATTACCCTTTTCATTTATAGATATTTTGTCTTCCTTTCTACAGTGGATTATTATGACCTTCTTTTCAGGATACTTTATTTATCAAAATTAAGTACTTCACTATTGTTAAAACATAAAAGGTTGCCGATAAACTACCCCTTCCAATTAACCGAGCTTCACCAAAATCAATAGGATTTGAGTCCTCTACAAATAAGGCACATATGCAAAACATTATTTGATTCTGTTTGCATTTGCGCCAGTTACCGTTCGCGATAAAAAAAATTGTACACATTGACGCACGCGCACACACACACACACACGCACACACACACACACACACACACACACACACACACACACACACAGAGGCACAGGCACTTTTCGGAAAATGACTTTTTTATGTTTTGAGGGTAGTATAATCAGAATCAGCCCTTATCTCGAACACGATGTTTTCGCCATCACCATACTTCCATTTTCTTACAGAACATGGAACTAAAAATCATAGAAAAACATTATGTGTTAGGTAAGTGACAAATAACATTCCTGATAACAGTCTATCTCTAAAATTCGCTATTTACAATATTTATTATTCTATACGACGTAAGATATAAATCTGCTACGTAAGAAAGTTATTTCTTGGAACTTTACAAACAGTTCATGTATTGTTATTGACGTACATTGTAATATACGTTTTTACTTCCACGTTCCGTAAGGAAATGGAAGTATGACGATCGCGAAAAAATCATGTTTGAGATGAGGGCTGATTCTGATTGTACTACCCTCAAAACATGAAGAAAACTCAATTTTACGAAAAGTGTCTGTGTGTCTGTGTGTAGAATGTTTCCTATTGCGAACGATAACAGCCGCAAATTCAAATAGAATCAATTAATGTTTTGCATATGTGTCCGTGCTGTAGAGGACTCAAGGTCTGTTGATTTTAGTGATGATCGGTTAAGGGAAGGGGGTAGTTTACCTGCAACGTTTTATGTTTGAACAAGAGTAAAGTACTTAATTTTGGTATATATAGTATCCTGAAAAGAAGGTCATAATAATCCACTGTAGAAAGGTACATGAAATTTCTATAAATAGAAAGGGTAGTTGAAGGGGGAGGGTTAGTTTTCTATAAACGAAAATGATAGTTGAAGAGGAGGAGGTAATTATTTGTTATAGATGTACTCGTTATCGGCAAGAAAGAAGTAGATTGTTGTTAAAATTCCTTCCCGGGCTGTTTCGCCGTGGTCCAATGTTTTCTGCAAAAATAGATGTTTCGGTAGTACCATCGATTTCCATCATCAGTGAAAATCGAGTGCGCTAACGTGTGGTGGTATACATTAGTGACCACAGTACTGTGGTTAAGGCTGAAGAAAGAAGTAGTTTCTATGGAAATATTTCATTTCTAAAATGATTTGAAATGTAAATGTTAGAACATAGAAGTCATGTATGGTTCTCCATACCGATACTTTCACTATACGAACGGCTATAACAATAACATATATGTAACTAAAATAATAGATATACGTACACATTTCACGCTTTTGCAGTTGCTACAGCCCGATCTGGTGAAAACAACGACTGGATTGTTACGTATGGTGTCGCTGACAAACTGATGTGCAGCTTTTATCTTCTCTGAATTTATGCCAAAGAATGCACCTAAAGCCATTGTTATGTTAGCTGATTTTGTTTTTGTAATGCTGAAAATTTCAAGTAAATTTATGTTTGTAAGTGAAGTCTACGACTTTTTTTATGACGAACATGATTACGGAATACGTTATAAACTTTTTTTTATTTTAGTGGGTGAAAATTTTACTTAATTTCAAGTAATGTTTGCAAACTTAGTAACATGTAAGGCTATGGAAAGCGTATTATATTTTGTTGGAAGTCATTTAGTTGCTGCAGTTCTTGTTTACAACAAACTATTAGTTCAACATGTTCTACTAGAATTGTATAGTACCGGTATGTTGTAAGGATCCGTCATTATAAAAGTATCATTATTATAACATACTAAATTGAACAGCTTATAATAAAACAATCATTACTAAGTCTTATTATAAACACTGATTCACAGGTATCGAGGAGCATAAGCTCATAATTTAGTGCCTTTCTTTAAACAGTCGTGGTGAAAGATCAACTAAAAATATAGAGGGGTTAGTTATAAAACTACCCAAGTCCAGTGATGTTAAAAAAAAAACATTTTATTTTGTTATTAATTTTCTGGTTTTCTCTACATTTTCATAAAGCTTTGTAAGCAATAAAAAAACTCTACTGATTATAAAAGTTATCATTGAACTTGAAAGTTTTAATTTCGGTTTTCCGTAAATTCACTTAAGTTTACTTCGGTAACTTTATCAATAGCCCCACGATATATAAATGTAGTACTCACAAGGTTTACAAAAGAGACAGAATAATTAGACAAAATTTTGATGATATTACATCCTTAAATTGTAAAAATTGTTACAAAATAAGGCTAATGTTGGTATTGCGGTGATCTAATAACTACGTCTATTACAAATTTATCTACTAAATTTTTCCTTACTTTATTTCTTTAAAAAATGTATTCATATTTAGTTTTAGAAATTACAAATCAGTAATATACCTTTGCTACTAATAAGATTATTGGATAAAATGCAAGATAATAAAAGATTTTTAAGGAAACAAGAATGTTTTTGTTTGCGTAAGCTGTACATTTGGATTTGAATGTCTGTTACTTTTAAATTCTTAAATGTAAAAATGTTGCAGGGAACGCATAAAACCGGGTAAAGAGAAGAAGGGGCGAATTTCAAGAATATTTGGGTAGTTGTTGTTTTTACTCAGGTGACGTTGAAAAGAACGTATTACAGAAGGGAAAATTCTGAATATCAACAGACCTTATATGCTGTAGGTGGATACGAGAAACATATGGACTTATGGGTTATTTATTAATGAACACACATATGTCAAGGCCCCTCTCGAGAAGTATTCTCCTTCTCAGCAGTGTTCCATACATAGTATGTCAAAAGACGTACCGTTGCATTCGTGACACGAGATAACAAAAGCTTGTAAATGATGGTGACATTGTTAAGGCTATTTAATTAAATTAGTTGTGTAGAGATTTCAGCTAATTAGAGTAAGACGACAATGAATTCCTACATTTTGTGACGAAGATATTTTAGTCCAAGATAATATTTGACACAGGCTGTTATAGCTGGTTAATTGTCACACTGTGTATAGCCACCTAATTCATTTTACCAATTCTGTCACCAGAAACATATGAGCACACTAACAAGTGACATTATTAATGGTATCACAGTTAGACTCAGGTAATTCGTTATTAGATTTCTAATGATAACCAATTGTCAATCCAAATTTATGAAACTTACAGAAGCACTGTTCGGAAAACAGAGTCAGGCAACACGAAAATTCATAAACAGTTCCTGATAAATTGGATCGGACATTCGAAGCAATTTTTGTAGCCTTATCCCTCAAGTCGGAAAACGTATAGCGACCAAGGAAGTGAAATCGAGGGTAACAGAAGTGGATAAAAAAGATATCACCAGGGAACAATCAGAAAGAATATTTTTAAACATTTGCTTTTGATGAAGAAGCAGAAGCAAGATAATTATTAGACTATGAAAGTAAAAATAATTAGAAAAATGGAAATAGCGAAAAAATGGGATTTAAATGATACGAGTTTGCGTATTCTGTGTTTCCTCATGGAGGTTATAAAAGCTTAAAGTTTCGTTTGTAAACAAAATAACAAATTACTTCTTTACACCAAGTTTGCAAGTTTCGAAGTAATTTTTATGGCTGATTTTCTTCGTACTTTAATTAAGTTCAACGTAAAACATAATTTCTAAAATACTTATAATATTTGTTGTCATTGATTTTGCCTCACTATAACTATGTTTTATTTTGGTGTCACTATTTACAAGCATAAGAAAAATAACGTACTTATAAGTGGAAAATAAATATAAAGAACTTATTATAAATAATATAAATTTTATAATTGAGTTTTCAAAGGAATATCTTGTGAAATTTATGTCTCTACCGTTACACGGACGTGGCCAATATTCTGCCTTCTCTCGTAACATTATCCTCCAAAGAGAGCAATATATAGATTGCATAAATTACTATGTCATTCACTAAATATTAAATGTTTATTAACCGCAAGTGTTTGTTTACTTTTCCTGACATATGCGATACTTTACCTAGATTTCTGGCAAATCTAAAAAGCTTGTTCCGGATGGATAAATATCGGAAACAGATATATTGTTTGAACGTCTGTTCCTTAGGCTCTCTGGGTTTTTCTAAAAAAAAAAGAAATTTGTAAATGAATTAATATAATAAGTAACTAATATAATGAATTAATATAATAAGTAAGTAAATATTTAATTATCGGTATAATAAATAACGACTCATGTACTGTCTCCATGCAAGAGATCTCTGTGGAGTGCCGGGGCACAGTCTCATCACATTTACTAAATGGTGCATACTTTCGTATTTGCTTTTCTCTATGTATACGCACTTAGTCTACATACTTTTAAAGTACTTGTTGCTGGTAGTATTACAGGCTCAAAATTAATGTATTTTGTAATAAAGTAATTATTGAAAATATCAATCATACCTTTATACCGCACAAAAAAGTAATTGTGTCTTTACAATTGTCGTATCAACGTAATTTCCTCTTTTTTTACACAAATTACTACATACCCTAAATCTAATGCATAAAATCTTCAAGTATTTTAAAGCCTACTTTTAAATAACAATAATAATAATTCTTTTTTATACAGTAGAGGAGGAAAAATGCTTTATACACCCTCATAGGAGGCCGTGCTTCCTCTGGTGTATGGGATTCTCACCCACTAAAAAACACACCTTTAATTCAGGCATTCATATCCATCCTGGAACCACTTAGTGTATTAATTCAGGATAGAGCCTATTCCGCCCATATCGGGCTCCTTCTAGTTGTTCCTCATCTTCCACCGCCCGTTGGGTGCAAGTTGGGCCTGCCTTTATTTTTCTAGTAGCACCCACTGAAAAAATGCATTGATGCGGTCCCATTCCGCCTTACCACGAAGCACAAGCGCAACTACGCTCTCGGGCGTGAACACCCCGAGCCTCATTTCCAGCACCGTCCTCTATCTTGCTAATTTGCTGAACTTGAAAAAAGGTGTGGGAGGCATCTTCGTGGGGAGAATCTCCGTATTGGCATGCTGGGCTCTGCACCTTTCCCATTCTATGAAGGTCGTAGTCCTTCAGTCTTACGACTGGTTTGTACCCTCCCCGCATATACCCGTGGTGCGTGTGGTACTGAGTCTCTCACAGGTATATGGGACCTACAGTTTAACGCCGGATCCGAACGGCCTAGTTGGGGAAGGTTTATACTAAGCAGGATACCTCTCGCTGGTTTGCCATTGCCTTGCGAGGGGGAACGGTCGTATCTAAATCAGATGGCCCCCGGCGGGAATTGAACCCGCGCCGACAGCTGTATACTTTATTTTCTTCAAATAGGAGAGCATTGAGTCTAGTATCACCCCTAGCTATTTCACAGAATTCTTTGTAAATACTGTCTCAGCTCCTACTTACAGCTGTATGATAGTAGGAACCCGTCGCCGGGTGAGCAGTACTTATTCGGTCTTATCGGTGGCTAGATCCGGAACGTGTTATTTAAGCCATGAGCCCACTCGCCTCATTACCTGATTCAGGCTTCTTTGTGCATCCTTGGCGTTTTGTGCTAGTATCACTGCCGCGGTATCGTCTGCGTAACTTACCAGGAAAGTGTCTGGCGGCGTCTCCATCCGTAGAATTCCGCCGTAGGATACGTTCCAAAGGTCAGGGCTCAAACGTGAGCCATAAGCAGCCCCGGGGGTGATCTTCTTCCTACGAGATCCGTCTGTCGTATCATATATAACTTCCCTGTCTTCAAAATGCCGACACTTTCCCGACATTGATCACGCTAAGTGATAACCGTGCAGCCAACTCAAGCACACGTTTTCCCTTTTAGTCCGGGTTTGGCATAACCCACTCCACGCTGGCTTTGAAATCTCCAGCAACAATGATGTTTCCTTCCTATTCCCGTAGAATTTCCTCCAGTGTGTCCAATTTTTCTTAAAATTCATGTATACCCTCATTTGGAGTGAAGTAGCAGCTCACAAAAGCAATCACCCCACTTCTTACCCAAACAAATCCTCTAAAAGAACCGTGGCTCCCTTCCGAGACTCTCCCAATGTCTGGTATCCAGATAGCCGCATTACCTAGTATATCGGAATATCATCCTGGTATATCTCTATCTTTGTACTGTTCACTGATGATCATCAAATCAGCTTTCGTGTCCTGCTGAGCTTTAACAAGAAGGTCATCCGCGACTCTGCTTCTATGAAGATTGCCCTGCAGAAACTTCATATCCCTATTCTTTCTTGCCTTATCCAGTCCTTTCTTGAACACCAGACTATTGAGTGTCCCTGGAATCTGACCCGTCTGTTCTGGAACTACATTCCATTCAGTACTGTTTCCACAGTCGCCCTTCTTGTGCCCTGGTTCTCCCCAATGTGTACACAGCCCCATCTACTTTCTGTCTGGTCCCTTGCAGTTAGTCTGCCGATGACCATAGCCAAAGCACATGTAACAGCGTATAACCTTTACGCTACGCCAAACTCTGCAATTCACCCAGCCAATTTTGATGCGCTGGGTCTTCAGCAGTTCTTCTGCGCCTTTTACGTTTAACTCTATGATGGCCATCTTTTGTTCCCTTTTATTGGCGCCTGTAACTATTACCTTCAGATCCCCTACAAGATCCCCGACCTGTCTCGTAATCGCCTCATTGTCACTTCTTCTGGGGTGGGGAGGCTATCAAGGTCTCTTATTTTGAGAGTCCCCTTTGACTACAGCTTCCGGACAGTGACATTTGACCCTAAGATGGTCTTTAGGTGGTCACAGAATGCTGCTTTGTCCTGCGACTTCTCGCCCAACTATAGCAGTACTCTCCCGGACCCAGTTTGTCTTATCGATCTGACTTCGACTTGAGAGGCTTTAGGATTTGCCCAACTACGTATAAGGCCTACAACGTCAGCATAAGTTTTGCCTTGTGAAGGCTTAATCAACAGATCCTCTAGACGTGGCTTCGATAATTTCCTCTTTTTCCGCCCTCGTGGGGTAGAATCATCACCACGCTTGTTTGAAACATCGGATGTTTCTGCTATTTTTACCTTCCGAGGCCTATTCTTCTTTTTATTCCGGAACTCCGTCCAGGCTTCCGAGGTTTCCACTCTTTCTTCTTCTTTTCAGTCTTTGCCTCTGCTGAGCTTGAGGCTCCCATTTTAACCCCAGACGGTTGGGAATCTCCAGATTCCTTTTCTTCCACAGGCGACTTATCTGCCTTTGGTGTTGGACCACCGACAGAGACGGTCTTACTACTAGCCGTTGACTCGGTGTTCCCCTTTCCTGTTGGCTGCTTCTGTGCCTTTTCTTCCATCTTCAGTCAGTTAGGTCTAGAGTGAGCAATCACATCTATTGCTTTCTCCATTTTTTTTAGGCCAGTTTCTACATCCATGGAGATGTTTCTCTACTTGCTGATCGCAACCTTTATACTCCCGATCCCCGTTTTGCATTTCTGGAGCTGTTCGGCTTCCTCACTGTTCATCTTCTCAATGTATTCCTTCCGAAGAGAACTCTTCGGCACTGAAGACGTCATCGATGGGTCCGCAACCTTGCTCTGACCCTCGACATTGTCTCTAGGAGGGGATCTCTGCAGCATAGAGCTCCTCCGAACAGGATTCGTCGTGTCATTTGACGCATTATCTGCTACAGAGGCCAGCTGAACCACCACCGTGGCATTGTGGTCATTGGATGACGAAGACCCGGGGCCCGCTCGCTCACCCCTGACAACGACCTGTACTGGGAATCCTTTCCCCCGCACCGTAGTATTGGTATTTTGCCTACCGATTCCATAGTGTATTTTAGGAAGGCGTTCCTTCCCGGGGTGTTTTTTGCACACCAGCCAAAAGAAGACAAGAAAGTAGGAGGAAACTAAAGACGCCTAGCCCTCGAATACTCTAATAGCGTCGGGGTCGAAAAAAAAAACAAGAGTTGGTCAAGGAAGACTGACAGAACAGATAACAGAAAGGGACCTCACGAAAAACAGGTTTAACCAAAGTGAGAATCCGGCTCAGGCACCCCGGGCTTGCCCGTGCCCACAAGATGTGAGCCTCTGGGATAATAATAATAATAACAATAATAATAATAATAACACCGACAGAGGAGGCCGTGCTTCGTCTGGTATGTGGGACTCTCACCCACTAAAAAACCCACCTATAATTCAGGCATTTATATCCATCCTGTAACCACTTAACGTATTACTTCAGGATGGAGCCTACTGAGCTCTCATCGAGCTCCTTCTAGTTGTTCCTCATCTTCTACTGCCCGTTGGGTTCAATGTGGGCATTTTTTTGCTTTCTAGTAGGACCACTGAATCAATGCATTGATACGGTCCCATTCCTCCTTACCACGAACCATAAGCGCAACTACGCTCTTGGACGTGAAATCCCATAGCTACATTTCCTGTACCATCCTCTGTCTTTCGAAACAACAATAACAGCAACGTTAGTAATAGTAACACAATAACTCCTACGTTTTTGACAGCAACACTACTTGTTCTAGAATTGTCTTCTTCCATTTCTGCAATGATAGATAGATCGTCATTTTCATAGCCCTCATTGAAGCTCAAAATATTAAAGGCAATCTACTCGTCAACAGTTTTATAAAATTTAGCTCATATTGACATCAGGAAAGAAATAAACAATTATAACACAGAACATGAAAGTTTCACTGGACAGGCAAATTAGATTCTGTGTTTTGTAATGAATTAAGTTGCCACAGTGCTCAGTCTAAGGTCTGTCCTGTTGAAAACAATTCGTTTATGTAACGTACACAATTCTGGCTGTTATATGTAACATTGGACGCTGCCTCAAAGAGTTTATGTTGTTATGATTTTGAAGTTAATTTATTTGATACTGGTGTGTGTGTATATATTGTAGCATCACCAAATTATACAGTAATACAAGCTACAATAAAAGATAAAAATATGCAGGGAAATGAATCAGGTCAATCCAAAAATAAATTGTAAAAGTGTATTACAATTCAGTATAAATGATGTCTAGTGAATAATAAAAAATCGGTATGGAGAACCATACATTACTTCCATGTTCTAAGATTTATATTTAAAATCATATTCGAAATGAAATATTTCCATAGAAACTACGTCTTTCTACTTATTGCTTCAGCATTTACTACAGTACTGTGGTCACTAACGTATACCACCTCACGTTTTCGCACTCGATTTTCACCGATGATGGCAGTCGATGGCACTGCCGAAAAGTCTGGTTTTGCAGAAAACATTGGACTACGGCTAAAGAACCCGGGAAGCAATTTTAACAAAAAACTACTTCTTTGTTGCCGATAACGTAGTACACATATAAAAAATTCTCCTCTCCACCTTCAACTATAATTTTTAATAATAGAAAATTACCCCCACCCCGTTCACCTAAACTCTTCATTTATAGATATTTCATCTATATTTCTACAGTGGATTACTATGAGCTTCTTATCAGGATACTTTATTTATAAAAATTAAGTACTTTGCTCTTGTTAAATCATAAAATGTTTCAGGTAAACTACGCCTTTCTCTTAACCGATCTTCTCCAAAATCAATAGACCTTCCATCCTCTACAATTCAGGGATGCATGCAAAAAAATATTTGATTCTGTTTGAATGTGCGGCAGTTATCGTTCGTCATGGAAACATTTCTCTTGTTACAACATAAAATGTTACAGGTAAACTACCCCTTTCCCTTAACCGATCTTCACCAAAACCAATAGACCTTGAGCTCTCTGCAACTCAGGAAAGGGTGCAAAAAATTATTTGATTCTCTTTGAATTTTCGCAGTTATCGTTCGTCATAAAAAAATTACCCTTTTTAAAACATAAAACGTTGCTGATAAACTACCCCGTCCCTTAACCGATCTTCAACAAAATCAACAGACCTTGAGTTCTCTTTAGTTAAAGAAGGTATGCAAAAACCTAGTTGATTCTGTTTGAATTTACAGCAGTTATCGTTCGTCATATAAAAAATTACCCTTGTTAAAACATAAAATGTTGCTGGTAAACTACCCCTTTCCCTTAACCGATCTTCAACAAAATCAACAGACCTTGAGTTCTGTATAATTCAAAAAGGTATGCAGAAGAGTAGTTGATTCTGTTTTAATGTATGGCAGTTATCGTTCGTCAAAAAAAAAATTACCCTTGATAAAACATAAAATGTTGCTGGTAAACAACCCTATTCCCTTAACCGATCTTCACCAAAACCAACAGGTCTTGAGAAGTCTACATTTCAGGGCTGTATGCAAAATATTGTATGATTCTGTTTGAATTTGCGGCTGTTATCGTTTGCCATATAAAATACCCTTGATAAAACAAAAAACTTGTCCGGTAAACTACCCCTTTCCCTTAACCGATCTTCACCAACAACAATAGGTCTTTAGTACTCAAAAAACAGGGCTGTATGCAAAAACGTATTTGATTCTGTTTGAATTTGCGGCTCT
The DNA here is from genome assembly GCA_034769895.1 of Magicicada septendecula. Lineage (NCBI taxonomy): Eukaryota > Metazoa > Arthropoda > Insecta > Hemiptera > Cicadidae > Magicicada > Magicicada septendecula. The sequence continues at coordinate 306,350,058 of CM068376.1, read as the reverse complement.
TATCGTTTGCCATAGAAAATACCCTTTTAAAACATAAAACGTTGCAGGTAAACTACCCCTTTCCCTTAACCGATCTTCACCAACACCAATAGGTATTGAGAACTCTACAATACAGGGCTGTATGCAAAACATCATTTGATTCTGTTTGAATTTGCGGCTGTTATCATTTACCATAGAAAAAAATTACCCTTGATAAAAAACCGTTGCAGGTAAACTACCCCTTTCCCTTAACCGATCTTTACCAAAAACGACAAGTCTTGAGAACTCTACAATTCAGGGCTGTTTGCAAAATATTATATGATTTTGTTTGAATTTGCGGCTGTTATAGTTTGCCATACAAAATACCCTTGATAAAACAAAAACGTGGCTGGTAAACTACACCTTTCCCTTAAACGATCTTCACCAAAAACAATAGGTCTTTAGTACTCAAGAAATCAGGCCTGTATGCAAAAACTTATTTGATTCTGTTTGAATTTGCGGCTCTTATCGTTTGCCATAGAAAATACCCTTTTAAAACATAAAACGTTACAGGTAAACTACCCCTTTTCCTTAACTGATCTTCACCAAAAACAAAAGATCTTGAGAACTCAACAATTCAGAGCAGTATGCAAAACATTATTTGATTATGTTTGAATTTGCGGCTGTTATCGTTTGCCAAAGAAAATACCCTTGTTAAAACATAAAACGTTGCCGGTAAACTACCCCTTCCCCTTAACCGATCTTTACCAAAATCAACAGATCTTGAGAACTCTACAATTCAGGGCTGTATGCGAAACATTATTTGATTCTGTTTGAATTTGCGGCTGTTATCGTTTGCCAAACAAACAAAATTACCCTTGATAAAAAAAACCGTTGCAGGTAAACTACCCCTTTCCCTCAACCGATCTTCACCAAAACAATAGGTCGCGAGTACTCTACAAACCAGGGCTGTATGCAAAAATTTATTTGATTCTGTTTGAATTTGCGGCTGTTATCGTTTGCCATAGAAAAAAATCTACAAACACACACACAGACACACACACACACACACACACACTTTTCGAAAAACGACTTTTTTTCATGTTTTGAGTGTAGTACAATCAGAATCTGCAATAATCTCGAACACGATTTTTTTTGCCATCACCATACTTCCATTTACTTAAGGAACATGGAAGTAAAAACAGTTAATTTTATAAAGTAAAAAGGGTTTAAACTAACTCAACCACCCATAGATAAAGAACAAAATGTCTAAAGAATTAATAGATTAAAACATAGAATCCTACTGTGTAAGAAACATAAGTAATAAAGTGACAGACAAGACATACCAAAAGACATGACTATAACTATAACTTAGACATAAAATGAAAGTTACCCAACAGATTAGGAGAGTGAAGGAATATTTATTATTATAATGAAATTTGTAATAATGTATAGTATAAGATTATAAGGTTGTATCAGGCATTAAGACTATACCATTTATATAACAAAACTAACAGCCAAACTGAATGTCAGAACCAGGACTGCTTTGTAATTTAAAATGTACTTAGAATTCTAGAAAAAACTGAATCATTGTAATCACAATTACAAGTAGTAAGGAGTACTATTAATAAATAGTAATAAGTGATCAAAATAAATAATAAAGACAAAGAATGTGAACTAAATTTATTCAGTGAAGGTAAATATGACAACCCAACCTAACAAAATCTGAAATCACACTTTTAAACACAAAATATGTAGTAAAAATACTATAAACCTATTATATGTTATATCTAAATGAAACTAGAAAACAAATAGACCATTCTAAAACAAAGATTAGGTTAAAACAGGATGTCGTAATTATTGTATTATTGTATATTAACATGATGAAATGTGATAGCGTATAACAGACTAATCTTGTACATTCAAAAAGAACAGAAATACCAACAATAAGTTAATGTAAATACTATTAATATAACAAGTGATAAGTGAACTGACTATTAATTAGTAAAATTAATAATAACTATCACTAATAATGGACCATTAATAATATCTTTAATGAGAATGACTTGTTGCACCAAGATGCATGTTTCATTAGTAAATTAACCAAAAAATAAGGATGCCAAAATAATACAAGCAATTGTAAAACGTAAAAAGAAATAAGGTGTGTAATTAGGAGTAAGATATGAGGAGTAGAAAATGTGTGTAATATAGTAATAAGAATAATTAACAAGCTGCCTAATTGTACAAGAACTTATATCATTCATAATATACAAGGACAAAGGCATGTCTTGAGCAATAAGATGTTAACCAAAAGTTTGTATTGTTCATTAGAGTTAAGTATCAAGTGTTATAAACCCTTAGAATTTAACAATTGTATTCTATGAAGCAAAAACTAGGTCATGGTACAATACGCATTAGGGAGCCTAGAGACAGATTCAGTGTTTTATTCAAAATTGGATGTTCATAATGCTAAATAATAACATCAGAAGACTTTGTATTATTTGTACATAATATGTATAATAGCAACATGTCAATAATGTATCAAAAGGACATATTTTAAACAAAATATTGTAGTAGGCCATAAGCTAAAAATATTACTTCTGTTATTATTAGACAGAATTATGGCTTCTGAGGTGTCAAATTGTTTAGCAGAACAAATGCCATGTGATGGTAACATTATATTTGTAATCACAAGTAGCATAGGAAAGATAGATCAATTGTAAATTATTTTTATAATTTTTGATCAAAAGATTGGCGCGGGTTTGATAATCTAATTCCCAAAAACCCACGCTTAAAACAGAATTAAATCGTTTTGTTAATGAGAGGGTGATGATTTAATAAAGGAATTCTTTGCATTCTAACCAATCAAAACTCTTATATCGAGAATCTCCCCCGAAGGCCCAAGCGAGAACAGCCGAAGAGACGTGCAAAACTAAGGGAGTTCTTCATCAGTTTTCGTGCAGTAAAGACCACCGGCTCCGCGACAAGATAATTTACAATTAACCTCTAACCTAGTGCGGTTCCGGAAGTAAACAAAGGCGTTCTAACCTTAACAACGCGAAGTGACTCAACCGTGAGCGACGAATGTTGTGAAGTGTTGTGTTTATTAAAGCAATGAATGTAAATTAAAGGATTAACAGTAAATATAAAAATATATACTGTATAAGGAATTAAGGAAAGTATAGTGCTTAATATAATTTACCAACTCTAATAATCCTACTATACTATAATGCAATTATACCTATTGAACATATATGAACTATTTATAACTCTACACAATCAACAAACACGATTAATATGGTAACTTTTCACTTGTTAAATGTAATTTATATGTAGTTGAGGTTAAATTTATGTAACCTATCAGCCATATGCTAACCAACAAAATTAACGTCAGTGGTAAGACAACTTTGTTATATTAGGTTAAGATATTGTTATGTTTTATGTAATCACTCTCCTATTACAATGTTTTTATATTAGTAATCTATATTTTTGTTACGTATTCTGCAGTTAAAAGAACTCATATTGTATTTAAATAACTTAGATAATAATTTGTTCACTACACGGTTTATGAAACCGTATTGCCAACCCTGACATATGAGTTTCAACCAACATAACCTGTTGTTTCAAAAATAACGATAATCAAATTAAATATTTTAAAAGGGATAAAGAATAAGAATTATACGATGAATAAAGTGAATTTAAGCAACATTAATGGAGTATGGAATTATTTTCTTTAGTCAACATGATTTTAGTGGTTTGCGTTAAGGTTATGTTTACATACGAAGTCAGTTTGTAGCACCCATTGTCCGCAGAACTGATGGGTTTTGAATTAATTTTAGGTAAGTAATTAGATCAAGGTTAAGAAGAAGTCAAGTGCAATTATTTATAAATGAACTATAAATTCATGAACGATAATGTCTCAATTCGTTCATCAACCATTTAAAGTATCAAATTATTTTAACCACTACATTAATTGACGCTTACGACGGGAGGTGTTACTCAATAAGACTACACCTTTAATTAAAACCATTCCATACGTGAAGCTTATAACCAACGATACTCCAGTTATATCAAACAAACATTTAGGAATTACCAACTTAAATTTAATATATTAAATTTCGTAAATATTGTTATATAGTTGGCATAAAAAGTGAAGCTTGTAATCGAAAATTATTAATTAATTTTACAGACAAATAAGACTCGTTACAAAATATATGGTTTCAAATCTATTCAAATGTTGGCATATGCCGAGGACATAGATATTATGGGAAGGTCAGAGAATGATGTAAAAAAGGCATTCACAGCATTATACCATTAAATCGAGGAAATGGGGCTAAGGGTAAATGTGCAGAAAACTTAATATATAAATACATGATAGTTAAAAATAGGTGGATGCTGGTGGTGTATATGTGGTATGTGTTACTGCAGATGTTCGGGGCTAAGAGAGACATTCTGAGTTACATGTAGTCAGAGATCTCCAGAAAAGTTGTGCTTACTTGTAAAACGTAAAACAAAAAAAATCGTATTTGCGTTTTAAACATACTAACACCTTACACCAGCCGTTTGTCCATTATCAGTACTAATAATTACGTACCCTTATTGTTCTGAAGTAGGCATATATAGAATTAACGTTGATTAGAGTACTAATTTTACTTATATCAGCAAGTAAATTAACTTACAGAATTACTGTTTACAATATCACCTTGTTAAATTTATCTGTTGCTTTTTACATATCAACGATCGTGATACGCTAAGGTCACCTAACAACTAAAGTCTATTCGCATTTACATTTTTTCTGTGATGGCAAAAGTCCATCAGTTAAATTAAAATTCAGAAGAATAAAAACAGTAACGCTTATTAACAATCATGGATTTTATGTACCTTATGAAAGATTTTAGTTTCTTTTCCACAAAAAATGAATTTTTCACGCTTATGCTTAGTTTAGACCATTATTAGGCACAGATATGTTGAGTCAGGAACAACAAAATATGCTTTTTTGTTATTTTATTTTTTAAATTTAGTGTTATTTTAATTACTATTTTATTTTATTTTATTACTGTACTATTTTTTTACTATTTTAATTACTATTTGGAAATTGTTATTTGGCTACCAATTCGGCCAGAACATAAGTACTTTTCTCATTTTTGTTGATATAAGTAAATATCTGACGCATTTCCAATCTTCTTTTATCATATTGCTTATTTATATGAATTAAACTAAGTTTACATTTGTCTGGTACTGATAAGAATATGATATCAGTCTTATAAGTTTAAGTCTTGAGATTTCACCTTTCTTGACCATGTCTATTGGTTTTGCTTCTCACTTCTGGAATTTGGCTTCTTCTCTGTTGTTTGTAGGCATACTCCGAATTTTTTGATAACTGTCAGTTTGGATATTCTTAATGAATTCAATAATATAATAAGTGATGGATGCCTATGATAAAAGTTTCCATTAAAATAGCTGTGGAATGATTTACAAGTGATTCTACTCCTTTGTAGCTAGATGGGTCTAATGGGTACCCCATAATCTTGGAGCAAATTCATCACCGTCCTAGACGTACGTGTCTACTAACTAATCTGCAAACGTCGTACTCTGTCGTCTTGGAGTAAAATTTCTGCTAACTCCATAGCAAAAACATCCGCTATCATCTTCTTCAGAGTTCAAGAATATTATTCCGAAAGTTAACTTCAGTCAATTTCCTACCTCAGACTCAGTATGTTTATAATCATACGCCATAAAAATGATATTCAAATGTCATTGTAATTTAAATATTACTCTTATTATCAATAATTATATAAGAAAACTAAAGCAAAAAACTAAATAAAAATAAATTAAAACTAAGTTTTGTCACTAGAGGGTAATTATCAAATTACAATAAATGAAAATAAATTATTTCGCATGATAATACAAAAATAGCTATTCGCCGTACTGTATTGGTTACGGTTCTGACTGTGTTGTGTTACATTACTCAAATGTTTAAAGCCACATTCCGAGTCCACTCTGGCAATGCAATAACATGACAGGGATAGATTACTAGTAACCTCTAAGAAAATTACAAGTGACCTCTACCCACCTGTGCCTAGTTTCCCAATACTATTTTTCAAGGAAATACTAATAATTGATATCTTATATGGCAGTTAAAACTGTAAATCTGATATTACTAAACATATTTTTAGTGAAGCCACCGTTTTCCTACGTTTACTGTTACAAAGCTCGATTTCATTAAAACTGGAACGTTCTACAGGAAAAACTATCTCACTATCGTTGTTAAAACGATTTATGTAATTAATACGATATTCACTTAATTGCAGGCAACGGACACTATTACATACCTGTAGAATTATGAGCAGAAATCGAAAAACTGGTCTTAACGAAACACACAAACACAAGGCAAAAGATTATAATTTTGAAATACATCATACGGAACTTTATATGACTGCATTCAAAACAAAACAGACTATGTCTATACCGAATGGAATACGATACAATTAATTTGATAATACGGCACTACTAACAGTTGTTATTGTTGGAAATCGTCGTTAGAATTGAACTGTCAATTAAGATTAAAATATATACTCAAACGTTTTGTTATCGCAATACATTTTATTTAAAACAACTTGGTAATTGTCTAACTCGTAATGACAACAGTAAGACTCCTTGGGTTTTGCTGTCAATAACAGCTTTTTTTTTTGCTTAAAAACAAAACGCTTGTTTATTTTTCTCATTACGAAATACGTTACATATAAAATTTACTACTATGAGGCATTATCAGTATTGGTTCGACTGAGAATAAGCACAGTGTGTTCGGAAATGTACAACAACACTACTTATTGTCACAGTATTTATAGAGACTTCCGATAAGCGCTTTCGACCTACAGTTAACCTTCAAATCGGGGCTCCAAAATGTAAATCTTTTGTCGAAATTCGCTGGGCTGGTGAAATGGAATAATTAGTATTCTACACTTTTAACCTACAACCTATTAACACAAATTTGTTACGTTTTTAAAACTCGTATCTAGTTTCACACGAAAGTACAAGACCGCCTGAATCAAAGCCTCCTGACAAACGGAAAGTGATAAAACTCGTCAAGAAGCTCAAAAACAACAATTAAGTAGGAGAACACGCGATTGTATAGTAGAACTTCTGAAATAAGCAGGATAAACACTGGTTTAAATATTAGTAAAGCTCCTTGCTCATGTCTGGGAAACAGAACAGGTTCCAGAGGGATGGAAGTGTTTCCTCACACACCCGTTACACAAACAACGTAAAAAGTGGAAACAAATAATTATACAGATATCTATCCTAGCAGTAAGTTACAAGAAACTTTAAAGCTCTCCAACCCCAATTAGGAGAGCAACTCGATCATCAAATAGGAGAAAATCAAGGTACCTTTAGTAAAGGTAGATTATATGCTAACCATATGCGGAACTTAAAACAAATATTACGAATGTGCATGAATATAGAGCTTTTGGTAGTTTTCTTAGATTTTCAAAAAGCATACGATTCTATAGACAAATAGACGCTCTTTGACATATTATAAGATACTGGCATAGATCACAAAACGTTATCTCTTACCAAACATACATTTACTTGTACCGAGCACAAAGTCAATTTCATAGGTAGAACAGCTTATGCTTGTGAGACAAAACAGCATTAGACAAGGTGATAGGTTATCACCGCTCCTATTGAACTGTATACTGTAGAAGGTAATAGGAGAATAGTAGGAATAGATTGACGAAAATGGAGTCAATAACTAGTCATACTGTGTTGTAAATTGAGAGGAATTCAGTTGTTACGCTTAAGATATACTGTAGACCCGGCTATTTTAGATAAAGACACCCGAGAAAAACTGGATTACAGATATCCTTAAAGAAAACGGATTACGTCACAAATCTCAAGAATGCTCCCAAACAGTTGAATACTGTTGCTCTATTTATGGTAAGAAAAGTGAAGAAATTCAAGCACCTGTGGTAAATAATCCAACTTAGGCAGATCAGAAATACAGGCCAACCAAAATATAATTCGGAAACTGGAAACAGCATTAGGACTAAACAAAAATTTATATAACAAAAAATTCATCTTGAGAACAGAAAATTAGTACATTACAAGACAGGACAGTAAATAAATCAGAGTGCCTCTACGCGACGGTGTGTTTCAACTTTTGACGTAACTGGTGGAAACACAAAATTCTACGGCTTGGTGGTCGGCTGAATAATTATTACGCTCATAAAAACAGAAATACGTTCAGCACACACACTAATTCACACTCAAACATTCGGCTTATGAAAAATTGTGTTGACTTAATCAGCGTTAACTTTGATTTTCGTTCTATATCAAAAACAATTTTTTTCTTCCGCAAACCAGAATTTCAAATTTCACTCTTAATATAACTTTTTAGCACTGTTGTTATCACACTTTCTAATAATATTTCCAGACTTTCCAGCGCTGTAGTGAGACCAATGGGGCGGTTACAAACGTCTTTCCTTCGTGCGTACATTTCTTGATATATTTTCTCAGTTGAGTAATTGCCACGTGCACACTTGTGATGACGGACAGTGCGGAATGGTAGAAATAGTAGCGGGAAGTCTGAAGGAATCTGTGTTTTCAGGTAGGACCGTTGATTAAAACGAGGGAAATTATGATTGTAGGCAGGCAAGTGACGCGTATGTGTGTGCGCGCATGCGGAAGCGCAGAGTGACGGGCGAGCGTCATCTGAGGAAATCGATGTGTATGCGTGAGTGCCGTCGCTATTACCTGAAGTCAGAACGTGACCAGATGAGACTCTCCCCTTCTTTTCGTAGCTAAATACCGTAAGGCATTAAATATGTAAAAAATGGCAGAAAAAATTTGCTCTTCTCGACGTGCGCGTACAAAGTAGACGGTACTGAAGTACTCTGTGTGTGTGTGTGTGTGTGTGTGTGTGTGTGTGTGTGTGTGTGTGTGTGTGTGTGTGTGTGTGTGTGTGTGTGTGTGTGTGTGTGTGTGTGTGTGTGTGTGTGTGTGTGTGTGTGTGTGAGAGGCATAGAGAGACAGTGCGCCGTTGTTTACGTTTGCACTGCCTAAAATTTTACGAATTTACAACCGATATCAATACTCACCCACTATCGCAGAAAATATAGCAAACGTGTTCACACCTTAAGTCACTTCAAGGTAGAAACGTAAATCATACAGTAATAATATATCCTTTCAATGCCAAAATACGTATTTTCGCTGATCTTATTCTTCTAAAGACGTTATTAACAAGTATTAACTAGGGCTAATGCAATCTAGCAGTCAATAAGTAAAAATATTTCGTACCACCTATAAAATACACACACACACACACACACACACACACAGAGATGAATGTATCTGTTTAGTTGTAATAAGGAGAACCGTTTTTTCTCGTCGCCTCCTCAAACATGAGGCAGAATTGTGTGTGTGTGTGTGTGTGCGTGTGCGCGCGCGCGCGCGCGCGTGTGTGAGAGAGAGAGAGTGAGTGAGTGAGTGAGTGAGTGAGTGAGTGAGAGAGAGAGAGAGAGAGAGAGAGAGAGAGAGAGAGAGAGAGACATCACTTGTAAATTAAAACTGCAATTATTTAGCTTTGTTATTAGTTACAGAAACGTTATCGCAAGTATAATTTGTTGAAGAGGTCGAATAACTTCATTCAATACCCATGGAAACGATAATATTTGTGTTTGTAAAATTACTTTTAAGATTTTAACAAGGGGAAGCATAATAAAGTTTAATATATTTTAGACTGTATATTACGTGTTACTAATTCAGAATATTTGTAAGTAGATGGTAAAAGCTTTTGTCAACCAGAAAAAAGGAAATAAACTGTTCAAAAAATAAATAATACATTAACAATTCTAGTGAACAGCTGAGATTATAAAATATTTCAAACTGCAACGAGTCTTTGTAAATATTCTTTGTCGTAAAACTATTTTCATTTCTAATATTATATATTATATTTCTGATATTTAGCAATTATTAATTCTACAATTTTCCTGAGATTAATATACGACGAAATAAATTTATTTCATTACACCTATAGAAAAATAATCCCATGGAAACCGGTTATTTCATAATAATTATACTGTTGTGTTTCCAAAAGTAACCTGCCGATATATCCATGTGAAAATGGAATTCTTGGTACGTAAAATGGCTTTACATCCACGAAGTTATTAGCTGTACTAAAAACATAGGCTTACCATAAATCCAAAGTAACAATGCTTGACTTGTAGGATGTAGACAGTCATTAATTAAGATTAACCTACATACAAAATTTCTATATATCGGTTTTCGTGGAAGGTCTAAAAATGAGGAAATTATGGTCTCACGCTAAGCGTTAAAACCGCAGGGCTATCTTAATCTGCATCTTGTTTAAGAGTGTTTCTAAACTGTATAATACTCGATGTAACGATTAGTAACAATATTTAATATAATAACAGACTCCTCTTTGTATCAAGATGCGTAGTGTATTTTGCCTAACTTGAGCCTTACGCTATACAAGGAACCACAGAAGTACGCTTCAGTTCACATTACTGTAGGAGTTACCCTAGATACTCACTATTACTGGTCGAGTCGACCTGCAGCTGAAAATCTCACTTTGATTTCTTTATGGTTAACCCGGAAATCGAACCCAGGCTCTCTAAATTAGCAGCCAAGCACCTTTCTCATTGGTTTACCGAGACTTCGTAACAATATTAAAAAACAAAAACGTTATGAAATTGTTATGTAAAGTTGAATATTTTAATTACAGCATATTTGATTATGCTGTCCACGTGTTATGTTGCTCGCGATTTACAAAAGTTAGTACAAGATATGAAGAACAGAAAGAGTATTCTAAACACCTTGGCAGGATACGAATTGGGAAAGTTATTGACTTGAAGATGTATTATGTTAGAAACGAGGACAGTAAACACAGACAATCGACGCTTTAAAGTATCGTGTAATTACTTGAGAAACGTCCGCACCACAATGTGTATCTCCGTAACACTGTCCGTTGGAATGGCAAAGACATTTAATTTCAGTGACACACAGTGGTCGAGTTTCCTACCTGTCCGATCCTACTTCAACCGCTAACATATGTACTGTCACTTATTTTATTCTACCATTTTATTTTATTTTTTGCCTTTCGGCTGTCTGTTTCGTTCATCGATCTGTAGTTTAGATCTATGGTTTGGTTTCTTTTTTACGTGTGCGCGTTAGTTGAACATTCGTTACTGACCTTCAGTACGTCGTTTGTCTCCTTCAAAGCACGTCATATTAACTGAGCCATTACAAGCTGTGTGTATGCTGTGTCTTTAATATAACAAACTATTAAATAATCTCAAAGCTTTTTACTTCCATGCTCTGTAAGGAAATGGAAGTATGGTGATGGCGAAAAAAAATCGTGTTCGAGATAAGGGCTGATCTGATTGTACTAACCTCAAAACGTGAAGAAAAGTCGTTTTCCAAAAAGTATGTGTGTGTGTGTGTGTGTGTGTGTGTGTGTGTACAGAATTTTTTCTATGGCAAACGATAACTGCCGCAAATTAAAATAGAATCAAATAATTTTTTGCATATATGCTCGAGTTGTAGAGAACTCAAGGTCTATTTATTTTGGTTAAGATCGGTTTAAGGGGGAGGGGTAGTTTACTTGCAACATTTTACATTTTAACAAGAGTAAGTTACACTTAATTTTGATAAATAAAGTATTCTGAAAGGAAGGTTATAATAATCCACTGTAGAAAGGTAGATGAAATATCTATAAAAGAAAAAGTGTAGTTGAAAAGGGTGGGGGTAATTTTTTTATGTTTGGTATTGATTTAGTGAGTCTGACGAAACTAAATAAAAATGCATTTGAACTTTTTCAAAAAATGGTAATTTAAAAAAAATAATTTTGTTGCCAGGTAATAAAATTATAATTTTTATTTTAAAGTAAGTCATCTATACGCGAAGATCTGCAACCACGACACAGCAGGTCACATAATTATATAAATATGTAATTAATGTGTGATTATCTGCGTCGTTCAGTTTCTTTATAAGAATAAAATACCTAATTTTTATAGATAAAGTCATCTGAAAATAACATTATATTATACCCTTAAATTCGTAGTGACCGTGAATCAATTAATTTTTTCCGTGGAGGGTTGTTAGTGAGGACCGGTAAAAAATAACACAAATTTTAACTTATTTGTGTCGACGTTTCGACAATGTTTATTGCCATCATCAGGACAATTATTGCTGACGGGAAATCACAGTTGTGTGTTTGGCGTCAGCAACAATTGTCCTGATGCTGGCAATAAACATCGTCGAAACGGACACAAATAAGTTAAAATTTGTGTTATTTTCGATCGATCCTCACTAACCCTTCACTGAAAAAAATTATATTAAACGACTACCCAATAATAACAGAAATATCTATAAATGTTAAAAATAGCTTTAGGGTGGAGGATATTTTTTATGAAATTATCTAGCCGAATTCAAGTAAATGACTTTAAATAAAAATCATAGAACATGGAATTTATGTATGGTTCTCCATACCGATATTTCTATACATGTTATCTAAAATATTTCATGCAACAATTAGACAGTACGTGCAGAGGTGTTATACTACATTAGCTTCTCAAATGATCAATAAATTAAGCTATTAAGCTTAGCCTAAATTACTAAGTAGTCTAGTAAGTAGATTTTACACAACGGAAAAGTTCATTAAACCAAAAATTGATAAAGAAGGCATGTGCATCATATAATTGCCTTGCCTTGCCCTGTGGCGCTACAGCCCACGATGAACCTTGCCTCCCCGATTAGTTGCTTTCAAACACCTCGGTCCTCAGCCTCCACCTCCAATCGCCGATACCCATCCTCTTGAGGTCATCTATTACGTCCTGTAGAGACCTTCTAGTTTTCCTTTCCTTCTTTGCCCACCTATTGCCCCTCTAAGAATTTCTTTGGGCATTCTGTTATCCTCCATGCGCATCACATGTCCCAACCAGCTGATCCTCATAGACTTAATGAACCTCATTGTGTCCTCGCTATCTATCAACTCATCCAATTCCCTGTTTTTCCGTGTGCGCCTTTCTTCACCTTCCTTCATTGGTTCAAAGATGTTTCTTAGAATTCTTTTCCCAAAGGCTCTTAAATTATGTATGCCACTACTAAGTAGTGACCAGGTCTCCGCAGCATAAGTCTGATTAAAGTCTTCTAAAATCTAAGTTTGGTTCGTTTGGTGATTAAACTGAATCTTAAAATTTTCTGGTAGGCATAAAAACTCTATTACTACTCATTATGCGCTTTGGAATCTCATTGCTGATTTTGTTCTCATATGCGTCGTATTATTGCGGTCTAAAAAAATGTGTTCTATGTTGAACAATATTCACGACAATTATTCATTTTTTTCAGATTATGCTATAATTTTAAACAAACTAAAGCAAACATTTTTTATGTGTCCTTATTGAAAGCAAGTCAACAGGATCTTTCTTCTTCCAGTTTTTCAGTTAACTTTACATGTTTACTTCATATGTTTTACTATTTCTTTATATTACATGAGTTTATGAATATATGTAGTAAAATCCAAGTACTACGGTTACCGATAAACAAGTAATCCCCTCTCCAACGATAAAACACTCTGGTTCCGATGTATATGGCATTAATGCAATTTAAAATTCCCAGCTGTTTAGCGATACCCTTCTTTAACAGTACCTCATCAAATTCAAAGCAGCCATGCAGAAGCTGAACTGCATGAAAGAGGTATGGCCGTACCATCGTCAACTTTAGCAGAAATCTCTGAAGCAGTCTATTGTGATATGTTCTATGGAATCATTTCGTGACTCTCCACGACTTAAGGTCTATATACACAAGGTTTGTCTAAAAAGTAATGAGACTGAACTTTTTCCCTAGGAAATGGCAACACTGTGAGACCAACAATGCAACAGCTGATAGCTGTAACATTTGTTTATAGTCGTAAGAAGTTTCAGCTTCTAAACTTTAACAGATTTGGCTGTGCCATAGTTTTTGTAAGTGTTTGTTTTGTCTCATGTACCAAAAATGGAGCTTAGTAATAATGAGCAGCGTTATGCACTCAAATTTTGTGTCACACTTCAAGACAGTGTTACAGAAACATTTAACAAGTTAAAACAAGCTTACGGAGATGAAGCCATGTCCCGGGCTCAGGGTTTTCAGTGATACAAAGCATTTTTGATGGCCGTGAAACCGTGGAGGATGAACACCGTTCTGGACGACCAACCACAGTACGAATTAACGAAAATGTGTTGAAAGTGAGGGATCTCATCAAGTCTGATCGTCGTTTGACGGTGAGAATGATTGCTTATGAACTAAGTTTAAATCACCACACAGCGTGAAAATGACACAAATTTTATGAAAAGTGTCATTGCAGGATTTCTGAATATGATCCTGAAACAAAACGGCAAATGTAAGAGTAGCACACAAAAGACTCGGCACGCCCAAAAAAAGCAAGAAAGAGCAAATCCAAGATCAAGTCAGCGCTCTTTACTTTTTCGACATTCCAGGTATTGTGCTTAAGGAAGTTGTGCCTCAAGGTCAGAAAGTAAATCAAACTTACTACCGTTAGGTTCTTTAGAGACTCAGAAAAAAGGGACCAGTCAGAGATTGTTGACTATTGGATCCTTCATCACGATAAGGCTCCATGTTCTACCGCACTTTCTGTGAACGAGTATTTGGCCAAAAAAGACATTTCTGTGGTTCCTCAGCCCTCTTACTCCCCTGATATTAGTCCACGGGATTATTTCCTATTTTCAAAAATCAAAGCGAAACTCCGACGCCGTCATTTTGGAAGTGTGGAGAACATCCAAAAGATTGTGACGGATCAGCTAAAGGCATTGACAGTTGAAGACTTCAATCACTGTTTTAATACATGGGAACAACGTCTCCGTAAGTGTGTTACTTGTCAAGGGAACTACTTTGAAGGACATAAAATTGTTTTGTAGCTAATGCATCAATAAATAATTTTATACTATCAGTCTCATTACTTTTTAGACAAACCTCGTATCCACCACTCCAAAAAAAAACAAAGGATATGGACTTCTTACTGCAGTGTAGTGTAAGTGATAAAATGTTATCAGTGTAATGTAAGTGAATGTCCATTTCCTCCTAATGTAAAAATGTGCCCTGTGAAATAGAAGAAACAGTAATTTCTTTTTGTACTTGAGATAACAGTTATGAACTGTATAATGTAGGACATAAGGTAGAATATTTTTGTTCTATATTTTCTTAATTTTTTACAACACAAATCTTTACGCTGTCACGAATTAAATGTTGTTAATTGTTAAATTATTTAATATAGTTCAATTATGAGATGTTTAGCTACAGTTCTGTAGAAGCGAGGATGAATTACCTCACTTTATTCTAAATCCTCGATTTAACGATAACTCTGTAACACAATTTTATTTCTGTGGTTCCGCGATAACTTTCTGTCCAAAATTTACTATTTTTCCTAACATTATTATTTACATTTACATCGTAGTAATTTTGTATTTGTAAATATTCTACACACTTTTTGAATCCTCAGATTTAATTTTAAAAATAGGTTTTTCGTCATAGGCTTATACTGTATATTTGTGATTATGGCAAATTGTTACTTGATCTACTCTTGCCACAATTATCGGTTTTTATTACTAATTCCTACAAAGAAGGACAATCCGGAATTAATTTGGAAAAGATGCCTATATTAAACACATTAAATGGAATCTACATTAAATGGAATCCGGTGGAATCAGCAAATTACAGCAGAAACTAAAACCGAAATATTTAAAACCATTGTTAGAAGTGTCATGACTGACGGCTTAGAAGTTTGAACTACAAATAAACACACAAGAACAAAATTAATTACAACAGATACGGACTTTTGGAGACGTTTGGGTAGAGTCGTGAGACATATTTGAGACGTATTTGAGTCTTGAGACGTGAGCAAATTAGAAATAAAGTCATTAAAGACAGAATCAAAGTAAAAAATCCAATTGTTGATTTTATCAAAAAAAATTACAATGGTATGGACACACGAAAAGAATGGCACAGGAATGATTGCCAAGGAGAGTTGCCAAGGAATGGACCCCACCAGGAAGAACGAAAAGAGGAAGACCATCTATCACCTGGATAGAAGAAATTCAGACTATATTGAGGGAACGAGAAATTGGAGATCTTTGGATGGACTAGCAGCAGTGAAGATGAGAATTCAATTACTTCTACAGTCTTTGATTCCGGAAAATGTGTAAACATTGTACAGCCGGAATAATTAATAAATATTACTAATTCCTAATTTCCAAATATATAATTTGTATGCCTAATAGAAAACAGACAATGTTGTACATATTAAGCTATATAATTTTCATTTTTATAGCATAAAAGAATATAAGCCGTATTATCTGCATACATTTTAAAAATAAATGTAAATTTTTAATTAAAATTTTTGTAAATATCATTTAATTCGGCTAAATCCGTTGAAACTTAATGTAACGTTCGAAAACTCAAGGCTTAAAAATACAGTTTTCATAAATTCATAAACGAATAAACTCATCAAAATATTTCACTAGTTCGATATGAATTTGTTAATCAGAACAAACAATACGGCACCAAAAATAATCTCTTCAGAAATTTTAACAGCAATGTTATATAACTATATAATTAAATTTGAATTGACAGAAGTAATTAGTGTAGAATCAAGTCGACAGCGTAGAAATAACGCAGTTAATGTCCTGAGAAGCGCTTATCTGTCTAAGTAGAAAAAACAATATAAGTCGTTTTATGTTTGTCTTACGGAGGAATCAAATTACTAAAATTATTTAGAAACATTAATTTTACTAAAAATGACATTTTGTTAATGAAAACAGAGCTCAGGAGTTAAACCAAGCTGTCAGAAACTTTGTTAACCCCGCCGGAGGTCGTTAGTTGTATAAGTTATTAAATGTTGTGCATCATTATTAAGTAAAATCGATTATTTTTATCAATACGTAACGGTAATAAATTAACGACACGTAAGTAATTAACAAATACACGCACGGTGATTAAATAAAAATCTGCTCACACACTCCCTGGGTTCTGTATTTGTGTGCCTGCGTTT
This sequence comes from Magicicada septendecula, assembly GCA_034769895.1. Classification (NCBI taxonomy): domain Eukaryota; kingdom Metazoa; phylum Arthropoda; class Insecta; order Hemiptera; family Cicadidae; genus Magicicada; species Magicicada septendecula. The sequence goes on along the minus strand of CM068376.1, from coordinate 306,333,038 downwards.
TCTTGACTTTATTAGAACTGTAAATGAGACATGGCCGTAGTCTAGTCGCTAGTCGTTGATACCTACCTACTCAGCAACGCTTGGGGTGACTTTCCAAACCGGAAAAAATTTAATATGACTTTCAGGTTGTCACTCTTTTCTAGCGAGGAAATGGCGTATCAGCAGAAGCTACCTCTATAATTCAATTTTTCTCTACACTGTCGACTGGCTGGAGCCGAAGTTTAATAGAACGTCAGATTGTGAATGCAGTCTATGTGAGATATGCTATTACGGTACCTATTACGGTACAGCAAACACAGCTTTATGCAGAGACGTAAAAATAATGAAAGTGAGAGCGAAACCGAGCGAGCGAGAGAGAAAGAGAGAGAGAGAGAGATGTACGGTTTTCTTACACTAGATTGTCATGTTTCTATCTTTTCTATCTTGTTACTACAAACATTAAATAACTCTTGAATAGCTTATCAATTATTTGAATAGCAGGTCGATTATTTGACTAGCTTATCAATTGCAGTTAAAATATTGATCTTCTTATCACGTAATTGATATCTTGGGTTCTCACGGCCGGCGACAGCAGTTCATTGCCGGGTTATTAGGCCGTGGGTCTAATACTGTTTTCAACAACTACATTTTGGCCCCAACGTTGGAGGTCTCCTTCAGTGTTAGTCACTGTCGTGTGTTGGACTGTTGTCCTACAGTAAGGATTAAACCTTTACCAGAGTTGTGTGTTGCCAGTTACTAACTTTCAATCGTTTAACACTGAAGATGGCCTCCAATGTTGTTGAAAACAGTATTGGACCACGGCCTAATAGCCGGGGAAGGAACAGCAATATTAACAGACTTCGTAACACGGCTTGTAAAGTTTATAAACATTTTTGAACAGGTGATGAACACTTTAGGATTTTAACTAATGGAAAAACAAAACTGTTTTATAGCCATTACGTTCTTGCGTAGATTCTAGTTTCAAAAACGAAAAAATAATAATTATATTTTATAAAAAAAATTTAAAAATTGGTTATTTCAAAAGGGCTGATTATGAATACTGAAAGAGTATGATTATTTTCCGAAAAGGCTACACAGTCATTTAAGTAAAATACTGAAAATGCATATCTTAACATTAAAAACATACCCAATGCTAAATTGTGTCTAAATAATTTAATTGTAAAAATAAGGATGTGTGCTCAACAGTTGTCAGAACGTGCGAACCCTACGTGTTTAAAACTGTAAACATGAGCCGTGCATAGGATTTGTATTGTTAGAATAATTTTAAAAATTAAGTTATAATACTAAATACAAAAAGAATTTTAAAATTTCATCGAAGAATCTTCTCTATTTATAAACAAACCACAAATTCGCCACTTCACCTAAAAGTGGCTTCGTAACGTTGTATTCTTCCATTTATTTATACAATGTTATTCAGATGTAATACAGTTGAGGATATATCAAAGATAAAATCTTACACAAACTGCTGAATAAAAAGTATAAAATGACGAGTAGTAGCAGGAAAAATACGTATGCAGGTCTCATTAGACCACTACCTCTGCCATACATTTCTTCAATCCGGTCTCCGTCTGTCAAAACTGACATTCGTAATTCTCTTCACGTTTGAAATTGCTCTGAAGGAGGGAAAAGGTACACGACTATCCTATTAAATTTAATCCAGTCAAAACAACGTGGCGTAATCCGACTTCGCGCCGCCTAATACAAAAATATCGTTCGACACAGATTCAAAGCTGCTTCAGGATCTATAACGGTCCATATCACGTTACAGAATAGACGTGTCTACGTTAAAATAAACTATAGTTCTGAAGTGCCGGTTGCCTAGGAACGGTTAAACTTTCCACATCGGGGTGAGTTTCATCAGGCGTCAATAACAAAACGTATTTCTTCTGTACTTTAATAAAAATGTAGAAAGTTACTGAAAAAGTGCAGTACCCAGAAACAACGGTTATGTGTTGGTTATTTAAATTATAATACAATAATTAATGTTGTTTAAAAAATTTTACTTCAAATTGCAACGATATAATAATAATTATTATTACTCTTATTTTAGTGTAATCTTTAAGATGGGGAAAATGCTTTATGCACGGTCAGAAGAAACCGTCTGTTCTCTGGTGCCTGGGACACTGAACCACAAAAAAAAACTTACCTCTAATTTAGGCACTGATATCCACTATGGAACAACTTAGCGTATTACTTCAGGATGGAGCCTATTGCGACCTTATCAGGCTCCTAATACTTCTCCGTTATTGCTACTGCCCGTTGGGTGCCAGTCGTAGGATCTATTGAAATTATGTAGAAATGCCTCCTTGTCAAGAAGCATAATCTCAACTACACATTCGAGCGTGGATTCCCTGAGCTCCGTCTCTAGTGGCATCCGATCTCTTGTAATTTGCTGCACTGGAAAAGTGTGTGTGAGGCATCTCAGTGGGGAGCGTTACCGTATTGGCATGCTAGGCTTTGCACCTTTTGCATTCAGTGGAGGTAGGCGTTAAAATTGCCGTGACCGCTAAGGAACTGTGTCAAATGGTAGTTAACCTCACTGCGCTGGCGTTCAATGGAATTTTTTTTATAAAAAAATTTAAAAATTGGTTATTCCAAAAGGGCTGATTATGAATACTGAAAGAGTACGATTATAATTGACCCATAATAATGATCAACCCAACTTCGGTATGAGTCTTGCGATCCATCTTCCTGTGTCCTCCTTATTGCAACGATCTTGTCAGTGCTGGAGAGTAGTTCTCTGGCCTTCATTCCGTGCCGCATGTCTTCCAATTTAATCTTTTCTTTCGAAGAGGTGCTTTCTCTCTTGACCCAAAAAGTCTATGAGAATCACTCCTGCTGTCACCAGGGCTACTGACTCTGACATTGTCCGGTAAGATAAGATGATGCTACTCTGAGCGCTCCTCTTCTCTGTACCGACGCGAACCGTTTCCTGTATCTCTCCATATTTAGTGCATTGGCCCAGAATTCGCAACCTGTGGCATGATGCATTCCGTGACCTCCATCAACAATCGCCTCCTGCTTGCAGTGGGGCCTCCTACATTAACCACCACAAGCCTGCTGAGCTGTGTCGTGATGTAGGCAGCCTTACCAGCTGCATTCCTGAATTGATCCTTTTAGGTGAGCTTCGAATCTAGCCTCAGTACTAGATATCTAACTACTTTCTTTGTCAGAAAAACCTCAGCTTCCACTTTTACCCGTATGATTGTGGAGATCTACGGCCGAGTGAGCAATACTGTCTTTTCGGTGGCCAGATCTAGGCCGTGTTCTTCAAGCCAAGACCTCGCTCGCCACATTACCTGCTTCATGTTTCTTTACGCATCCTCGTTGTTCCGTGCGGCACTCACTACCAAGATATGATATGGGTAACCTACCAGGAAAGTGTTTGACGGCATCTCTATCCGTACGATTCGATCGTAGGATACGTTGCAAAAGTCAGGAGACAACATTCAGCCCGGACAGGACAGCGCCGGTGGTAATCTACTTCCTACTATGTTCATCTATCTTTATCATATTGCTACGACAGCACAGAACAATCTACGCGTTTATCGAATGCGCCAGAAAGATTTCGATGTAAGCGTGTGGTGTACGTGCTACTAGACGCATTTTGCGAGAATTTTCTCGACTGTGCCAGGCTTCGCTCGGGCGCTCGGACTGTGTCAAGGCCGTAGCAATTTACGTAGTTCGCGAGAGATAAGACGCAGTTTGGAAGCTTCTGGTGAGTGAGCGTAACTATAAATACATCGCGTCGCGGCCTTAGTTTTCAGTTCAATGCGAGATTTTTGACTGTGCGGTTCGAGAGTATTAGTGCGATATATTTTACAGAGCGGTTCGGGTTATTACGGTGTACGTTCAAGTAGTTATTAGTGAAGTGTTGCGTTTATATTCGGACGGTATAATTGTAATACAGTTGAGTTTTAATATTAGTGGACATTTTATTGCGTATGAACATTTTCATTTGATTTGTTGTAGACACTGTGTTGTTAATTACGAACTGTTTTACTATAACAATTAAAGGTGTGATTAGTGACTTAATTGGTGTCTTGTAATTATTTTGTTTCCACTGTACCTACGACGATCGAGTAGACCGTCGTAACAGTGGTGTCAGAAGTGGGATAGAACGGTTAACAGTGGAAACAGTGGATTCTTTGTACAAGACGAGTGTAATTCGTAATTAATCGAAAAACAATGGATGCCAGTCAGATGATGGAAAATTTCCAGGCGCTGTTGTTGCAGATAGAAGAACGACGACGACAGGATGCAGAGAAAGCGGAAGAGAGACAGAAAACCCTCCTGCTGGAAGCAGAAAGACGACAAAAAGAAGAACGAATACAAGAAAGAGAAGAAGCAGAGAAACGACAGGATGAGAAACGCAGACAGGAGGCGGAAGAAGCAGAAAAACGACAGGATGAAAAACGCAAGCAGGAGGCAGAGGAACGTAAACGTGAAGCAGGTGACATCAAAGCATTAATTCATGAACAAAAGCAGATGCAAGAACATACTACCGCAGAATTGAGTCTCCTACGTGGTGACGTAGGTGAATTACGAGGTGAGCTCAACAATCAGATTACCAGAATATCTGACGTAGAAGAATCCATGTCAAATAAAATAGCTAAAGTAGAAAAATCTGTCTTGACTGTGGAAGAAGTTATGTCAACAAAAATATCTGCAGTAGAAAACTCAATGGCAAACATAAGAGAACAAATTAAAATTGAAGTTGAACAGTGCATAAAGATTCAACCAAAACAAATTTCTGAACAGACTGTACCAGTGATCAAGACAGAAAAATACACAGAAAATAAGTTAACAGAGAAAGTCACTTTGCCTGCAGTAGGGACAGTTCATGTCAAAGCTCCAACCTTTGACGGAAGCACTCACTGGGCAACGTACCTCCGCCAATTTGAAGCTGCTGCATGCGCAAATAATTGGACAGAAAAAGACAAGGCTGTTTCACTTGTTCTTGCATTAAAAGGACCCGCGGCAGAACTACTACAGAAAGTGCCACCTGACAGCCAGAACATCTATGCCGAGTTGATAAAAGCTCTGGAATTACGGTATGGTGATAAACATTTGCGAGATGTGTACTGCACCCAGTTGAGAGCAAGGCGACAGCATTCCGGGGAAAGTCTTCAAGAGTTTGAAGCAAGTATCGACAGACTAATTAGACTGGCCTATCCTGAAGCGCCAGAAGATTTTCGAACGCGTTTTGCGATGCAGACATTTACTGCCGGTGTCCGAGATAACGAACTACAGCAAGTGTTACGAATGGCAAGACACCAGAACAGTGCGGACGCCCTGGTACATGCTTTGCAATTTGAGGCCGCCAAATCAGCGTCTGGTTGGACAAGTCATAAAGTGCGCGCGCTAAAAGATCGCGACGGCACAGATGATGAGGAAGAAGAACAGGGAACAGAGACTCGAAGGTCGGCGCCACAGAATAAAATAAGAAAGGATGGAAAACCGAAGTGTTATAGATGTGGGAAACCTGGACATCTACAACGAGATTGTCGGGTTAGAATTCAGCAGCAGGGAAACGAGCAGTAGTCGGTACAACGGGGCGTGTGCTGACTAACTGGAGGAACGAAGCCCCTAGACAATACGCAATTTCTACACTTCAGAAAAACAGCGGGAGCTTGGTAGTTACCGGATTTGTTCAAGAAAGGCCAACCTCGATTACAGTTGACACAGGCGCAACAGTTTCTATTGTGCGCCCCGACGTGGTGAAAGATCTCAAGCCAATCTGGTGCTCTTGCAGCTTGCGAACAGCTACTGGACGGCCTGTAAAAGTGTATGGAAAAGTGGAGATACACCTACGCCTCGGTCGACTTGAGTTTAATCATCAAGTACTTGTTGCAGACATTGTGGATGAAGCAATTCTTGGTGTGGAAGTTATGAACGCATACGGATTTATAGTCGACTTCAAAAACAATGTCTTGAGAATCAGAGGCGAAGAGGTAATGCTATCAACAATGACGACAGCAGAAAACTCGATGGACGTCATAAACCAAGTGGCCGTAACTGTTCCGCCAAACTCCGAAAAGATCATCATGGTTAGAACTGCGGTAGATACTAGGGGCAATCAGTGCTCTATATTCGAACCCCAGGCAGTCAGCACACCGGGCATACTAATTGCCAGAAGTTTAGTAAAACCTGACGAAACCGGAAATGTACCTATTAGAGTGGCGAATATTTTGGATCAAGCTATCACTTTACAAAGCAATACGCTCCTAGGCAAATTGACTCCTGCGGCCTGGGTAGCCGGAATAACGCAACGAAGATCCAGTTCTTCGGATACTTCTAAATTACCAGAGGAACTGCAAGAATTATTGAACAGATCTTCTAACGACCTCTCAAGTGGTGAGGTAAAAGAACTCAGACAGTTTTTACACGAATTCAAAGATTGTTTTGCAGTTCGGGGACAGTCACTGGGAAGAACCTCTCTTGTGCAACATCGCATCAATACCGGGGACACAACACCGATACGCCAACCTCCTCGAAGGCCTCCATTATCTAAACAAGAGGAGATGTCTCGGTTAGTACAGGACATGTTGACAGAGGGAGTAATTGAACCTTCGTCAAGTGCTTGGTCTTCCCCTGTAGTGCTGGTAGCGAAGAAGGATGGTGGATTGCGTTTTTGCGTAGACTACCGGAGGTTAAATGACGTTACAAAGAAAGACTGCTATCCATTACCTCGCGTTGACGATACACTCGACACGTTGTCCGGAGCACAGTGGTTTCCACATTGGACCTGAAGAGTGGATATTGGCAAGTGGGTCTTCATCAAGAAGACAAGGAAAAGACCGCTTTCTCGACCCCAAGTGGCTTATTCCAATTTAACGTCATGCCATTTGGACTCTGTAATGCACCGGCAACATTTGAGAGATTGATGGACCTGATACTCCGAGGCCTGACGTGGAAAACTTGCCTTGTTTACTTAGACGATGTCATAGTGATCGGGAAGACTTTCGAAGATCATTTGGAAAACCTTAAGGAAGTTCTAACTAGAATTCACGGTGCACAACTGAAGCTGAGCCCGAAGAAGTGTTCTCTATTCCAGAAGGAAGTACAGTATTTGGGCCATCTGGTTTCGGCAGCGGGCGTTAGCATGGATCCTAATAAAGTAGACACCGTAAGAGACTGGCCAGTTCCGAAGAATAAACACGAAGTTCGGAGTTTCCTGGGGTTATGCTCATATTACCGACGTTTTGTGAAAGGCTTCGCTACTATTGCTAAACCACTACATGAGCTAACGGAAAATAAACGAAACTTCCAATGGTCGAGAGAGTGTGAACAAGCATTTAGAACGTTGAAGATTGCATTATGTTCGCAGCCAATTCTCGCTTTTCCAGCTTCCGAAGGGAGGTACATCGTAGACACAGACGCAAGCAATACTGGTCTAGGAGCAGTTTTGTCTCAAGTGCAGAACGGTGAAGAACGAGTAATAGCGTATTACAGCAAGACGCTGTCTAAACCAGAGAGAAATTATTGTGTTACAAGAAGAGAGTTGTTGGCAATTGTCAGAGCTTTGGAGCACTTCCATAAATACCTCTATGGGAGAGAGTTTTCACTACGTACCGACCATGCTGCACTTGCATGGCTCTTGAGATTTAAAAATCCGGAAGGACAGTTAGCAAGGTGGCTCGAACGTCTGCAAGAGTACAACTTCAAGGTACAACATCGGCGGGGGCGCCTGCACGGTAATGCAGATGGCTTATCACGAAGACCATGCCCGGAAGACTGCCGACATTGCCACAGAAAGGAAGAACAAAACTCAAGCGAACATGTTCAAGCCATCACTGTAGATTTCCTGGCTGATGGCTGGACAACACAAGACTGTCGACAAGAACAGATGACTGATGAAGACATTGGACCGATCTTGACAGCAAAAGAGGAAGGTCGCCGCCCGGATTGGCAAGATATCTGCCATGGTTCCGAAGTGCTGAAGGGCTACTGGGCACAATGGGAATCTCTCACCTTAGAAAACGGATTGCTGAAAAGGGCTTGGGAAAGTGCAGATGGACGAGACGTGGTCATGCAGTTGATAGTTCCCCGAAGTAAAGTGCAGTCTGTTTTGAAGGAGATGCATGATGGAACATCTGGAGGCCATCTTGGCGTTAACAAAACCCTTGACAAAATACGGAAGCGATTCTATTGGCTTCATCTTCGCCACGACATAGAGGAATGGGTTCGGACGTGTGAAATATGTGCTGCAAGCAAGGGCCCACAAACCAGAAGCAGGGGAAAAATGAGACAGTATAACGTTGGACAACCTTTCGAGAGAATTGCCATAGACATTGCTGGACCATTCCCAGTTACTGACGATGGAAACCGGTACATCATGGTTGTAGGTGACTACTTTACTAAGTGGGTGGAAGCCTACGCAATTCCAGACCAGGAGGTTACCACTGTGGCAAAGCAGTTAGTTCACAACTTCTGTTGCCGTTATGGAGCCCCTATGGAAATCCATACGGATCAAGGGAGAAATTTCGAATCAGGAGTGTTTAAAGAATTATGCCGTCTACTCGGAATTCGAAAGACCAGGACAACGCCTCTGCATCCTCAGTCGGACGGGATGGTTGAGAGATTCAACAGGACACTTGAGCAGCATCTTTCGAAAGTTGTTGACGCGAACCAAACAGACTGGAACCAACGTATACCACTATTCCTTATGGCGTATAGATCATCAGTACATGACACAACCGGCATGACTCCAGCAAAATTGGTGTTTGGGCGGGAGATTCGTCTTCCTGGGGACTTGATGTTTGGATCACCTGAGACTCAGTCCCAAGAGCCAAAGAACTATTCCTCGCAATTAGAAAACCAACTGCGAGAAATGAATCGCTTGGTAAGAGGACGGCTCAAGATTGCCAGTGATAAAATGAAAACTCGGTATGACATTCGCAGCAATAGTGTGGGTTTCCAAGAAGGAGATCAGGTCTGGTTGTTCAATCCAAAGCGCCGTCGTGGTCGCTCACCTAAGCTTCAGTCTAACTGGGAAGGACCCTACACTGTAAAAAAAAGGATTAACGATGTTGTTTATCGGATTCAACAGGAAGGACAGCGAAAGTTCAAGGTCGTCCACCTAGATCGCCTGGCTAAATACAAATTTAGAGACGCTTTGCCAGTTCGGGACGAACAGGCTTAAGGAGGGGGCAGTGCTACGACATCACAGAACAATCTACGCGTTTATCGAATGCGCCAGAAAGATCTCGATGTAAGCGTGTGGTGTACGTGCTACTAGACGCATTTTGCGAGAATTTTCTCGACTGTGCCAGGCTCCGCTCGGGCGCTCGGACTGTGTCAAGGCCGTAGCAATTTACGTAGTTCGCGAGAGATAAGACGCAGTTTGGAAGCTTCTGGTGTGTGAGCGTAACTATAAATACATCGCGTCGCGTCCTTAGTTTTCAGTTCAATGCGAGATTTTTGACTGTGCGGTTCGAGAGTATTAGTGCGATATATTTTACAGAGCGGTTCGGGTTATTACGGTGTACGTTCAAGTAGTTATTAGTGAAGTGTTGCGTTTATATTCGGACGGTATAATTGTAATACAGTTGAGTTTTAATATTAGTGGACATTTTATTGCGTATGAACAATTTCATTTGATTTGTTGTAGACACTGTGTTGTTAATTACGAACTGTTTTACTATAACAATTAAAGGTGTGATTAGTGACTTAATTGGTGTCTTGTAATTATTTTGTTTCCACTGTACCTACGACGATCGAGTAGACCGTCGTAACAATATATTAGTACCCTTATCACTCAGTTAGTATTGTATCATTTGTAGAAGATATTGTGGGACTCAAAAGAGCTGTGCCAGAGCCCTAATCATGTCACTCCAACCAGCAGAATTAAAACCGGTTTTTAATATCCAGTGTTGCAAACAGGACTATCTTCGTTGAATAGCGATTTCCTTGCTGGGCCACATGGAACGTTTTGACTACCTTTTTCCACTACCTTTCCGGCCTTTCCGGAATCTGTACTACCTGTCGGACAGGCCTCCTGCGCTTTGAATGGCCGCAAACAGACTGCAAGAACCTTTGCAAGCACTATTTAGCTGCATCCAGCATTCACAAAGGGATGTACGCTGATGACATTCTCGGGTCAACCTTACCTTTGCTGACGAAGTACCAGCCTCTGCAATTTCCACTGTGTGAAGAAGATTCGCTTCTTTAGGCAGGTGTTATACGTATTACGAAGTATCTTTTGGCAGAAACAAACTATCAGCTTCGGCTCTTCTGAAGAAAAACTGTTCGGGACTGTCGTATCGACACAGGATCAAGCCTGCGGTCTCCTTCAGTTCTTCCTCGGTAAATAGCGGGACTTCATCTGCTGCAACGAGACGCAGTTCATGAGCCAACTCATCACTGGGTGGGTCAAAAACAATGCATCCACGATGGAACCCATATGTGGTTTATCCATTATGGGCCCGACTTTGCCCCAAGCTTGCGCGGAAGAACATACCTTTAGTTCCTTCCATTTTCAATGTTTGCTGCTGATAATAGTCTTTCTAAGGTCTTGTCTTGTTACTATATATTATGTTGTTTCTTGTTCTGCTCTGTCTTTATTCTTTTTTCTCCTCTTCATAACAGTCCGCTTAAGGGAAAGACACCTTTTCTTTAGGGCAGGTATCTCCTCCCGTCAATCAGTCAGTAGAATGTCTTTCTTCTCCCCGATGAGTTTCTTCGCCGAGATAGGTATAGCGTATCAGCTTCATTGTGGTCTCGACTACAGACTCTGCGGGAAGGGAACTCTCCAGCAGTTAGTCCTCTCCCCTCTCTATTTCGGATATAAGAGTTTCTACGTTGAGTTTGTTAACATTTCACTTACGTCTTCTCCAAGCTTTTCATCTCCTTATCTTCTTTGTAATAATAATAATAATAATAATAATAATAATAAATGACAACAACAACAATAATAATAATAGTAATAATTGAGGCAGCAGATGTGGAACACAAAACAGAGCAAACTTTCTGCCGTTAAGCAGAGCGTCAGTAAATGGCAAGTAGCAGTCGTCGTGAGCAAGTTTGCATCACGAGACTGCGCATTGGGCACACGAACTTGGCGTCTTCGTACCTCCTACAAAGACACGAACGACCCACCTGTACTTGTGGCGGAGCACTTATAGTGAAATAACTGAAGACTGTAGTGCTCTTGCAGTACTGAGGCAGAGGCGCAGAGTAAAACGTAACCTAAAAGAACGCCTCGGAAACGAACAATTAGCAATAGACAGAACTCTGTTCTTTCTGAAAGCAGCAAGATTACTGCTTCGTTTAGCGTCTTAGTGTGTACGAGTTTTCACTCTCGTTGAGTTAATTAAAATGTGGGCGAGAAGAAAATATCGCATCAAACAACGCTACTGGTAGACGTCGTTGGACTAAAGGCCTTAGTTGCCAAGCCCCAAAACAAAGAAACAGTAGTAATAATAATAATAATAATACTGATAAGGCTGAAAGGGGAAAAATAACGAAATAGCCATATATTCAACGGGCCGTTGAATAAAAGAAGATTCACAAACTACAGTCTGTTGAAATATTACAGCTTATAAACACAACAAACCTCATAAACAAACATTTGGTAACGAATATATTTTCCTGAATTAAATGTGAAAACGATAACATCTTAACCTTAAAAGTCAATTATCAAAAGCCGAATAGTCGAACATGCATTAGTATGCTACCGTAAGATCTGTATACTAAATTTTCGTATACACATTGTCTAACATCTAATAAGCAGTGGTAATAAATGAGAGACAAGTAGATGCTGATATAATAATAATAAAAATAATAATAATAGTAAATAATAGTAATATTTTTATAGAGGGGGAAAAATGCTTTATGCACCGTCAGAGGAGGCCGTGCTGGTGTGTGGGACTCTCACCCACTAAAAAACCCACCTCTAATTCAGGCATTCGTATTCATCCTAGAACCACTTAACGCACTACTTCAGGTTGGAGCCTATTGCGCCCTTATCGGGCTCCTTCTAGCGGTTCCTAATATTCTACTGCCCGTTGGGTGCAAGTTGAGCCTGTCTTTTTTTTAGTAGGACCCACTGAATAAATGCATTGATCCGTTTCCATTCCGCCTTACCACGAAGCATAAGCGCAACTATGCTCTCGGGCGTGAACTCCCCGATCTCGATTTACAGTATCATCCTCTGTCTTGCGAATCTGCTGCACTTGAAATACGTGTGCAAGGCATCTTCATGGGGAGAGTCACCGTACTGGCATGCTGGGCTTTGCACCTTTCCCATTCTATGGGGGTAGGCATTAAAATTGCCGTGGCCACTGAGCAACTGGGTCAGATGGTAGTTGACCTCACCGTGTTGGCGGTCGATCAATTCCTTCAAGTTTGGTATGAGCCTTGCGGTCCATCTTCCTCTATCCTCTCTATCCCAACGATATTACCAGTGTCTGAGAGTAAATTCCCTGGCTTCATACTTTGCGGCATCCCTTCCAATTTCCTCTCTTCCTTCGAATAAATGCTTCCGCTCTAGAGGTAATAGGTCTATGGGAATCGCCCCCGCTTTCACCAGCACTACTGGCTGTGGCACTGTCTGGTAAGAGGTTGCTACTCTAAGGCTACTCTTCTTTGCTCCCATGCCATACGTTTTCTGTACTTCTCCATCTTTAGTGCATCAGCCCAGATTTCGCAACCGTACAGAAGGATGGATTCTGTAACCGCCATCAACAATCGCCTCCTACGTTGGCCATAAATCTGCTGAGCTTGGTTGTAACGTTAGGGGCCTTGTTAGCTGCATACTTTATTTGCTCCCAATAGGAGAGTTTTGAGTCTAGTTATTTCACAACGTTCTTTGTAAATACTGTTTCAGCTCCTACTTGAAGCGGTATGATAGTGGGAGGCCGTCGCCGGGTGAGCAGTACTATTTCGATCTTATCGGTGGTTATATCCAGGCCGTGTTCTTCAAGACAGGTGCCCACTCATCTCATTACCTGATCCAGGCTTCTTTGTGCATCCTCGGATTTTTGCGCTACAATCACTGCCGCGATATCTTCTGCGTAACCTACCAGGAACGTGTCTGGCGGCGTCTCCATCCGTAGAATTCCTCGTGGGATACGTTCCAAAGGTCAGGGCCCAAAATTGAGCCCGGGGCAGCCCCGGAGGTGATCTTCTTCCTATGACTTCCATCTGTCGTATCATAAATAAGTTTCCTGTCACTCAGGTAGCATTCTATTATCCGAAAGATGTACTGTGGGATCCAGAAATAATGTTCCAGAACCCTAAGCATCTGGTTCAGCTGGCAGAATTGAAACATTCTTAATATCCAGCATCGCCAACAAGACTATACTTCTTGAGTAATGATTCCCCTGTTGGGCCGCGTGGTAAGTTATTACTACCTCCTCCACTGCTCCATGAGTTGATCGGCCTTTCCGATTGCCGTACTGTCTCACAGGTCTCCCACGCTTTGAATGGCTGCTAAAGTCGTGGCTTTAGTAACCTTACCAGACATTCCCCAGCAGTATCCAGCATGCACTGGTTATAATAATAATAATAATAACAGAAACAAAGATACTGCAAAGTAACAACCATTACAATAGTAATAATGAATCCTACTTGCACCATCAAATTAACCTATGAGACGTAGGTGCCTAAGAAAGCCTTCGATATAAAACGAAGACGTGTACGAACCCTAAGTATGTCACTCCAGCTGGCAGAACTGAAAACATTTCTTAATATTCAGCATCGCCAACAGAACTATACTTCTTGAGTAATGATTCCCCTGTTGGGCCCCTTGGAAAGTTATTACTACCTCCTCCACTGCTCCAAGAGTTGATTGGCCTTTCCGAAAGCCGTACTGTCTGTTTGACAGGTCTACCGCCGTTTGATTGGCTGCTAACAGTCGTGACTTTAGTAACCTTTCGAGACACTTTCCAGCAGTATCCAGCATGCACTGGATATAATAATAATAATTATTATTATTATAAAATAACAGCAACAAAAATACTGCAAAGTAACAACCATTACAATAGTAATATTAAATCCTACTTGCACCATCGAAGTAATCTATGAGACGTAGGTGGCCAAGAAAGTATTTCAGTATTACTGCCACACAGTAATATCCCAGATTAGAAACTGGAGCTGCAAAACGCACCTCGATTAAGTGGTGCGGCCGAGAAGTTAACCTAGAAACTCTAGGTTAGTATCTAGGCGCCCATAGCGATGGTCTGCTAATCTCCTCGCCAAGAAAAGCAATACTTAAAATATTAAAATAAATAAATTTTTAGCAGATACATTATGTATGCATTCGATCCAGTTTACCGCATACCCGCTAGAGCCTTAAAATTGCTGTTTTCACAAGCATCCTTCTTTAACATTCTACGACATATCTATACGTAGGTTACGCAGGAATCTAGTTGCTAATAACGACTTTACAATTAACATATGTATTTTGATTGTGTTTCTGGACAGTTAACGTATCTAATTGTAAACGATACGGCATGATATGTAGTACTGTGTTCCTTTGCGTCTTTTAACATTGGATAAAATAAATGTTTCTTGATTCAGAACGTGTGCCGTTACAAAGTAAGTGAATGTGGATAACACGTAAAACCTGACGCGTGTGAAAAGCGAAACAGGAAGTACATAAACTATTTCCTGCTGCTATAAATTGCGAGTAGTCATAAGAATTTCAATGGTTTCGCGTATTTCCCATTCCACGTCTCACATACATTTCCGAGTGTACTGATGGGGGTGGGAGAATAATTGATAGTTACTTAAGCTAGAATTTTATATCCGACAAATGTCAAGTTTTCTGTAGAGCGTTTAAGACATTTTGTAGTAGTGTTATCCTGGTATTGTCGTTTATGAAATAAGAATGCATACTACTCGACTATTTTTTATAGTACGTAGTTCCATAAAAAATACTTTTTTATCGACCGCTGATAATTTTTGTTTCAGCCAGTGAGGCTGATTTCGAAGTGTTACTGTTATAAGCGACTACAATACACGTGCTTTTGAAGTACTAGTATGTTAGGGGTAGGTGTGGCTGCGAATGAACAGACAGCGTTTTTAATTAGGACAGCTTTCGTATAAATCAAGAAAGCTAAAAATATTTGTTAACAATCAATTTACCCGACTTGTATCTCATCTATTACAAACAATTATGGTTTATTAGTCGTGTGTCTGCTATACAAGGTTTTAGAGTTATGTGTACTTTCATCCGCCTACCGCTTCCACACTCCCCTCACTATCACTACTGCTAACGCATAATGACATCACAAACGTTCCCTCTATTCAGATATTCCTTTAACCCTTTGTTTCGACTCTGCTGCGTAAAAGAATTGTCGGAGCGGATAAGTAAATTAATTATGTAACACAGTTATTTATTTATGTATTTTTCTTATTATCGAACGGGCGAAGCGAGGTCTCAGTTGTAACTCGACCGTTTGGCATTTGCCTGTCTGTGTATCTGTTTATTTGGGGAATGTCCCACGATAACATTTGACTGCATTAACCGATTAAAAAAACTTACTTTGTTTGTACTAACCCCACAAGCGTAAAGCATAATTAATGTGCTTGAATGCTTTTACCCCTTAGATCTCTATTTTTTTTAAGACTAACGCCCAAAAAATAGTGAGCGGGAGGCAACAATTTGAAAAAAATGTCAAATACCCATCTGGAATTTCAAATCACAGAGAATTTTCACCAAAATACAAATACAGTGTTTACAAGCAGGGCGCACAAAAGTGGATAAAAATTCATAAAATTTCTATAAATTCATTTCAGGTATCAGATTAAAGAGGATTTTATTATCAACTAAACGCTATGTAACTCACCGTCTGTGGCTTAAGTAAATGTCTTTATACAATTGACATGTTTCGGGACACTTGTCCCGTCCTCAGAATATTTAAAAAAGTCTCTTCATACCATCATACGATGGCACAGTCGTCAATATATTAAAAATATTAAAATCCACATAACACAAAACACAATTACATTACATTACACAAAACACAATTACCGAGTGCGCATACTGCCGGTGACTTCCGCTTCTTTTTTAAACATCATATGACATCCTTCACTTCGGACTTGGGATTCAGAAGAATGCTGTTGATTCTGTGATGCCATCCCTCAATAGCGTTTGTTGTCCTGTATCGTCTTTGGTAGCACGTCTACAGCGAGAAAGTGTTTTCTTCTTTTTCTAGCCACTGATCAACAAAATAATCAAAAAACAGATAGAGTTTCTCATTATCCGGAGCATCATCATCATCTTCTTAACGATTTTAGGCTTTAGCGGCCTATTCATATTCCACAGTCCATCTTTCCTTAGGTCTACCAACTTTTCTTCTGCCTGTAGGATTGTAATCTTTTGCCACTTGAGAAAGCAAACTATCCGCCACTTGTAAAGTATCCGGAGCTTGAGAATGAATCTCGACAAATCTATCTTTTACATGTTCTGGCTTAAGAAAGGCGAGGGCTGCGCACATCCTTAGGTGTAATCTAATTTCTTGGATTTCTCAGTAATCGCTGGTAACACCAAGTTCCTGTACTCAACTCTAAAAACACTTCATGTGAAAAAAGCAACCGTTTACCCCTGTCAAAGGGAAAACTGCGCGAAGCACCGATATTTCTGCTGATTAGAAGTTTTTTTGTGGTTTCATTCTTGAATAGCTTCGAGGATAAGTCGAAACATACTGACGTAGATTTCTTTTTCTTTGTTCGGAAAAAGAGCAAATGCCACAGAAAAATCGTTTGTTTCCTCATTTCTAATTTCAAAGTCTGCATGAGTGGTACACATTTGTGCAATCTGCTTACTGCAAAATCTTAAACGTCCATCCATGAAAAATATCTTGAAGTGCTTCAGGCTTTCTCTGCTTTTTGTGCCACTAAGCAGTACGAGCCTTTTGTTTGAGGAATCGTCACTTAAAAGAACGCTGCTGGTTCAGTCATTTGTTTTCAAACACTCATAGTCAAGAACAATTTCATCGCGTCTTTCCAGCTCTTTTTTGTTTCCTTGAGCGACCCTTCTCTGTGATTGCATTGTTCTCTTCAAAGTGCTAGATGACGGAATTTCTGTTACAAAATCAAAAACCTGTTATGCAGATCACCCATTTATTCTGTATATATTTGGGATATGGGGACGAATTACTCTCGGGCTTTCTTCCTTGCCTATAAAAAATACTACCAATAAAAGATTTTTTTTTATTTAAATACGAAAAACTGCTCATTCATTGTGAAGAGTATTAATTTACCTTAATAAAAAGATTTAAAATCTTAAGCACTTGGTAGTTTTACAAAATTTATTGGCAAATTCTGACAATTATTTCAGCCGATTATCAAAGAGATGTTATTCTCAAAGACGTGGTAAGAAAAACTAAATACAAAGAATATGTTAGAGCAGGGATTCTCCTCAACTATTTTAATTAGTAGCAGTAAAGAAAACATCGCCCAAGTGGGTTGAAGAACTGAGCTACATATTTGTAATTACGTAATTAAGTAAATCAGATATTACTTACAGAGATTTAGTCTAATTATAATTATTTAAAACTTCCGGGCTGAAAGGCCGTGGTCGAATTCGACCACGGCCTTTCAGCCCGGAAGTTTTAAATAATTATAGTGACACACCGGCCGTGAAAGCCTACGTACTAAATTTAGTCTAATTGTTGCATAAGATTTTGTCTTCTGTTCTGGAAAAATAGCCTATTTCTGCGCGGGAAAGCGAGCTCATACAGTATATTTTCACATCCGTGCCTGTTATTTTTTTACTTATTGATCGAATTCAGTGCGACTCTGTACTGATGACTATGTATTACTATGTTTTCTCTGAATGTAGCTTAGTGGAAACATATTACTTTCACAAAGCACCAACAGGAACACATAGGTTCGTTATCAGGCACAACAGTGCTGAGTCACTGTTTACAAAATCATAACAGAAGGCCTACTAAACATTTTTTAACTCGGTTAAATGTTCATATTTTTCCCTTCTTGTTGTATCTAACGCCAATTTCGTCTTACAAAACTATGTGTACTGAATTTGGTCTTGTAAATGACTACAGGTGTTGTACGTAATTTAGATTGTGTAAAGGTACGTAAAACGTTTAAGTCTTTTGCACACACACACACACGCACGCGCACACACACAACGAACAAACGAACGCACGCGCAACGCCCACACGCATACACGCGCGCGCGAGCGCGCGCGATTAACTTGTCCGCACCCTTTGCAAGTTAAACGTTTGTGACTTCGCGGTCTACCCTTCTCAGGTATCAGACTGTACCACTGTCCGCACTCTTCGCAACATTCCTGTTGTCTGCACTCTTCGTTTTACCATAAAAACTATGGAATCCGCATATAGCAGGAAACCCATACAAATTGATTTGTTAAGCTGTATTCCAGAGGTCACTCTGAATTTCCATGTTCTCAACATGTTGTCAATGCATATAATAAACAAGGTTGAGGAAACACAGCATCCCTGCCTAACTCCCTTATTAATCGGAATGTCACCTGAGAGCCTACCATTCACTTCTAGGACTACAGACGTACTTTTATGAAGTATCTTAACTGAATTTAAGATAGTGTGGATATCCTCTTCTATCCATAATATTCCATAACTTTTTACGGTCTACATTATCAAATGTTATTTCCAGATCAATAAAAGCGATATACGTTTCCTGGTTATACCCCACCCCATTTTCTCTAATATCTGTCGTAATACAAACAATGCATCCACAGTCGACGTACCCTTACTAAAACCCACTTGTTCTTCAAGAAGTAATGCATCCGTAATGACTCTTAATTTCTGAGTTAAATTCTTGTATATATTTTGTACATTGAATACGTTAGAAATTATACGTACAAAATATTTAATCGCAGATTTCAAAATTAATATTTAATAATATGATTCATTAAATAATAAATATTACAGCTAACATGTATAGTTTAATACAATGGGCAAGGTCTGTTGCTAAAGTGGCTCACTAATATTTTAATACTTCATCATGCACCAAAAGTGACATAAATTAATGTTATCTTAAAGTTGTCACTTTGGCTAAAAAATCAGAAGAGTTTGATAAGTAAATTGTATTTTGGAACTGACAAATGTTTTTTGTAATTTTCTTATTTTCAGCTACGTTAATTTAGTTATAGGTTTTTGTAATTTCAAACATGCCGTAACATCTTGTTGAACTACCTACTAATTATTTCGCACTAGATGACGTCTTTCGATGTCTCCACTATCGTCAGAGGTTGTTGGGTAGGACCTGATAACGATGGAGAAACCGTAAGTTTTCGTCCCGTAAAAACTAGTTAGAAATTCAGAAACAAGTTACGGCAAAGTTGGAATTTGAGATTTCCTTACCATTTTACATACAGGATGGATAGGTGTTTGAAAGATGAAGATAACAGGGATAAGAAGTTAAAGAAGATAAAAGAGATAGCAAAAACAAATTATTATTATTATACTGTAATATGAATGTAGTAAACAAAATAATGGATAAGATCCGTACAAGAGAAAATGTGAGATATAGGAAGGGGCAACGTTACAACAATTATACAAATATATTACCATGTACTCAACGCAACTAAATATGTAAATTATAGTAAAATATAAAACAATAAAATAGTTTTAGTGATTTTCACACGTCATTTATTAAAAATTATAAATCCATGACAGCTGTTTCGGCAACACAGTGCCTTCATCAGATGGTGTAAGCTGACTAATTTTCGTACAATATAATACAGAATATAAAATACAAGGCAAGTGCTATTGTTTAGAGAGCGATAGTAATCTCGTGTCAATAAGATTTAATACACATTACACAAACATATAACAAAACATAAGTCTATTTATACAAATTAAGCAGAGGGGAGCTATTTAGGTCTAACTGATCATTTAATAAAACATTTAAATATTTGTGTTTATTAATTTCAAGGGTTTCTAATAAATCAAGCTTTGGACCCTTATCAGATAAATGTAAAATTTTAAAATTTTCATTATAACTATGGTCTTTTTCTAACAGGTGATTCGCATAATTTGATTTGCCATCATTATATCTAAAACTATAATTGTGACCATACATTCTTTTTTCGAAAGATCGACCTGTTTGTCCAATATAAACTTTATTACAAGACCCACAGGATAATTTGTATACACCAGACTTTTGCAGTTTACCTGTTTTACTCTTATTATTTTTAATATATTTTCCCAATGAAGACTGCATCTTAAAAGCTATATTTACATTCTTTTGTGTGAAATATTTACCAATCTTATCAGAAGCAGAACCTATGTAAGTGAGAGTGTGATACCTTTTAATCTGTGTTGAAGGAGGGTAAACTAGTTTTAAAGCTTGTGAATAACATTTTTTATTTAACAAGTGATCTATGAGGCTAGGTTGGTAACCATTGTTGACAGCTATTTGTTTAATAATGTTAAGTTCTGATTGGAAATTTGAATCTGATAACGGAATACTAACTAGTCTGTGGATAAAACTGTGAAAAGCGGCCAATTTATGTGAGTATGGATGTGTGGAAGTATTGTGTATTGTCATATCTGTATGTGTAGGCTTATGAAAAATACCAAAGTTTAATTTATTATTGCATTTTGTTATTGTAAGGTCTAAAAAATTGATGCTATTGTTATCTTCTAATTCTATGGTAAAGCTAATATTTTTGTGTAAATTATTAATGAAATTAACGGATTGGTTAGATTGGCCTACCTGAAGCACCAGAAGACTTCCGAATAAGGTTTGCGGTGCAGACATTTATTGATGGCATCGGAGATTGTGAACTTCAGCAAGTGTTACGAATGGCAAGACACCGAAAGAGCTCAGAAGCACTTGTTCACGCCCTAGAGTTTGAAGCTACCAAGTCAGCGTCCCGCTACATTAATGGGTTTGTGCCATCACGTTGCAATCAGGAGATCCCTGTATCACATTGCCGCTACGATGGGTGCAGAAAAACAGTGTTGTCGGACAAACAATTCAAAAGTTCAAGAGAGTCGCAACGTTTTGAAAAAGACAGAAGGCCGAAATGTTACAACTGTGGAAAACGTGGTCATCTACAGGTAGACTGTTGGGAGAAGAAGATACCGAGAGAGGAGAGTGATCGCACCAATTGGAGAAGTAAAGCCCTAGAACAGCACACAGTCTCCATGCTACATAAGACCAGTGGAAACGTGATTGTTAATGGGTTTGCGGAAAGTAAACCAACATCATTTACAGTTGACACAGGCGCAACAGTGTCTATTGTGCGCCCGGACTTAATCAGCAACCGACGGCCTCAAATTAGCTCTTGTACAATACAGACTGTGACTGGAAGCCCCGTCAAGGTACTAGGAAAGGTAGACTACGTGTACGCCCGTGTCTTCTCGAGTTTAGCCACCAAATGATCGTTGCAGACATTGTCGATGAAGTGATTCTTGGCACGGACATTATGAATGCTTACGGATCTGTTGTGGACTTAAGAGAGAATGTCCTGAAAGTTGGCCAAGAGAAGATAATGCTTAGCATGGCTAAAATGACAAGGTCTACCAACCATTCGATTAAGCGAGTGGCATTAATCGAAGAAAAAGTCAACAGGTCTGGTCAAGAGGAACCCTCCCTGTAGCAAGCGGAAATGGAGGAAGAACTAGCAGAGGAAATACAAATAAGTGTAGCAACAAAAGAAGTGATTGGAAAGCCAACTATGGGTGTCGAGACAAAACTCTTGTTTGTTCCTGAGGGGATAGAAGCGCCCGAGGGCAAAGTGGCTGAAGATGAGGTTACGGAAGAGGTTGTAAACGAGAACCAAACAGACTTGGTTCAGCCAGTGGTGTTTAGGTCATCAGTACATGACGCAGCGGGCATGACTCCAGCAAAAATTGGTGTTTGGGCGGGAGATTCGTCTTCCTGGGGACTTAATGTTCCGATCACCTGAGACTCAGTCCCAAGAGCCGCAGAACTATTCTTCGCAATTAGAAAACCAACTGCAAGAAATGAATCGCTTGGTAAGAGGACGGCTGAAGATTGCCAGTGATAAAATGAAAACTCGGTATGACATTCGCAGAAATAGTGTGCGTTTCCAAGAAGGAGATCAGGTCTGGTTGTTCAACCCAAAGCGCCGTCGTGGTCCCTCACCTAAGCTTCAGTCTATCTGGGAAGGACCCTACACTGTGAAAAAAAGAACCAACGATGTTGTTTATGGGATTCAACTGGAAGGACAGCGAAAGTTCAAGGACGTCCACCTAGATCGTCTTGCTAAATATTACTTCAGAGACGGGTTGCCAGTTCGGGACGAAAAGGCTTAAGGAGGGGGCGGTGTTACGACATCACAGAACAATCGACGTGTTTATCGAACGTTCCAGAGGGATCCGGAATGTAATGCGGTGGCCTACGTGACACTTGACATGTGAGGCAGTATTTCGTAATGTGGCACGTCTCATGCGTTCTGGAACCATCTCAATTAGCCCAGCGGTGCGTGTTTCTGCGAAGGTCGCGCTGAAGTGTCCTCTAGAATTTTCGATGGCTTGTTAAGGACGCATGTTATGGAACACAGTAGACTATAAATAGCACATACCTGCTGCTTAGTTTTTAGTTATTGTCGCGCGATTACAAGTGATATTTCTGTGTGCGTTCAAGTGGTTATTAGTGAAGTGTTGTGTTTTATAATCAGGCGGTATATTGTAATACAATTGTGTTTTAATATTAGTTGACATTTATTTTCGTGTGAACAATTTTTATTTGATTTGTAATAAGAGACTGTGTTGTTAATTACGAACTGTTTAACTGTGAAAATTAAAGCTGGTGATTAGTGACTTAATTGGTGTCTTGTATTTTGCTTTCCACTGTACTTAAGACGATCTTGTAGACTATCGTAACAATATGTTTTGAGTTTATGACTTAAGAAAAATGTAGCGCCATTTATGATGCATACGCTGTCCAAGTTTCATTACGATACGGTAATTATTATAGGAGTTATTGAGGAAAACACAAATAACATGCGCACTTGCACACTAAATTTGTATTTGATATGACAGATAATACATTTATGGGCATTTTAACATATAACACATTATTATTCATTTCTTATTTTAAAACTTACAGCTACTTTACAAAAGATTGAACAAAATCAATTTAAAACATGTCTATAACGTCATAAAGTGTGTAATAGCGTCTTCGCATTTTTAAAGTGACTCTTACTGCATGTTTTATTGAGATATATAGTATAAATAGTATACATAGTAAAAATGGTATACATATACACACACACACTATACACACACACACACACACACACACTATAGTCTATATATACACACTATACATATATATATATATATATAAGTTAAGTTTAAGATTTATAAAAAATAATGTCTTACATTCATACATAGTCGGAGGCAAAGGAAATGCCCTTCTGAAAGTTTCTATTTCACTTCATGGAAGGTTTCCTTCAACGTCATTTTATTGCCTATTCAAATCTTTTCTCCTCTCTTTTATATTCTTGATTATTTGTGTTCCATACAATGCACTGTTGAATGTTGCTCCGTTGTCACTTGAAACCCTGGAGTCGTCCCGTTAGTCGCCTGCAAGCATACCGTTTATCAAGTTCTTTCCCTGTACGGATAAATTTCTTTTCAATATATCTCTGCAGTTATCAGGTTGTTTCCAGCGGCATCAATGAGGTCTCAATTCCACCAACATAAATCAACACTACAATGAAATAGACAAAAATGTGGTTACCAGGTTTTCCCCTGGAACCTTCAAATGCTTTTTGGAAACTTAACTTAAGAAATAAATCTGAAATTAATTTATTTTTATAACCATTTTATTGACTTGATAACTATTTAATACAACTAAATATTTACGACAGTCATTTTAACATAGGTGTTAAATTCTTTAACATCGAAACACGTGATTTAAACATACTGTGTTTAATTTAATTGAAAAATGATTTGGAATACAGTTTTATTTGTTGCACAACTTATAATTATTTATTGTATCGACAAAATATTGTTTGATAAATTACCTTTTTTACTACAACGTGTAGAAAGTAGTTTTACAATATTTTATTCCCCAAAGCAT
Organism: Magicicada septendecula; assembly: GCA_034769895.1. NCBI lineage: Eukaryota > Metazoa > Arthropoda > Insecta > Hemiptera > Cicadidae > Magicicada > Magicicada septendecula. The sequence continues at coordinate 306,309,023 of CM068376.1, read as the reverse complement.
TCTAAATAGAATGACAAATTTATTCTATTATAAAACAATTCGATCGTTTTAATTTAAGTAGCGTAGTTTAATTTATTTATAAAGTATTTTGTTTATTTGGTACACAAATGAATAGATGCATTTTATGGAAGATTCCGTATCATTTTTACGTGTTTCCGAATTACCACTTGTTCCACATAACTATTATTATCTCTCGACGTGTTTCTGAAATCTGCATCTAATCATGAGCGTACACGCCTAATGCCTGAGTAACTTCTGGTATAGTGCCTGTTCTCAACGTCAACATCGTTTTCATCTGACTTACAGAAAACAAGATTAAAAAAAAAGTGTGGCTGTATATCTTATTTTAGCTGTCAGACAGAATGTAAGTAGTTCATTAACAACCTCAATAAAGTAAGAAAAATTACAAAGACAAAACTGTTGTTTCAGCTTTTTGTAGCTGGACAATTAGTTGGACAACCACAAATTGCTTCGCAATAAACGACGGCTCTTCCTATCATTATCAAGCCGTAAACAAAAAATTGTAATAATAGAAAACTGAAAAGTATAAATAATAAATTACAACTTAAATTAGAAATATGTCAAAAAAGGCAGAGTACAGATAACAAGGGAAATAGAAAAATAAATTTCGAAGAATTAATTATTAAACTGTCCGATGTTTAATTTTCCGTAGCTGAAAATTTTCTTTTGAAGAGATTGAATCATGTAACAAGCGCCACTTTTTTAAAAGTATTATTATGCAAGTAGCGACTTTCAAATGACTAGAGAAATCAGCAAATAAGGATATTAAGAAACAGATGTAGTATAAGATGTCAGAAAGAACATATTAGTTCTTGGATTTTGTTGTCCCCGACCTGTCCTAATTTCGAAACAACATTTTTGGTTCTGACAGAAAAATGATGAGATGGCACTTGGCTTATTAAATAACTTTTTGTTATAAATTACAATAAACACTGTTGAAAAAAGTGCTGTTTAATAATAAAATTAATATTATGTTAATTTTTTAGTTAAAAATGTATATAACTTAATGATTTACCATCCCAAATTTTGTAAACCAACCGCGCATTTTGTTACACTGACATGTGTATGATACTACAACACTTTTTGTAAAACGTTTGGATGGATAATAGTTTTACTAAAGGTAAGTTTACACTGGCGTCTGGAAACCGTACTATCAGATGTCCAACGTTCCTAGTATTTGACGCGAACACTTTAGTACTAAGATGTCGGTACATTGTTACCAAATAAAGTGTAATAGGTCTATCATAAACAATGAAAACGTCTCAGATTTACTGGACTTCTGAAATGTTTATACGTATTTGTTTAATCTTAATTACCACTTCGGTAATAATCTCAAACTATATGACCAAGAAAAATTACATCGTAATCAGCTTTTGTTAGCGTTACAGTATCGAATTAATTTTATCGCGTTGGTTAATTTTAGTATTGTTATTGTGTTGTTTTTCAATTGAGCTACACTAAGCGTGTGCGTAGATGGACTTCGTTCTGTTTTAGCTGCACTCGAACTAATTATGTATTTCAAAATTATACTCACGTCTATTGTGGTAGTGTCTTTTGTGCAAATTATTTCAGCATTTGGTATCTACTCCGTGGTAGGTATGTAACAATTTCTATTGTTTAACTTATAATTTAATGAACGTCACAGTAAGGTGTAACAGAATTAATTACCTATTAAGATGTTCTAAGGGTCAAATATTGATGTAGTTAATAAAACTGTATATACTGTTTGCAGTAAATAAAGCTAATAAAAATTTTTGTAACAAGTTTACAGTTCTAATGAAACTAGGTTTTATGGTAGCAAATAGACCATGCATGTTGTGAAGATAAACAATGTTTTCATATACACGCTTTTTAGTAGGCTCTAATATTGCTTTTAACAATTATAGTATGAAAAAAAACTTTATTTTCACGCGCAGTTATTCCAAAAAACAGGCGAGGATCCACCAAGCAATTTGTGAGAGGGGGGAAAGTGTTGAGTTTGGGGGATTATAGAAAGTTGGACGATTCTTTAAAGGCGTAAAGTATGAACGATATGAATGAGTGAAGATAAAAGTTGAGTTTGTTATTATCAACATAATACGTTTATTGACGTACAAGTATAAAATCACATCTGTGCTTGTCAGTTCAGTGTTCTTTTAATAATATTCACTTACAATTTAAAATACAGACTACTCATTCGTGGCACTGTTAAGGGTCTCAAACACAAGGATTGAGGTTTATTATCGTCTCTTGCAATGGTTCTGCAACCTCAAAACATCAAGCATATGAGGAAAAAACCTTGATTTCAAGTCCTGAACGTATTGTCCAGTAATGGCATATAGAATGAAAAACTATAATAATCTTCTAGGAATTCTAGGGATGTGTAGTTTTGTATTTGACACACTAATCGAAGTGTGAACTAGACCTACTAATTTTCCAAACAATTAAGCAGTCTTAATGTCTTTAAATATGACGATCGTGTTTCTTGGTCAGTGAACGTTTTTTTCAAAAGATTCCGCTTGAAATGACCGTTTGGGAGATTTCCCCTCCCTGCAACAAAAGACATACATTTGCTTAGTTTCCTTGTTTCTAAACACAGCTATAAAGCTAAGTGTGTGTGTGTGTGTGTGTGTGTGTGTGTGTGTGTGTGTGTGTGTGTGTGTGTGTGTGTGTGTGTGTGTGTGTGTGTGTGTGTGTGTGTGTGTGTGTGTGTGTGTGTGTGTGTGTGTGTGTGTGTGTGTGTGTGTGTGTGTGTGTGTGTGTGTGTGTGTGTGTGTGTTTATGGAATAATTTATATAGTTGATATACAGTGTGTATTTAGTTATTTTATATTGTATATGGTATAAAGACAATTTGTGCATACCAAATATTTTTTTAAATTAATTTCTCTGTGGTATAGCAAAGACGTTGGTAACATTAGAAAGTAAGATATATGAAATAATAATACTTGAAGATGCGAGTACTGTGTTATTTTGCAGTACACGAGCTGAAGGCTGAAACTCAGGAACGTGGTATTACCGACCACTAAAACATCCGTTCGCACGCCTTGCATAAATTGTAAAATTAGTTTTGAAATATAAAAACTGAAGAGTCATTAGTATCTCTGCCTCTCCCTGAAGCACACACACACACACGCACACGCCCCCCACACACACATACAGACACAATTCACATTCAGTTCTACGATTTATAATAACTAGAAAAAACAAAAAAATGTCTGCATTTACTTAACTTTTAATGAATATTGATAACACAAGACTTTAAACACAAACGATAACATAATTGAACGAAAAATGTTAAGGGTAATGTAACTACCAGATCAGGAACTAAGTGAGTTTTGTTTGAAGTGCGGCATTTATGACTGTCTTCCATCCTGTCTCTCGTCTATCGCGAAGTCCAGATTTCAACACAAGCGTTGTATCTTGGAACGGTTCTTAACTTCTTGTGTTGTACGTCCTGTGGAGTTTAGCTAGTGTTACTATTTGCACGAGAAAGTTTTGGAATGTCATTAAAACATTTCAGTAGTTTAATATAATGCAGGCAAGAACATAATCAACCATCTATATGATGTTGGTATAATTATTAGTGTTTAAAATTTTATTGACAGCCGATTGCTGGATTTAATGTCTGGTAAAATTAAAAACTTACAGGAACCGTCTTTAAAGTGGATGTGCTTACTTTTAATTTGAACATAACCTCCAAAAACTAATTTTTCATTCGCAGTAATATCTTCTGAGTACGCGCAGTGTTATCTACTGAAAAAATTCTCTAGGCAACTAAGCACGTTTTTTCAGTTTCTTTGTTCGTTGGGAATTTTCCATCCCAAATTTCCATCCGAGATTTAATGAAACAGGTTTTGAAACAATGAGTGTCCCAACTGAAGCTTGACATATGGTAACTTTATGTACTGTCAAAGGCAGAAAACCTCTTTACAAAAATTCTTGTGTGAGTGAGCGCGCGCGCGCGCGCGCGGGTGCATGATGTTTGTACAACTGTGCGTACAACTAATTTCCCTTTAAGAGTTTACTGACGGAGTTGTGGATTGTAGTGTTTTATGCTGCATGTTTCAAGTCAATATTTTTAGGACAGTAGTCAACAAAGCAAAAATCAGAACCTACGTATGTGAGACCAGTTTACGTGTTGCAGTACTATTGTTGCGGGCATTTTAAAAATAAATAATCTCTTTACGGGATCCTTCTTATATCTCAGGATATTTACAAAAATATTTTCACGTTTAATATTAACGGCCTTATTGATTAATTTCGGTTTAAGGATATGTACTGAGTTGCATATTCTAGTTAGTTGCAACGAACTTAGTTATTATCAAACATCTTTGTACATTCTGTTACAGCTCGTTAAAATACAAAAGCAGAGTTCCAGATTATTAATACACAAAACAAAATGGTCTATGCAGAGCAAAGTGATCATCTTTAAAAAACTAAATCTGTATGAATTAATTATATTTAACAAAAGTTTCATTAAATCCAATTTTAATAACTAATTTTTCTACTTTTTAAGAGCAGTATTATGTACTGACCCAATAATCTTGGAACCTAATCACATTTCCTCAGATTTCCTGTTCACTAATTGTACAATTGCTTGTGCGTATGGTGTAAAATGAACTCTTGAGGATATCATACGTATAAAAATACCTGGGTATCAATCTCTATGTGGCACCAGTAAAGCAGCTTGCAATACTACGCAGTAGAATCAAATCTTTTTAATTTTTAAAGTATCGCAATATTATTACTTTGTTCCATTCAGTAATAAGACTTATGTAAGTCTGTTATTTTATTAGTGCAAATAACACTACTTAGCGTCCGACACACTAAGTAGCAGTAGGTTTAACGTTGGTAAGTTGTTCTGAGTAGTACCAGTAATAATAATTTCAAGAAGTGCTAAGATTGTATTACTGAAAACACCAGAACATTATTAAATACTATCACTTACACAAATAAAAAATCCATACTTTCCATATTTAATTAGTTTTTTGAACTGGTTCAGTTGTTTTAATACACCAGAATAAACAACTAATTTCCCTTTAAGAGTTTACTGACGGAGTTGTGGATTGTAGTGCTGTATGCTGCATGTTTCAGGTCAGTATTTTTAGGACAGTAGTCAACAAAACCAAAAATCAGAACCTACGTATGTGAGAGCAGTTTACGTGTTGCAGTCCTATTGTTGCGGGGATTTTTAAAATAAAGAATCTCTTTACGGGATCCTTCTTATATCTCAGGATATTTACAAAAATAGCTTCACGTTTAATATTAATGACCTTATTGATTAATTTTGGTATAAGGATATGTACTGAGAGACGAGGATTATACTTTTCCAGCATACTCGTTCACGGATAGTACTGTAATGCCTACCGATGTCTACAAAACCTACTTGAAATAAACGTTTATGGAAACTGAACACCGGGAATTTTTCAGTCCCAACTTTCCATCCGAAACTTGTTGAGACAGGTTTAAAAACAAGTAGTGTCCCAACTAAATCTGACATGTCGTAAACTGATATCCTACTGTCATTTTTAAGACATGCACAAAGTCACTTAAAAAAAAGCATGGCATGAGTGCGCGCGTGCGCCTGTCATCGTGGATGTTTGTACCATTGTGCATAGCTTGTTGTTACTCATAATGACACATTATTGTTCATTCTGCTAGAGCTTGTTAAAATACAAAAGCAAAGTTCCAGATTGCTAATACGCAAAAACAAAATAGTGTATGCAGAGTAGAGTTGACAATTTTTTAAATAATTTATTAAATTTGTTTTTATTAATAAATTTATTAAATTTAACATAAATCATAAATTTGTATCCCTAGCCAACTTCTTAACAGAACAGTAGGTCTGTAACAGTAGGTCTGTAACTCATTTACTGACTTACATGGACACACATACACACACACACACACACACACACACAATATATATTAATTATTTGTACGCTGTTCTCTTGTACATACTCTGAAGATGATAATAAAAAGGGTCAAAATATAATTAATAAACGTAAACAAATTTTAAATGACACCAGTTTCAACATATCATTGTGAAACCTGAGTATTAACATAAACAGAGAAACAGCATCTCAAAATATATTTGAACGAAAGATATTGAGAAAAAATGTTTGGACCAGTGCAAAATAACAACGGCTCGTGGAGAATACGAAGGAACCAAGAAAGAAATAAGTTGATACACGAAACTGACATAGTAAGCCTTATAAAAATAGAAGGATAGACTGGCTGGTATACACAGAATTAAGATGCAACAACACAGAGTTCTCGGAAAAATTATTTAATAAAGACAAATGGGTAGGAGATCAAGAAGAAACATAAGGAAAAGGTGGATCAAGGATATGACGAGGATCTGAGGAATGCGGGGATAAGATGATGGAGAAGACTGTGTAATGGGTTGTAACGCCAGTAAAAGAAGAAGAAGACGAGGAGGAAGAAGAAGAAGAAGAATTAATTCCATATTATTAATTCAATATTCCATAATGAAATGGAAGTATTGTGATGGAGGAAAAAATCTTGTTCGAGATATGGCCTGATTCTGATTGCACTACCTTCAAAACATGAAGAAAAGTAATTTTTCGAAAAGTGTCTGTGTGTAGAATTTTTCTTATGGCGAACGATAACTGCCGCAAATTCAAACAAAATCAAATAGGTTTTTGCATATATGCCTGAGTTGTAGAGGACTCAAGGCATATTGATTTTAGTGAAGATCTGTTAAGGGGAAGGGGTATTTTACCAGCAACGTTTTATGTTTTAACAAGAGTAAAGTACTTAATTTTGATAAATAAAGTATCCTGAAAAGAAAGTCATAATAATCCATGGTAGAAAGATAGACGAAATATATATATATATATATGTATATATTATAAAGGGTAATTGAAGGGGGGATAATTTTCTATAAATAAAAATGATGATATTTGAAGGAGAGGGGATAATTTTTTATACGTGTACTACGTTATCGGCAACAAAGAAGTAGTTTGCTGTTAGAATTCCTTCCCGGGCTGTTTGACCGTGGTCCAATGATTTCTGCAAAACCAGACGTTTCGGCAGTATCATCGACTGCCATCATCAGTGAAAACCTAGTGCGCTAACGTGAGGTGGTTAGTGACCACAGTACTGTGGTTAAGGGTGAAGTAATAAGTAGAAAGAAGTAGTTTCTATGGAAATATTTCATTTCGAAAATGATTTTAAATATAAATCTTAGAACATGGAAGTCATGTATGGTTCTCCATACCAATATTTCCTAAGAGCGATTATAGCGTTACTGAACAGTATGGCAGCCCATTGTAAGGCAGTAGAGACTGGAGTGAATTTAATATCGTAATTGGCCAGCAACACGTTTGACGGTAAAAGTAGAGGACAGAACTGCCGCTGATGATTTGTTTCACGACTGAGTGAGACTCGAGTGCGATGAGCAAATAAAAGGCTGAATTATGTACCTTACTTTTTGTTTCGCTGCTAATCTAACCTAACTAACAAAACAAAATTAACTGTTATAATACATACACCAAAATGTAGCTGCTCTTATTTCTAAATTTACTATTCAGTATAAAACGCAGTAAGAAGAACCGCAGCAAGTAATTAGTAAACTAATAACAATTTAAAACACCAACCGTAATTGAACCGGTGATTTCACATAGGGTACGAGTCACAATTTTTACGAAATGGAGTTAAAAGTGTTTTTCCCATGCATCGCTTAGGTTTGAAAAGGCACGAGTCTTATGCACGTAAGTTTGGCGGAGTTGTAGTCATTTGTGACTGTGAGTATAGAAAGGGCACGAGTCGTTGTCTCATGCCGTTTGTTCACTCAACAGCTGATAAGTTGATCACCAGATTCATTCAGAAGTATGACAGAATGTATGTTCTTAGTCACATTTCACCACTATGTTTGGAATTAGTTCATGATTTACCATGGAATCTGTTAAAACCGAGGACGTTTTAAACTTTAGTGGCTGTTGGTCTTCACTCTTCAAAAAAGATAAAACAGGTCTTTCAAATACAAGCCTTGGGAGTAAAGTTCTCCGCAGTGAGAAAATGACTCACGCGCAGTGAAAATACACACGCGCGCGCGCGCGCACACACACACACACACACACACACTCACACACACAATACGAAATGTGTGTGTGTGTGTGTGCGTGTGCGTGCGCGCGATCGACATGTTTCCTTTATCTATAGGTTCCATTGATCCCCTCTCCTTATTTCGATACTTAATTCTTGTGTTTTATATAGGCCTGATATCGTTATGTAAAAAGGTCTAAATTTAAATAATGATGCCATTGTTACAATGTGCCTTTATGCAGTTAATACTGTTTTATGGCTGTTTCCATATCCACATACTAGTTTCCCTTATTTCGTACTACATCCAGCAAACCCGTTCCATTTCACTCCTGAGCTGTTATAAGATTCTCCACTTTCTGTGTGTTCAGGGCCTTTGTGTCCGTGGCGTAAGTGGAAACGGTAAGAACGTATTGTTTAAATAACTTCCCCTTCAATGTGTTTTATAAATATGGTGCACAGTATATAGAAAGAAGTCCACCCTTGTCTATTGTTCTTTGTACTCGGATCCTATGATCCCTCCTTCCCGGGATAACCTTAAGCCTCGAATGCGCAGAACTGGTTACTTTTGCAAGGTGTACTTCATTTTGATTTCCACGGAAATTTTGGAGCTTTAATTATTAGGATTATCGATATTTTAATTATAGTTCGTAGTTATCTTAAATCTAATTTTATAGGTATATTATCACGTTGATTTATTCCTAGTTTTAATCTAGCTGCCAATATTATGACATCTCATTGATTATTTTTACTTCCACGTTCCATAAGGAAATGGAAGTATGGTAATGGCAAAAAATCTTGTTCGAGATAAGGGCTAATTCTGATTGTACTACCCTCAAAACATGAAGAAAAGTCATTTTCCGAAAAGTGTATGTGTGTGTGTGTGTCTGTGTAGAATTTTTGGCGAACGATAACGGCAGCAAATTCAAACAGAATCAAATAATGTTATTCATATATGCCTGACATATAGAGGACTCAAGGCCAATTGATTTTGGTGAAGATCGGTTGAGGGGTAGTTTACCTGCAACGTTTAATGTTTTAGCAAGAGTAAAGTACTTAATATTGATGAATAAAATATCCTACAAAGAAAATAATAATAATCCACTGTGTAAAGGTAGATGAAATAAAAATGGTAGAAAGAAGGGTAGTTGAAGTGGGAGGGGGTAATTTTTTATAAATGAAAATGGTAGTTGAAGGGGGAGGGGATAATTTTTTATATGTGTACTACCTTATCGGCTACAAATAAGTAGTTTGTTGTGAAAATTCCTTCCCAGGGTGTTTGGCCGTGGTCCAACGTTTTCTGCAAAACCAGACGTTTCGGCACTGCCATCGACTGCCACCATCAGTGAAAATAGTGTGTGCTAACGTGAGGTGGTATACGTTAGTGACCACACCAGTACTGTGGATAAGGCTGAGGCAATAAGTAGAAAGAATTAGTTTCTATGGAAATACTTCATTTCGAAAATTATTTTAAATATAAATCTTAGAACATGGGAGTCATACCATATTTATTTTCCCACAGTGGCTATCGAAATACGTTTCACAAAGTCAATGTAAATAACTCCGAAACACCGATATCTCCTTCCTCTACTTCTTGTTCGATTTAGACATTGTCGATGTTGCTGTGTACCCCGATCCGGAAAATTACTTCACATTTCCTCTGCTTTGCAGAATGTTAGCAAATTTATGATCAACTGTTGTACTATCGTGCCAAATATTTTGTGAATTCTGCAAATGCTATGATTATTTGTTTATTGTACTTATTAGTATTTTCCAAATTCTCAAATGTTTGTACTATAATTCGATCTGGAACTGACTTGTCATATGAGTGATAACAGTTTTCCCTGTTTTTAAATTTATTTAACTCACTTTCGGTAAACCTGTATAAGACTGAGATGAAAGGCACAAAATTCTTTAGTTACCTAGTCTTGTAATATCTATTTTTCTGTATACTAATATTAAAACTGCATTGCTATAAGTTCTGCTATAAAACATCTTCTGCTATAAGTTCTGCAATAATCTTTTTCTTTATTGTTCTAAGTCCTGCATCCATTTGTTGAACAGTAAAGCAATTCCTTTCAATAATATAGAATGACAAATGGAAACGTGAAAGGAACTTCGGCAATGCTTTTGAGTAAATATCTATTCCGAAGAAATATTAATCTGTTGTTACTGCGATCGCATGGGTCGCGATCTTCAAGTAGTGAGGTAAATTACTGAGTACCAGAGAAATCGGTACTTACAAGCTTTTTAAACACGTTTCTAAAACAAATACGATCATATTACGGTTGTTCTTATGCACTAAGCAAACTATATTAAGAGCCACCAAGACAAGTAATTACAATAGTCGCTTTACATATAAACAACTAAATACTGACACTTTCATTAATACACTTGCTAATAAAAATACTGATTAAAACTCCCGCTCGTACCGGACGAACTTAAAACTCGATTGTCTGAATTGCCAACCTACGGGGTTTGACACTGATAAGCTGGCAAGGTCACTTATGTTGAAAAGGCAATTCCAGATGACTCGAGAGGTCTCTGCATTTTTCCTTAATAAGAGTCAGCCAACTGATTACGTAATTGTGTAAGCAGTTCATAACAAACTAATTAAGTTATTTGTCTTTAGTATGGGACATAACTCATCTCTGTGTGTGTATCTCTGGAAGCGACTTCCCGCTTATACACGCAGTTATAATATACATAAATATATTTATTTTTTATAAGAAATAATAGAATCATATAAATGGTTAATATAGGTTACTTTGATATAAAGCTAATCACGCTGCATGTACAATGCTAGTGATCGAATTTAAGACGTTTAGAGTACGTATTTCCACCTATGTGTATTTTACAATTTCCTGCTTTATTTCATTCAGTGTTAATGATGTCTTATACCTCAATTTTAAGGGAAGGAAAATGAAGGTGCCAGATGTCCAATCAAAAAACTTTTGCTTCGATTTCGAACGGTATGGAACGAGTTTCTTAGAATATCCAGGAAAGGAATAGTACTGCTCGACGGTAAATAATTACTTATTCTAAAATGTAGAAAAGTAAGTAAATATTTTAACGTGTTATATATAAGTTGTTATGCTATAGTTAACTGATAAAGCAGCGGTCGCTGGTGATTGTTGATTAGTCTGGATGTCGACTTTTATTTTGTTAGAAAATGGAGTCGGCAACAGTCTTATCGCTATGTAAAGCATAAGCATGTATGTTGCCTGTATACATAAGTAGGCTACTCTGTTTTGTTAACATAACATATTAACGTATTTCGTCAACAATTTCAAATTTTATTATTTTTTTGAGGACTTCATTTTTCATTTGATACATTGGCACAGAACTGTATAATATACGTCTCCCATTTTTACATAATAATAATTGATAATTCTGTGTAAATTAACTGTGTTGTTAAAACTTACGTTCCAGACTTTACTACATTTTCTTGTTAAATTATAGCTACTAAAAACTCGTTTATTTATGTTCAATTTATTTAATTTTTTGTTGTTTTTAATATGTATACATATAATACTCTCTAGTTTATTTTATTACGTTTATAAGTACGTCGTTACAAAGTGCCTCTATTTTCATAGGTCTGAATACATTTGAACAGAAATAAAATAGATCTATTCCTTCTCCCTCTCTTTTAATTTATCGCTACTCGCGTCTCCTGAGCCATCGTCATCATATTCGCCTATTATCGATTGTGTTAGTTTATCTAAACTGGTCACATTGCAAGTAAGAGAACTGCAATTATAGTTCTAATTTTATTTGCCAGAAGAAGCTACAGATTTTTTAGAAACGCTTGCGTTGATTTGGAGTTTCTCTGTAGTAAACATACATCCAATTTCCAGTTTGAAATTTTCAATTTCTTTTTTCGCTCAGTCTTTTGCTTAATTAACTTCAGAGCGTTGTTAACGTCTAAACTTTTATCGCCATAATGAGTTGTTTGTCGGGTGTACAGTCGCTCTGTACAGCATACTATAACACAGACACTTTTTTACTTTAATGATTAAAATTTTATAAGCATGTCTTAAATTTTGAACTGCAAACGGATGTAGTTACATATTCTATAACGAAACGCAACACTAGTGACCACTAGTAATTTTGCTACATTAGGCTCTGGTTTTCTTAATTTGATCATAAGCAGAGCGGATAGCTTAAACCAGTGAACGCTATAATAATATTATTGGCGGCCTCGTTCTGTTGAGGCGAAACGACATTTTTACCTGTTCTTACCCGGTCAATTGAGCCTTGCTTGGTCGCAACTAACCTAGTCGCTGGCAACTAGTAGAAACGTTCCTATTTCAAACTTCGTGAGGTTTCATTTCTGTAAATTTTTTATTTCTGCGAGTTGTGGTTTTCCAATATTTTTGTTACGTTAGGTTAGGTTGGGTTGTGTTGGGTTGGGTTAGGTTAGGTTATGTTAGACTGGGAATGAGTAGAATTATATTGGTAATGGAGCTTACAGGACTTTATTTTCGATCTCAACTGGCCGGGTCGCAATGGACCGGTTTCAATTTTCACCTCGGTCGCAACCGACCAGGTATTATTCAACTGGGTTGCAAATGACCGCAGTCCATAATCGGTGACTACTGAATTTGTTTTTTTTTTTTTTTTATTTTACATTTCCCATCTGTCTGTTCTTCCATTTCATCCAAAGGTATGTTTTGTATCTGTCATGAGTTCGGTTTTTATACCCGTTTGTTCTAAGTTCTGTCATCAATTATTTAACGCTATACACTTTTCAGTCTAATCATATATTATTAGTTATATTCGTTTGTTACATTAGTTTATTATTAGTAAATTATATGGTGTTTTTCACATACCGTGTTTGTTCTAACTGCTCCTCTCCCACACCTCTATTTATAGCCACCTCTCTTAATATTATCCAACATCGTTCCTTTGTTCTTTCATCTACTACATGCACCATCTATTGAACGTTGTCTCCATTTTAACAATCGATAAAAATATAATTCTTTTAATACATTGTCACGCTGATGAAAGAAATAGTACCATGTTGTAAAGTGGGTATTGATTACGGGCACACAGCGCGTGAGGCTGTTTCAGTCGCTTTGAGATTATTCTGTGCAGCAGAGTTGCGTAGCGCTCTGGTTTGTTCTAGACGTTCTGTTCCCTTCCAATCGTTACTCGATTGTCCTACGCAATCTGACTACTATGCAAGGCGGCAGAGGAATAAATACTACATTAAAAGCGGCCCAGTTTAGAACAGTTACAGCTGGCAATTTTATCAGTGCGGGTTCGCAGTGATTATTGCATTAATTAGTGAAAAACTGTAATAGGGTGACATTTGTTGTCGGAGAAATTTAACCTGAGTTATTATGTAAGAGTGCTTTTAGATTTATAACTGCTGTTTCTGTCTAATTAAAATTTGTAGTTAGTGACTTCATTGGTACCAGCTATTCTGTTTCTCCTGAACCCACAACGACCCGGCGTGACCATTTTAATAATATGTCAGTAATCTTAGAGGCCCACGTGACTCACTACCCTCTACCGAATAAGGTCCTAGTCGCCCAGTGTGACAATGCAGTAGTAACATCCCTTGTCAACACGTGCTTGTTTCTGCATCTTTTTGGTTTTGTTGATGTTGTTTATTGTGCCTTTGGTGTGTTCTGTTTCTAAATTTTTAAATAAATAGTGACACTAAATCTAGCATCTCCTTAAACTCTAGTACTGAATGATGTTATGGTACGATTTGAAGTACAATTGCTGACTCTCTTATTAGCGTTGCTAAAGCACCCAGTTTATTCTCCTAGATGTTCATTCCCGAACCCACATGCATTTGTTTTAGTTTCTTATTTTACTCAGCAACTACTCAGAAAGCTCTCTAACACCAGTCAGCAAAAGGCGTCTCAAAGTCTCACGTCGCATACCCACTAACGGCATTTGCATAATACTTTTTACCTCAAGTCAGTCAACGCGACCACGTACTTTGATGTACTAGCCACTGTTGAATAGCCGCTACCTAAAAAGTGAGTTACATAGAAATGGACAGAAAATGCAGTAGCAGGTATTTAGTAGCGGCTAGTGAAACGGTACAGTGTGACATTGCGTTTAAATCCGTCGGTGATAATTCGTATTTTTCTGTGTGATAATTTTGCACTGTTGTATTCAATTAACAGTTAATATCACTTAACAATAATTATTGTTTGTTATAGTAGGTCTATATGTTATTAAGAACTAAAATAACCGCGTAGAACAGAAGACGATTGAATCTGATTTCAGTACCGTAAAAACGTTTACTGGTCCTTGCTTTACAAGTGCTCGTGTGTGTTTTTTCTGGTGTAGTAATGTCCGAAAATAAATCGAATGAAAAGTTTATATTCATTTCGTTATTTGTTATGTTTGTGTATTTGCTTTGATAAACTACCAACATGACAGTTGCAGAAAGTAAGACGTGCGCCAGAGCACACCTACAATTTTTAGTATTATATAGGTATTAAAATTAGACATAGGTTTTTGAATCACTTCTGTAGAGAAACTACAAACGAACCTAGCACCGAGAACGGACCAAATCTCAGCGTAAACTAAATGATTACAAAACGCTTTTGTAACAAGGCCCAATCACATCGATAACGTACTTCGTGAGAATTACTTACAATTATAAAAGTAATTGAACATTTTTAGTGATGTAAAAATAGAAATAACTAAGAAAACAATGGCTTTAGGTTTAGTCAACGGTACGAGGCCGCAGAAGATATTAGCCACAGAGAGGTTTGTCACAGATTGTACACGAAAAAATCCGCTCGTTGTATTCACCATGGCGTCTTCCGAGAGATCCCAAAGAGTCCTAAAAGTAGGTATGCATGTTTTCTAGATTTACTTATGTTTAAGTGTTTTACGTTAGTGTAACCATCATAATATATTAAGTTTGAATAAGAATTGTTGACACCACGGACAACGTGGTCGTACACGACCGCTTATTTATTTTCGTTTTAAAAACAGATTCCAATTTTCTTATGGACATCTATTTTTGTCATCATTATGTTTGTTTATGAATGAATTTGTACATATCTAGTTACATGGATGAAATATTGAATGGTATTCTTATACACTCCAGACATTTGGAAGACAGTTGGCTCTAGTTTCATATATTCCACTCATACACGAGCGCTTCCAGACAGCCAACAGATTTTATTTAGTGATGCACCTCTGACACACTATCTTATAATACAATTTGGTTGTCCCACACAATAGCAGTTTTACAAAAATTTTTAATTAAATCGAGTGCAAACAATAGGCTACATAGCTACTTAAAAAGCATTTATTGATTTTGTTATTTCTCATTTTGAAAAATTTTCTCATGTGGCTAATGCAATCACCACACGCCAAAAAAATAGTGTATTTTTTATCCTCCGTAAATTACATTGATCTCGTGATTGACATAATTCTCTTTATATTTGTACTTTGGACTTAGAAACTAAAACGTTTATTGATTTACATTTGAATTTAATAAACAAACACTTGGATACTTTCTACGGATACTGTTTATTTTATTGACAATTGTGTCACCAGTTACGCGAGCTTCAGATGTTAGATTTCAACTCCTCTGTTTCAAATTAGCCTTAGTTCAAATCTAACCTCTGAAGCTACCGTAACTGGTGAAAAAATTGTGTGGGAAATACAAAATATTTTTAGATCTGTACCAAGTGCTTATTTATAAAATTCACATATTAATGAAATGTTCTGATCGACCTCTAACAGTGTAATTTTATAAATTTATTAAAATTATTAGCAAACATTTGTTGCGTAAAAGGGTGCTCAACGAGTTTGATGGCACTCACTGCATTTGTATACAAACTACGTGGGTTTTTGAGGGTTGTTTCTCTGCCCAGCCGCCTTAGAATAGTGAGTATTATAGGCTATAATACTTAAAACGTACGGTAAAGGAGAAATATCAATTAATTATAAGTATTATACTTAGGTTATAATTAGTTAATCAACGGACACGTCATGGACAACAAAATCCAAGAAATATTTTTAATATTAGCAATTAAAAACGTTCTGATGAAGTACAATCAATGTTCATCACATTTATAAAATGGAAGTCATTATAAACATTCGCTTTACAAATAACTCTTTCCATTTTACAATGAAATAAGGCGGCCTTTTTAACATGGTCTTACTCAACTACCCGAGTTCGTCTTTGAAAAGTAAAATTTAAATTTTTAAGAGGCCGTATTACTTTATTTAGAATATGGTATATTATTTCGTTATTATATTTAATTATAAGTCTATTTGTTAACGTGAAAATATAGTTATTAAGTATAAAAATATTATATTTATTATTATTATTTTACTTGTTAAGGGGCTTGGGAAGTAAAGCCTCTAGCCAATAAATTCGGCAAGGAATGTTATTCGTTATCATAGTCCTTCCTCTCCTACATACAAGATTAAAATAAAAATAAAACATCATACAGACATAGACAAAAACGATCTTGACCGAACCGATATAATAATCTTGCTGCGTTCAGGAATTCTGACTGAAAAAAAAGTGAAAAGCCTGATGTAAAGCTACAGACCTCAATATTTATTATCTAATTAAAAGATATCGTGATAGCTGACATTGCTCTATTCATTTAAAAATTTCACTTGAACCTTCTTGATCAAAATCACCCTTTTCTAAGCCACAGCAGATGTACTTCTGCCTTTTTCACGCGGTGTGCGTGCTTAGAGGATAGCAGTGCAAAGCCATCTCTTTAACAATAGATTATGTTATATCCATGACAAACGCTTTAGTATTATTATAAATGTGTTTTTTTGGTTTGCATTTAGTTCGGTTTAGCCATTCTGATAAGGTTTCACTCCATTCTTTGGCTTGTATTGAGTTTTCAGCCAAAGCCCCTCTCAGTTTCGAGAGTAGAGACTCTGCACACGTTTGAGTGAAATATTAATACGGATGACTGATGTTTGCAAAATATCAATTTTACTCCAATATCATGTTGAAGATTGTTTTATTTTTTAATAAGCTGAAGCACAGTATTTCTGGTACGTGTTAGATATATTAATCTTCTTATTATATCACATCTCAAGGACAAAACATTTGTATCATTAATTATATAATAAAACGGGGAAAATATATTTAATTCACTAAGAGTACTTCAAGTATTACTAAAAATACTTAACTTTATTACAGTTTACAAAAAATGGTGACAGCAAACTAAACTGTAGTAATGAATTTTGTGATAGCATAATAAACCAATTACCTGATATAAACCTCTTAACGAGCGCAGCTGACACCTTCCAGGAAATTTTAACATATTGAATGCATTGCAACTGAATTTTTTAAAGAGAGGATATATGATAATAGATAATCTATTTAGACACTTTATTGCATTGCAACATAGTTCTACAGTCTCATTTAGTGGCAAAAAAATATATTGAAAATACAATAATGTAAGAAAACTGTCTTTGACTCTAATAATACGTACAGGTCTTTACAGTATAATTAATACATTTTATTTTTAATGTATGTGCCTTATTAATGTCAAGATTTAGTTCTATTTACTGTTATTTCACTAAAAAGGTATTTTTCAAAAAACCTAACTTGCACGTTAAAAACAGAATTAAATAAAAACTTTCGACTTGTTCAAAATTTGTTAAAAATTATTAATTCTTTTATTCCCATTAGGAGCGGTCGTGGCGTAGTGGCTAGCGTGCGACGCTGCCACGCTGTCGGCGCGGGTTCAATTCCCGCCAGGGGCCATCTGATCTAGATACGACCGTTCCCCCTCGCAAAGTAATGGTAACCCAGCGAGAGGTATCCTGCCTTGTATAAACCCTCCCCCCCAAAAAGAAAAAAAAAATTGCCGTTCGGATCCGGCGTTAAACTGTAGGTCCCATATACCTGTGTGAGACACAGTACCACACGCACCACGGGTATATGCGGGGAGGGTACTAACCAGTCGAAAGACTGAAGGACTACGAACTGAACTTTTTGCATTAAAAAAAATTTAATTCAGTTTAAGATAGTTTAAATTTAGTTTAAACCGTGTAACGCTCGAACTCACAGACAACCGTTTCCTGAGAACCTGTGGGAGTTCGCTCAAGGTCATTGTATATACGCGTAAAACTCATCTCCCTACTTCTGAGGAATACACTGTAGGTCTACCGAGCCTAGTTAATAACAACGGCGCAACCTACAATGAAAACACACACACGCACACACACACAAACTTCCGTGCGTAATGTAGATTTCCTTACGGCTTGCTCTAGGAATGATTTCCCTAACTTTATATCAGAATAGACGAATTGCTCGTAGCAAAGTGTCTTGGCACCAGTGCAACCCCCCTTTATTTTCTAAGTTTTTTTTTGTAAATTTTTTTTGAAATTTTTTTTTGTATTTTATTTTATTTTTATTAAGTTTTTTTTGTAAAGGGGAGAGACATCATATTTAGAACTAGGTGGAGAACCTAGAGGAAGCAAAAGTGTGCAAGGCCCAATTACAATTACAGACATGTCCTCCCAGGTGAATGACAGGACTTGCAAATGAAAAAGTCTTTAACCAACAAGCGTATGCTTTATTAAGCCTGCAAAATGTTACATGAGAAGACAAGTTATCGATTGTACAAGCACAAAATTAACGGCAGGATTATATATATATATATCAATTAATATTCATAATGGCATAAAATGTAAGTGAACTGAATATTAACATAAATTGCAAAATTCCTGCCTGATTATGTATGAGTCAATGGTAGCAATAATCTCATTCATAAAAAGCAATTCACTAATCCATAAGTGTTGTATAGATTTCAAATAGGCTAGCCTTTTGTCTTAGTAAGCACATTTATGGTTTTTTCTTTTAAATTCATAACATATTCCCCCAGCAAAATATATTAAGATTACACACACAAGCACATACACAACACAAATAACACAACATCCCTCGTTTCAGTACTACATCCCTCATAAACCCATTTCAACTACCGTAAATGAATGCACAACAATATATATATATGTGTATAAATATAATTGACAGGGTAATCTGATAATCACAGTTCCTAAGCATAGATGTGCCTTGGTAATTAGCACCAGAGAATGCAAGTGACCGCCCAGAGACTCAACATACTAAATAACCCTGACTTTAATCATAAAAGCGCTAAGTATATGTGAAAAGGAAAATAGTTTCTCAGCCGAAGCATCAGACAGCTCCCGTTACGTGATTAAAACTCTGCCATGACCGTATGACATGAAAGCACAAGATAACTAACTCCCTAATGGTTTTAATTAGACGAAAAGGCAGAACTTACAGCAAACCGCGGATATGTGTGTGTGTGTGTGTAATTTTTTTTTTTACACATTATAAACAGTTATAATAGATTTCATTGGGTCTAATGCAGTAATCTTCGCACATGCAGTAACAGAACTGAACAAGAGAGTCTGTGCCAAGGTATAACGGTTAAACTTCATGAGTGAGCTTCTGGGAGCTTCCGTGCATTCACCATGTCGTTGAGATAGAAATAGATAATTAAAACGTTCCCACCTGGATTGTCCGGTGTACTTAGTCAATATTGGCGCTGATCAGTAATGTCTCGGTCGTATCACAAGTCCTGGGGCGGCGTAGCGTTGGAAGAGTGTCTGAACAGTTGTTATCGACTGACGGCAATCGTGGCTAAAAGATCGTCTCTGCCAGGAGGGTGGACAGTTGTTCGTCACACCCGACACCCATCTCGCCCTTGTTCGAGCACCTGCGACATGTAATAGATTGTAGAGGGTGTCATAAGGAAAATCACGCCACATAGGCCGTCCGCATTAAACTTCCAACACCAACTTTAAACATCAACAGCCCACACACACATCGCCACTAATTCATATTAATCAGTATTAAACTCCCCAGCTGTGACTTATTTCACTCATCTACCAATTACTTTTAAGTATTTCGTTGAAAATGTTTAAATTAATTAACTGCGTATTTCATAGTTATTAATGACACAAAACACAGCTGAGTGCAAGATGCATTATTATTTTCTTTATTGTGGTCAATTTGACCCACCACATTTACATTTATATTAAATTAATTTTTAATTGTGTTAACGGCCAAATTGAAAACTGATCTACACGCACACACACAAGTATAGTTTATAATAGAAGCTGAAACACAAAAATATTTTTGGGGTTAGAATATTTTTAGAACCTGACTACTTGTACATACCTGGAGCAGAACTTTATTCAGCGAAGCATAGAAAAGTCGACGAGATCCCGAACAGAAGAGTGCCGCCAGTCGAAAGCAGATGACCAGGTTGAGGGTTCGAATAGAAATGAGACAGATTCAATGTGTCTGTCCACCCAAGAAAGCTCTCGATGCAGGAATGCACAAAAACAGCTGGACGCGCCAACTGAATTTCGTAGATACACAACAACTGTGTGCATAACCGGACGGCGACAAACTGCCGTGGCCGTGCGTGACGTCAACGCCGCTCGTTTTAAAAACGCTTAGCATACTATGCCGAACCCGGTACGGCACACCAGTAACTAACAGCATTTAATTAATACAAAAATGTATTCCAAATGTAGTTTCACATCAGGATAATACGGCGTGAATCTCTATCTGTTTGGTTGTTTGTCACTTTTACTCTATAAAAACCCGAATTAACGGCTCATCCTTCCTTGACCAAAACTTCCAAGTTGAGTTTACCCTGGGGCTTTCCCTTCACGTTAACATCTGATGATTGTCAGACGTCATGACATGATACACCGGTATCTCATGGTGGGACAATCTCAGATGTACGTCAGCCAATCAGACAAGAGTAATAGACAAGATAGATGAGGACGCCGTCAACTTGGAAGTGGTCAAGGGGCAGAGAGATGGCCCATATAAAACTTAAGGTTCATCATCGGGAGAAGCTCTTGCTCTATTGCTCTAGCTCTCTCTCAGTTCGCTCCGTAAAGGGCTCATAGATAACTTCGTAAATTATTCGTACTATGAGGTTTCTCCGGCAACGACTCTGTGGACTGTAAGTGCGATTAAGTTAATAATACAATCTTCTGACAAAACTATAATTGTGTCTATGTCAGTTTTTACATATACCACCCATACCTCACTCTCGCAACAATAAACATCTCTGAATCCTAACCACCTCTCGGTCACGACACACAGTTCTATATGACAAAATGTAGGTAAAGATGCAGTTTAGACGTATATTTTAATTATTTTTTAAGAAATCACGAAAGTCCGGTTGTCCGGCAGATTACCATCCCTTCTGTAAGATGGTTGAATGAAGCGTATATAACGGAAACGAATATGCTAAAGAAGTGTTTGCACTTTCTTTCACAAACGCTACTATTAAAAAGTGAAGACCTAATATAATGTAGATACGCTGATTCCGAAAATGGCCTTCGACATGTGTAGTAGTGTGAACATATCATACATCCTGTTGAATAATGGATTCCTCAATATACTGTGCCAGATAACAGATCTTTTCCTATAGGTTGGTCTAGTGAAATAGCTTTACCTCTTCCGGTAGTTGTGTAAAAAATATTTGTAAAGAAAAATTTGTGTTACGTAAGTATAACATAAACCTTGTGTGTAATCAGATATTTGAGAAACTGGAACATCGTTTCGCCGTGGTTGAGATAGCCAACGAAGAAGATGACATGTATTACGTACTAATATATATGGTCGGATCGAAAGAGGTAAGTGCTATTTTATGGGTTAGCCTATCCATAGTTGGAAATAAGAAAACGTAATAAGCTATTTATTGTTTTAGAAAATTTTTCACTCACACACACACACACACACACACACACACACACACACACACACACACACACACAAACCCTAGGTGTTGGCAAAAACAAAAGACTCTACAGCATTCTAAAATAAATCAAAACGTGAATAAGCATGTATTTTATTGGAGTAAATATAACCTATAAATGGCGTAATTAGTTCATCTGTAGCACGCGATTTTATATATATATTTGATCCACAACATGGACTATGACCTGATTCGTAGTGCAAATATATAATAGTAATGAAGAGTCTGAACAAATCTGTAAACATCATAACAGTCTACCACAGCGTGTCGCGGATGCTAAAAAACCATGTAGGCTATCACAGATTTGTCTTAAACTAAACTTCAGAAAAAATTCCTCCATGTCCGTACACAAAATCAAAACCAAAACGTGAACAATGTGATCTGCACCAGAATTCATAAAAACGTGTTTGTTGAAATAAACACATTACATTTTGGGATATGATGCCATTGTCACTTACAACAGAGGAAACGCAATTAAGTGTGAAGCGCTAAGAGTGCCTTGAGCACTAAAAACTTGAAAATTAATTCTGAGAAATTACATAAATAATTCTACGTGTCTGTAAACACAATGAGAGGAGAAGAAACAAAGGAAACAGATGTAGTATGAGAGAGTAGCCAGACAAAGAATAAAAGGAATAAAGAGGAAACTTTATGAAGACATGTCTATGAAGACTCTGAAAACACGTCCTATGGTCTACGACCCCACTGATCATGTAGTTACAACATTGATGACGTTTCGCGCAAGTTTACTTTTTGTTAAATAAGGAACATTATTTTATTAACAATTAAGAGCTGAAGACAACAAATTATCAGAGTTTGTATTCTCCCTATACTACACTTTGCACCGTAGCCTTTTTTGATATCTTAGTAATTGTAGACTTTATGTTGTAAAGAATTGTGAGAAATAACTCAGGTAAATCTTAAAATACAAGAAAATTAATATTTCCTAAAAAAATGAAAATATCCCAGAATACCTACTATGCGGTCTGTGAAAAATATGTATGCCTAATAAGCTACAGGAAAAATTCAGTTTTCTAAAGCCAACAGTTTAGGATAAAATGTCTCTTTCATTTAACATTTCATGTATAGGATATTATGGGTCCCCTTATGGGAAGATGAATTTTCCCTACACCTTCTATGGTTACATTATAAGCTCACTTGTTCTGTAATTTAATTACTCAGACGTTCTGTGCTAGCGTTATGTAACTAATAGAACAGACTTATTCTTTCGGTGCTGTTTTCTCTTTTATACCGGCCTATCATTAGAAATAAACCTACGTTTTTGTAGTATTATTTAAAAAGTAAACATCATTCTGTACTTTTAGTTTAAAAACTTTACTATCCCGAAATGATGATGCAATCTCTTTACTCTCTTAATCCAGTGCCTTTATTGTAAAATGTTTACAGCGAACGTCATTTATTTGTCTATACTTGTCTATGCTTGTAGTAAAAAATCACACCTTTATGTGTTTGTAAAATTATTTCTACTGAATAAAAGAGAAAGTCATTCTTTGCTTGCGTCCTTATAGAATAAGACATTAGAGGTTCTCATAAACACAAACGCCAAGTATTTACTTCGAGAGTCCATGGTTCATATTCCACACGCAATAAGAGGCCTTATTATTGATTCATACAGTGTCAGCTCTGAATTTGACTATCCTAAATTGGACTACACAATTTATAGTGCGCATAAAGTGTCTGGTTTTCTTTCATTAGCCACTATTTCATTCATCACAGGAAATGTCATATGCGGACTTTATAAATTTTTTTGACAACGTTTATTACGTGTTGTGTATCCTGAACATTGAAGTTATATAAGTAGCTGAGCTATAGTAATACAAGTATAACTGGCTTTGAGGAGTGTTTATAAAAATTGTGACCTTTGATTTTTCTGACGTTTAGTGGTTTATTCCACTGATTTAGTAATAAGATCTGTGCAATCCTCATAACAATTAGGATGCAGATATTTTAAGTGATTTTACTGTTCGACAGATGCCGATGGTGTTCGTGAACGGCGAGTTTTATGCAGGGGGTACAGACGTTGAATTTTTGCACACAAGTGGACAATTAGAAGAGAAGTTAAAGAAAGCTATCATTAACGTTCCAACTCGTGGACAGCCTTAAGTAACGTCAAAAAAATCTATTAAACGGAAATTTATTAGATGTTTGTTTTGTATTTTCAAATAACCATTTGTGCATTTAGTACATACACATAATAAGTTAATTCAATATAGAAAATGATTGTACTGAAAAAAAAGTGTAACCTTTGAGCACTTCTGAGTAAAAAAATAATGACTTATTTTTGTATTCGAAAAGAAAACGTTCCTTTAGTTCTTTTCCTATAACAAAGAAACTTATGAAGAACCTTGCCACTTCTGTTTGCTCATAGGGAAACAATAACACAAGCATCCTTTGAAGTTATTATATCAAAAGTAGTAACTTGATACTCCGAAATAATTGTATCCGTGGTGATCCGGATTATCAAGCATCTGGAATTCCTGCAATAGAATAATGAAAATAAAATGTAAGTATTGACACGTAGTGAAATCACATTTAAAGAAATGAAACTCTAAAGTAAAATAACCTAAAAACAATGAATTTTGGTAACTAAAATAATTACTAGGTATAATTATAATTAAAGATATTTTTAATTATCATTAATTGTTGCATTACACATTGAAATAGACAATACATTCAGTTCTTTTAATTTTAATGATTTTTTTTTTACTCTGTTATTTAGTTTAGTGTTCAAACGAAAAAATAACATATCAGTTGTAACGTTAAAAAATACTTCATTCAAAGCATAATGAAGTATTTTAACATGTTATGCACAAAGTATATTTTTATACGTAAAAATGTATTTATCCAAGTATTGTAACAAAGCCAGAAAGTTTCCAGGATTTTGATCGTTAGTAATTGACTCCTATCAGCCCTATCAGTGCCAGATTTTGTACTGTATTAGTTTGTACTGTAGCAAGGACCCGTTCGAGGAATTATTTCCATGTCTTAACTGCTTTACTCATTTGTTTCTGAAGTATATCATCAATACAATAAGTCCCCCTTTGTTTAAAGAACATTCCAATTCCTTCCATTAAAAAAACGCTGAGCGATGAGCAAGACTATTTTCATGATCTTGAATATGGGGATTTAACTTTCGCCACGACGAAAACCCATTTTTTCTATTGAAATAGCTTGTTTGATAGTTTTTTGTGGAAATAAATTGCAACAAAAGCAAAATAGAGATTTTTTTTATTTGGAGAAAACACATCCAAGAGTTACTTTTCGCCATTTTTCAAGGTTTTATCAAACCAATACTTGTTTTAGGATCGTTCAGCTTCATCTTCAGGAAAATGGCTGTTCTTGTTTTGTAACTGACATCTTCCTCTATTCACCATTATATCTCGGAAGGATTGAGATTTCTCGCTTGGCCAAGCTCCCATATCTTGTAGAGAAGTACCGGGAACACGGTCTACATTGTTGTTGGTAATGTTCTGTCCTTCATCGCCTTTAATTTCAAGACTGCACTATGCAACATCACCCATGGTACTAGAACCAACTGAATCTTGTAACTGTACTTTGACACTTTCATAGTTTGAAGTATTCACGTCGTTAACTCTACTGTATTTATGAACAGCCTCGTCGCTAATAACATCCGTTTTATGATTGCAAGTTGATTCCTTGTTAATTGTAATATTTAACACTCAGGGTTCGATTTTCCTTGAATGAAAGACTTCATAAACCCTTTGGAACTTGTTGTAGTTCTTAATCTTATACAGTATTAAGAAAATCTTATATTCCTGTAGTTGTTAAGGAATAGTCATATCAAAGAAACAAGTTGTTTGTAGTTTTATAAACTGAAAACAATTTTTTCAAGTCTATCCTCACTTTGCCGCCCTCCTGGCTATGCCGCCGGGAGCGCCTGCCCCCTTGGTCCCCCCCCTAGCTACGCCTCTGATTTTATTATTTTTTTCCATTACTCCAGCGCAAGGATCCCACTTGGCTGATAAGCTGGTTCGTTTGCTGTCTCAGTTAGTCACGGTCGCACTGTAATTAACAAACATTATGTGACCATGTTTTGAGAAAGTTTTACTTATACAACAAACACTTCTATAATTTCAACTTACATGTAACAATGAAAGGTTAAGTTTCACATTCAACGTTCTGTATGTCTGCATTATGAACACGTATAAAGACCATATATATGCTCCCCTAGGTATAAGTATACCTACGTAGACTATTAAGAAACAGTACATACTTGTGTTGTGTGAAAAATAGAAAACAATGAGACACAAGTATATAGTAAGAAGCGCAGACATTGTGCACACGTGTTGCTGTGAATACCGAACGAGAGAGAACCGCAATCTTTGAAGGGTAAGTAACACGCAGTGTGACCACCTGTATGTTGTGCGTAACGCGGCAGCGGTTACACAGTGAAACCACTTGCATTTCTCTAACTAGTCCTTTTCAGGCCAGCAGCTACACAGTGAAACCACCATAGAAGTTCATTTCTCTGCCACTTGGAGTGCTGGCAGTTACATCAGATGTTAGGAGTCATCCGTTGTTGTAGTAAGCAACATTTGTTTACACGTGCGGTACGTTGGTTATGTGTCATAGCTTACTTTCCTTGCATCTTTTACACAGTGGCGTCGCCAGGGGGGGGCGGTGGGGGCGGTCCGCCCCGGGTGCCACACTCAGGGGGGTGACAAAATTAGGGCGAAAAAAATTTTAGAAATAAAAAAGAATTACTAGATCAACAAATTAATCACATCAACATTTCGATTGAAGTGTGCAATCCCGCAATCCCAGGAAGAGGGGCGTATTATGTGGGTATCACTAGAGTAATACGAGTTTAAAACGTTTCGGTAAATACGTAATTTTTGTTCAGTTAAATTTGTATTGCAGTCTTTTAATTATCGTAAGTTTGATTGCTTGTACTTCGATTATAAAACGACCGAGTAATTTTTGCGTGAAAAATTTTCTCAGTGTATATAAAAAAATCAATTATGAGATTTTTTGTAAGCACTCCTAACCTATCCTTGTTTTTGTAGAAGTTGCTTTTTAAAAGAATTGCGCATTTTTTAAATTAATAATTTATTTAAAAAAAATGCCTTTTTTGGTATTTTAGATAGAATCGCTAGCTCGCCTATCTGCACTTCCGAAGGTTTGACTTTCGCTAGCATAACGTCCTGTCCGTTTGAAGTTTAGATTTTTGTTTGGTCGCGTTGTTTCCCTGTTGTAGGTTAGACTTATATGCCGATCCACGTTTTCGACGGCACTTGCTACAAAAACTCGACCCGCTCGCAAACCCTCAATACGCTTATATAATCGTGTGCATTAGCGTCCGATCATCCTACACTCTCTTCGCTTATGGCTCGTTCAGCTCGCGCACCGCTCGGTCGTCCGTAAGCCGAAGGGTGTTTTGATAGTTGCGTTTCCTGATTTGGCCAATTCTGCAGGCGCACCAGACTCCCGCGCCGGAGAACCGCTCATTCTTTGTTTCAGCTCAGTGTTGTGAATGTGATGCGTGTTGTACAGTTTCAGTTCAGTTCAACAGAAATTCAATTTTTGCTGTTTATAGTGGCATGGTGCAGAGTGGTCCTTTAATTATTTTGAGTTTCTGTATGTGCACCATTCATTTACTGAAGGTAAGTACTTGACTTGAAAAGCGAGTACCGATACACAGGCCTGCGAATTTAAATTTTTTTTCTGCGTCACGGGGTTAAACAGGTCTCTTATACTTTGTTAAGTCAGGAAGGCGGATGGATTACCTGCGATGGCTCACTTAACACAAACACACACATGCAGCCGACCCGACGGTACCCTCATTCGGCGTTTAAGAATACACGACAGAACGTACCAGTGACAAAACTTACCACCCGACAAAACGTACCGTCTAACCGGACGGCTACCTGCGACGGGTCTGCTAATTACATCAGAATATTTTGGATGCGACAAAACGTACTCCGCAACTTGTTTCGTTCACTTATAGTGTATCTAATAGTCAGTTAAGTGCTGTTAGTCAGTAACAAGTGTAAACAATTTATTTATATAAAAATTATATAAATGTAAACTTCGAGTCCCTCACGGTTCTGATTCTCATCACACTTTATCCAGGCTTTGGACTGGCAAAATCATTTTGGCGTGTTTAAAATCAGCTGTGGTTAAGCTCTCGTCATTTTTGGATTTTTTTAATTTATATTTTTTTTTAATTTTTTTATTATTTTTTTTGTTTTTATGGTTTTTTGTATTTTTAAGTTTCATTCGAAGTTCTGCGAATATGAAAGAGCTCTCAAGCAGGATCTTAGGTTTCCATTTGCTTCATACCGCTTCATTATTCTTTCAAGTCGTCCGTCATACTTGATGTACTTTTTCCTTCTTTTTGAACCTTCAATGTTCAGTTCGTACTTCATAAAAGCGCAGTTGGTCTTCTCTCCTTCTCCTTTTAAACACATCACCACGTCTTTTATTCAAGGGTTTGGCCTTTCTAAGAGCGTGTTCAAACGGTTGTTCCACCCTTTAACAGAATTTGTTGTCCGATGACGCCTTTGGTAACAGCTCCACAATTTTATTGGAAACTCCGGGTCCTCCAACCAATTTTCAACAAAGTAATCAAAAAACAGACTTAGCTTGGGAGACTCTGGGGCTTTGGAGTGAGTCTCGATCCAGCCGTCCTGCACTTCCTCTGGTTTTAAGAAAGCCAGTGCTGCACACATGCGGATATGGAGTCGGATATCCTCATTTTCACGGTACTCAGTTGAGAGTCCTAGTTCTTGTACTTTGCGCCAAAGGCATTTTTTCATATGAAAAAGCATCCTCTTATATGTGCTGAAGGCAGTACTTCTCGAATAGCAGACACAGCCGCCATTTCGAAATCCACGTTCACTGTTTCTGGATTCCACTCTGGAACAGCTTTACGGATCAATTGAAACAATCGAATGTAGGTTTCCTTCTTCTTGTTGGGGAATAGGGCAAAAATCTGCATGAATACTGTATATCTGTGTAAACTGTTTACTAGAGCACATAAATGTACCATCCTAGAAAACGTTTTTGAAGCATTTTAAACTGTCTTTGCCTTTTTCACCGCTAAAAACTATAATTCTATCTTCTTCGCCATCATCGGCCAGCAGAAAAGAAGTTCCGTCGAACATTTTCAGAGTTTCTGCATCGAGAACCACTTCTTTGCAGTTGCTCGGCTTTTGGGTGTTGCCTTGCGCCTTACATCTCTGCCGCTGTAAGGTTCTTCTGATAGACTGTTCACGCGGCATTTCAGCAACAAAGTTATACCCTGTAAAAAATAGAATTAGAATACCCCTTATAAATAGAATACCCCTTTAGAAATAGAAAGTTATACTCCTTAGAATTAGAATAGAAACAATAAATTATCAATTTGTAAACTTTAATAACACTTACCTCTATCGTGGAGATAGCTCAAAGTGTCTGTGTGAATTTTAGTTAGTGGTGTTTCTTCTTCCCGCGCCCTCTTCTTGGCGCTTTGCGTGCGTTTAATAACTTCTAACTGAGCATCGTTCGGAGGTCCACACACATGACTGGCTAAAGGCCCACTGACAACTTCACCTCCTCTTGATTTCATAATTACACAACACTTTTTACTTTGTTGCCTTTGACAAATCGAAGTTATCGTATCGTCCTTCCCCTGCCGTTTCTTCCTATAACTATACCCCTCGAAGTGCAAACACAACCCGCCTTTATTAGTCGTAGTCAGCTCCATTCCAAAAAACGTTAAAACCCGCACAGTGTGAATGTTATGGTAGTAATAAGGTTACTTCGCTGCCGTCCGTGCCCCATGCCAAACTTGACAAACACAGGTCAACGACTCGAGGGGTATTTACCAGTTACGCGGAAGCCGTTTGAATTTGACAAACACAGGTAACAGGTACGTTTTGTCGCGGTGTAAATTATTTAGGGATTACAAGGAGACACTTCGCAGATCGAACGTGGTACGTTATGTCGTGAAAAGTCAAGTGGTACGTTTTGTCGCTGGTACGTTCTGTCAGGACACCGGCGTTTAATGCCTACTGGACATTATTGGACACTCCGACTTTACTCGGACCGACTTTTCTTATGGTTTTATAATTTAATAGCATTTAACGTAACATTTTTTGATTCTGCGTTGAATTCCAAACAAAATTAGAGCAAACACGGTACGAATCTGACGAGAAATTCTGTTCAACGGTTATATGATATGGCTATAGAACGTATGCAGGTTTGTTTATCTGACCCACGAACTTGTTTTCGTAAATGAATATTTAAATAGGAATTCTGCAAATACCGCCACGTTTTTACACACTCAAGCTAGGACAATATTGTGATGTATTTATTATTTCTTTATGTGATGTATTATTTCGAGGAGGAGGCCCTCTTCTTGACTCAAGAAGGTTATATGCAAAATAATGTAATGCAAGCAAGCAAACACGCTTAGCAATACAAAAAAACTCGGATAAAAATCCAACATTTTTAAATATTGTAAATGGTTTTGTAAATACCGTATGTAGGCCTTTTATATAAACAGTGACGAAGGTGTTATCGACCAAATAACTTTTAATGCGGCCTTCGGCAGTTTCAAAAGTACGAAACGAGCCTTTCAAGCTCGAAACGCAGAAAGCTCATTGGTCTACTGTAAAAGTAAATAAACAAACGTTAAAATAATATAATTATTAAATTAATAATTATGAAGCCCAAATGATTTGAAATAGTGAAAATAAGATGAAATTTTTAAATATTAAAATTGGTGGAATTTACACTAATGCAACATGTTGGCATTTCTGTAAAACGTCTGTCTGAGACTAGATGGAGTGCCCATCACGAAGCAATAAAACCCGTCATGGGTAACTTTGAAAAGCTAATCGAAGCTGTTGAAGAACTATGCCAGCCCGACGAGACAGTCGAAACTAGAGGAGCTGCACATATCCTACTGCCTGCAATCAGCGACTTCTCATTTTTATGGTACCTTTCATTGTGGGGGCAAGTGTTAGAGGAAGTAAACCACACACAAAAATATTTGCAATTGGAAGGAATCAACCTCGAAAAATGTGTAGTTACAATGAATGATCTTAAGCTGTTCTTGAAGGACAAACGTAGAGATATTGTTGAAGGTGCTCTTCAGTTTGCAAAAAAATATGTGTCAAAAATTGGACATCCCCACAGAAAAAAGAAAAAGAGTGAAAAAGATGCTACCTGGTGAAAATTCCGGGGATGAAGGACTCACTTGGGCGCAAGAGCTACAACGGGCAATGCTCGAATGCATAGATACGTTTTACCAGGAGATGGTGACACGCTGTGAGGGTATGGAACAAGTCCTCTCCCACTTCGCTATTTTGCAGCCTAATAATTTGATGAATGCAAACGAACCAGACCTTCGGACTCTTCTCAAAAGTTTGACTAAGACATATGATGAATTTTCTCAAGAAGACGTAGACGTCCCCAAAGAAATCCTGCGGTTGAGAAGGCATCTTCAGGCAGCAGGCATTTCAAATGAAAAAACGAAGAAGTGGACCAGGTTGAACTTCTTAGAATTTATTACCGAATATGACTTTTCAGATTCTATACCAAATGTAATATTAGCTTTAAGGGTTTTCCTCACAATATGTGTATCAGTTGCTTCATGCGAGAGAAGTTTTTCGAAACTAAAATTAATCAAAAGTTACCTCAGATCCACAATGAGTCAGGTTAGATTGACGAACCTAGCTATGTTATCCATTGAACATGAAGTGGCAAAAAGTATTGATTTTGATAGTGTTATTTCAAAATTTGCTTCATATAAAGCACGTAAAAGCAGGTTTTAAGATATTGATGTGCTAATTCTTTTGAATTAGTAGGCCTAATTACCTGTATTTAGTTTGTAAAAATAAACAGTTCCATAAGTTATAAATGTTTTATTTAATTTAATTCAAATTCGTTCTTTGCAACACGTTAGCTAATTACAGTATTTTCAGCTTTTTATAGTTAAGTGTGTGGGGGGGGGTGTAACGAGGACGGCCCGCCCCGGGTGCCACTACATCTGGCGACGCCACTGCTTTTACAGTTTTCGTTTATTTTTGTTTTTTCAAGTGAATTAGTTGTATTTAATATATTTTATCAATATTGAACAATAGCCTAAAGATAAAGTTATACATATTTGTGAACCGTAAAGTTGTTTTTGGTGGTTACACTGTGTAACCACTGCCCTTGAGGTGCTTGTGGAAGGTAACTTACAAAATGTCTAGAAATTATTTATCTGAGTGAAGAAGATACGTATGCGATGATGGAATACTTTCGGACTGTGAAAGTACTGCTAGTGACTTGGATTCGGAATCTGACATTCACCAAAATGAACCAGAAATTACGGAATTTTTTTCAGGTGACTTGAACATTCCTATTACTTTAGATGATGTTATTAGTTATAGTGAAGAATCTGGTGATACAGGAAGTGATAAAATCATTTGCAATACTACAAACACTGTCAAATGTGTTCCACGGTTCCGTGAATATAGCGGTGTTACTGAACGTGTTAAAAAAATAGATAATCCAGATCCTTATAAATCATTTACCCTTTTTATAAATGATACAGTGATTTCTCATATTGTTTTTCATACAAACTTGTATGCAACACAAAAGTGTAAGCCATTTAAACCTACAACTGATAAAGAGATACGATGTTTTTTAGGTATAAATTTGTACATGTCCATTAATAAAAAAGCAGCTATCGCGATTATTGGTCACAAGACGAAGACTTACATGATTCTTATATTTAAAAGCTAATGACAGTGAAACGTTTTAGCTTCTTGTTGAGTCAGTTACATTTAAATGATAACTCACTGATGCCTTTGCCAAATGACCCGAATTTTCACAAATTGTACAAATTGCGACCTTTCATTGATTTTTTATCTCAATCATTTATTGACTGCTATAAGCCACACCTTAACGTTGCTGTGGATGGTTAAATTTAAGGGACGATCCACTATGAAACAATTTATGAAGGATAAGCCAATTAAACGTGGTTACAAAATTTGGATGTTATGTGACGAATCTTCTTACAACTTGAAATTTCAAATTTATGTTGGAAAAGGTAAAAATAAATTTGAATGTGGGTTAGGTGAAAGAGTAGTTTTGGATCTCACGAATGGTCTAGAAGGTAAGAACCACATAGCTTATATGGATAATTTTCTTTCATCTGTACGACTGTATGAAAAACTGAGAAATAAAAATATTTTTGCATGCAGTACAGTGAATCCTAAAAGGAAAGGTTTACCACCTCTTGAAAATAAGAAAAATATGGAGAGGGGAGAATTCTCATTCAGTGTAAGCAACACTGGAATTCCTGTTTACAGGTGGAAAGACAGCATAGGTGTCACTGCTCATGACCCTTCAGAAATTTCTACGGTAAAAAGAAAACAAAAAGATGGAACAAAGTAAACATTCACG
The DNA here is from genome assembly GCA_034769895.1 of Magicicada septendecula. NCBI lineage: Eukaryota > Metazoa > Arthropoda > Insecta > Hemiptera > Cicadidae > Magicicada > Magicicada septendecula. The sequence continues at coordinate 306,275,752 of CM068376.1, read as the reverse complement.
TGCCTACTTGCTGTTCAGGAGCACAACTGCCACATGAATTTTGTAGACAAATTTGACAGGTTAAAAAATGACTACAGAATAAATTGGTAGAAAGAGCAAAAAATGGTGGATGCGATTATTCTTCCATTTTATTGATTGTTGTGTCACCAATGCTTTCATCATACACAAAGAGATGGACATGCAGCAGTACAACAAAGATTTTAAGCGCACAATCTACAGGGCAATTTTCGCTCCAAAAATTGTTACTACAATTAAGGCAGCAGTAAACTTAGAAGACAGACCAGCAAACGTCACAAACAAAACAGCTCGTGTAGATGTTAATGTTAGGCTGGTATCTAGCAGTCATCAACCCACACATATGACTTCACAACGAAGATGTGCGCTCTGCAGTTCTAAGAAACTCCCAGTACGATCAAGATGGAAATGTGATGTGTGTGATGTAGCTTTATGTTTGAGAACAGGAAAGATATGTTTTAATGATTTTCATTCTCTTAAACAGTTGTAAAGAGAGTCTTAAATTATTTTAAATTTGTGAATTTTCTGCCTTTGTTATTAGTTAAAAGTTGCTCAAGTGGTGCAGTGGTTACACAGTATAACCACCTTTCTTTAGTAAATAAATTACATATTTTTTAAAATTATTGTGTTTTAATAATTTTTAACATTCATTTATACGTCTAAAAAGATAAAATAAGAGAAAATTACAAAAAAAGTAAAAAAAATTTCCTGCCCCACATAGGGTTTATTGTGTGCTTATTGTCTGCCCTTCAAAGAGTTAACATTATTATTTGTAATATAGAGTGAATGCACCGTTTGTCCGCGAGGACAAATGTGTCAGTCGGGCGGGATCTGTAATTATCAGTACCCGATATTGTTTGCATTATATACTGCAGCTGCGCGTTATCACACACACACAGAGCCAGTCATACTGTGTCTTACAATAATGGAAAACCAAGAGAGAAAATATTATAACACGATAAAGTGATAAATATTCGTACATGCAAAAACATGGAGTTAAATCGCACATTAAACCCGACTTTTTGATAACAGGTTTCCATCAATTTCGCGGAGGATTTTAATAGTAAAATAATATTTTATTTAAAATTACAAATACCGCGAATGTTCTAAATTTTAATAATATTTAGTGTCGTATTAATACATTACAAACTGCCAGCAATCAGTACAAATGCATCAAAACATTATAAAAGTATCAGCTAAAGAAGCATTATGAATAGAAACAATCAATAGAAAGCCATGGTGGGATGTATATGTTAAAGAACTCATTAAACAAAAGAAAGAATTGCATTTAAGAAAATTACAAAATATTTATACCAGAGAATACAAGATGTTTACAAAGTACAGTAAGCAGGTGCCTGTCGAAAGTGAAAGGCATGTAATATATGAGAAATGTGGTGGGAACGTAGCAGTGAACTTGTTGAACAATAGATAGGAACCACAAGACGTTCAGAAACATGAAGCGTATAGTTAAAAGTTGAGAGAATCTAAAGTATAAATAAAATAAAAATTAGCCTATACAGCAAATGAACTAAAAACCAAATATTCGAACCAGTGGCTCAACTAAGGGGGGTATTGCAAGGGACTAATCGCTTTCCCAGAACAATTCGATATTTTGGCAAATTTTGTAATCACTCTGCGTAAGCCTATTTCTAAGCTAGTTGTCTGCGTCAAAATAAGGCCTATAACTTTTTAAGACGTAAGAATTAAAAAGAATTACAATATTTAGAAATTAATAAAATGGAGGAATGTCTAACTCTTAAGCGAGTCTCATCGATCCATCCCCATCACCATTAAGTACAGTTCTCATTTACGCCACTGTGTCGATCACACAGTGGGATCAATGCTTTTGGAAATTTAATTAAAAAAAAAAAAAATGACAATTTTGAAGGCGGGAACTCCATGAAAAAGAAGAGGGAAAGTAATCGTTAGTGTTCAGGTAAGAAAAGTAATAGTACGGCAGATGGAGATTTAGAAATCTCAGGACCGAGGATTAATTAAAGGTATCAACCCAATGAATTATTCCTATGCTTCAAAAATGGCATGAATCATATTGTTAACAAGGGCATTGTGTTGTACAGTGGAAACCGAAAAACTGGCAGCAGATAAAGTTGCTATTACAACTTTCATTACCGGTAATAAAAATGAACAAAGTTAAAAATAAAAAAAATATATAATATAATAAGATAATAATATAAATAAGGTGTAAAGGTGTAAATATAAGTAAGGTAATATAAATAGTATTATAAGGTGATGTAAAAAAAAATAAAATGAGGTAATAAAAATAAACAAAGACGCTCTTATAAAGTTCTTCAAGCTAAAGGTTTTCCAACATACAGAGATGTAACAAACAATAAATGTCGCCTTATTAAAACTACCGTTCCAAGTAATACACAATGAACACTTTACACTAAACCGCGAGTCTGTTACTTCGATAACACACATCAATATCGCAGCTCCGAAACTGACTCTCCCTGCTTTGGAAGGCGTGCTTTTATACTTCGTCTGTGTGCCTGGATTCCGGTAGAATAATCGACAAACATCTGGAGTGTGTCTCTGGAGCGTTGCTTATGGTATCATGTAGACACACGTGTTATTTGTTGTTACGACGGTCTACTCGATCGTCGTAGGTAGAGTGGAAAACAACAAAATACAAGACACCAATTAAGTCACTAATTACCAGCTTTAATTTCCACAGTTAACAGTTCGTAATTAACAACACAGTCTCTACAAAAAATGAAATAAAATTTTTTCACACACAATAAAATTTCCACTAAAATTAAACACAATTGTATTACAATTACCGTCCGAATATAAAACACAACACTTAACTAATAACCACTTGAACCCGAACAGTAATTTCGACCGACAATAACTCTCGAACCGCGCAGTCAATATATCGCACTAATACTGAAACTTAAGGCCGCTGCCGCCATGTATTTATACCTGCGCTCACAGACCAGAATGTCGCTTATTGCGTCTTAGCGTTCGTGTGAACTATGTAATTAACTGCGGCCTTGACAGAGTCCGCGCGGCTGGCGCCTTCGAGAAACCTCTCGAAAATGCGTCGACAAGCACGTACGCCACACGAGTTACATCGAGATTCTTCTGGCACATTCGACAAAGATGTAGATTTTTCTGTGATGTCGTAACACTGCCCTCTCCTTTAGCCTGTTCGTCCCGAACTGGCAAACCGTCTCTGAAGTAGTACTTAGACAGGCAATCTAGGTGGACGACCTTGAACTTTCGCTGTTTTTCCTGTTGAATCCGATAAACAACATCGTTGATTCTTTTCTTCACAGTAAAGGGTCCTTCCCAGTTAGTTTTCAACTGAGGTGAGCGACCACGACGGCGCTTTGGGTTGAACAACCAGACCTGATCTCCTTCTTGGAATCCCACTGTATTGCTGCGAATGTCATACCGAGTTTTCATTTTATCCCTGGCAATCTTCAGCCATTCTCTTATCAAGCGATTCATTTCTCGCAGTTGGTTTTCTAATTGCGAGGAATAGTTCTGTGGCTCTTGGGACTGAGTCTCAGGTGACCCGAACATCAAGTTCCCAGGAAGACGAATCTCCCTCCCAAACACTACTTTTGCTGGAGTCATGCCGGTTGTGTCGTGTATTGATGATCTATACGCCATGAGGAATAATGGTATACGTTGGTCCCAGTTTGTTTGGTTCTCGTTAACAACCTTTGAAAGATGCTGCTCAAGTGTCCTATGCTCTCAACCATCCCGTCCGACTGAGGATGCAGAGGCGTTGTCCTGGTCTTTCTAATTCCAAGTAGACGGCATAATTCTTTAAACACTCCTGATTCGAAATTTCTCCCGTGATCCTTATGGATTTCCATAGGGGATCCATAACGGCAACAGAAGTTGTGAACTAACTGCTTTGCCACAGTGGTAATCTCCTGATTTGGAATTGCGTAGGCTTCCACCAACTTTGTAAAGTAGTCACCCACAACCATGATGTACCGGTTTCCATCGTCAGTAACTGGGAATAGTCCAGCAATGTCTATCACAATTCTCTCGAAAGGCAATCCAACGTCATACTATCTCATTTTTCCCCTGCTTCTAGTTTGTGGGCCCTTGCTTGAAGCACATATTTCACACGTCCGAACCCATTCCTCTACGTCGTGGCGAAGATGAAGCCAATAGAATTGCTTCCGTATTTTGTCAAGGGTTTTGTTAACGCCAAGATGCCCTCCAGATGTTCCATCATGCATCTCCTTCAAAACAGACTGCACTTGATTTCGGGGAACTATCAACTGCATGACCACATCTCGTCCGTCTGCACTTTACCAAGCTCTTTTCAGCAATCAGTTTTCTACGGTAAGAGACTCCCATTGTGCCCACTAGCCCTTCAGCACTTCCGAACCATGGCAGATATCTTGCCAATCCGGGCGGCGACCTTCCCCTTTTGCTGTCAAAATCGGTCCGATTTCTTCATCAGTCATCTTTTCTTGTCGACAGTATTGTGTTGTCCAGCCGTCTGCCAGGAATTCTACAGTGATGGCTTGAACATGTTCGCTTGAGTCTTGTTCTTGCTTTCTGTGGCAATGTCGGCAGTCTTCCGGGCACGGTCTTCGCAATAAGCCATCTGCATTACCATGCAGGCGCCCCCGTCGATGTTGTACCTTGAAGTTGTACTCTTGCAGACGTTCGAGCCACCTTGCCAACTGTCCCTCCGGATTTTTAAATCTCAAGAGCTATGCAAGCGCGTTATGGTCGGTACGTAGTGAAAACTCTCTCCCATAGAGGTATTTCCGGAAGTGCTCCAAAGCTCTGACAATTGCCAGCAACTCTCTTCTTTTAACACAATAATTTATCTCTGGTTTAGAAAGCATCTTGCTGTAATACGCTATTACTCGTTCTTCACCGTTCTGCACTTGAGACAAAACTGCTCTTAGACCAGTATTGCTTGCGTCTGTGTCTACGACGTACTTCCCTTCGGAAGCTGGAAAAGCGAGAATTGTCTGCGAACATAACGCAATCTTCAAAGTCCTAAATGCTTGTTCACACTCTCTCGACCACTGGAAGCTTCGTTTATTTTCCGTTAGCTCATGTAGTGGTTTAGCAACAGTAGCGAAGCCTTTCACAAAACGTCTGTAATATGAGCATAACCCTAGGAAACTCTGAACTTCGTGTTTACTCTTCGTCACTGGCCAGTCTCTTACGGTGTCTACTTTATTATGATCCATGCTAACACCCGCTGCCGAAATCAGATGGCCCAGTTACTGCACTTTCTTCTGAAATAGAGAACACTTCTTCGGGCTCAGCTTCAGTTGGGCACCGTGAATTCTAGTTAAAACCTCCTTGAGGTTTTCCAAATAGTCTTTGAAAGTCTTCCCGATGACTACGACATCGTCTAAATAAACAAGGCAAGTTTTCCACGTCAGGCCTCGGAGTACCAGATCCATCAATCTTTCGAATGTTGCCGGCGCATTGCAGAGTCCAAATGTCATGACGTTAAATTCGAATAAACCACTTGGGGTCGAGAAAGCGGTCTTTATTTTGTCTTATTGATGAAAACCGACTTGCCAATATCCACTCTTCAGGTCCAATGTGGAAAACCACTATGCTCCGGACAACTTGTCGAGTGTATCGTCAACGCGAGGTAATGGATAGCAGTCTTTCTTTGTAACGTCATTTAACCTCCGGTAGTCTACGCATAAAAGCAATTCACCATCCTTATTTGCTACCAGCACTACAGGAGAAGACCAAGCACTTGACGAAGGTTCGATTACTCCCTCTGTCAACATGTCCTGTACTAACCGAGACATTTCCTCTTGCTCAGATAATGGAGGCCTTCGAGGGGTTTGGCGTGTCGGTGTTGTGTCCCCGGTATTGATGCAATGTACAAGAGAGGTTCTTATCAGTGACTCTTCCCGAACTGAAAAAGAATCTTTGAATTCATGTAAAAACCGTCTGAGTTCTCTTACCTCACCACTTGAGAGGTCGTTAGAAGATCTGTTCAATAATTCCTGCAGTTCCTCTGGTAGTTTGGAAGTATCCGAAGAACAACTAGATCTTCGTTGCGTCATTCCGGCTACCCAGCCCACGGGAGTCAATTTGCCTAGGAGCGTATTGCTTTGTAAAGTGACAGCTTGATCCAAAATATTTGCAACTCTAATAGGTACATTTCCTGTTTCGTCAGGATTTACTAAATTTCTGGCAATTAGTATGCCAGACGTGCTGACTACTTGGGGTTTGAATATAGAGCACTGGTTGCCCCTAGTATCTACCTCGGTTCTAACCATGATGATCTTTTCGGATTTTGGCGGAACAGTTACGGCCACTTGGTTTATGACGTCCATCGATTTTTCTGCTGATGCTGCTGTCGTCATTGTTGATAGCATTACCTCTTCCCCTCCTATTCTCAAGACATTTTTTTTGTAGTCGACTATAAATCCGTATGCGTTCATAACGTCCACACCAAGAATTGCTTCATCCACAATGTCTGCAACAAGTACTTGATGATTAAACTCAAGTCGACCGAGGCGTAGGTGTATCTCCACTTTTCCATACACTTTAACAGGCCGTCCAGTAGCTGAGCGCAAGCTGCAAGAGCACCAGGTTGGCTTGAGATCTTTCACCACGTCGGGGCGCACAATAGAAACTGTTGCGCCTGTGTCAACTGTAATCGAGGTTGGCCTTTCTTGAATAAAATCCGGTAACTACCAAGCTTCCGCTGTTTTCCTGAAGTGTAGAAATTGCGTATTGTCTAGGGGCTTCGTTCCTCCAGTTAGTCAGCACACGCCCCGTTGTACCGACTATTGCTCGTTTCCCTGCTGCTGAATTCTAACCCGACAATCTCGTTGTAGATGTCCAGGTTTCCCACATCCCACATTTTATTCTGTGGCGCTGACCATCGAGTCTCTGTTCCTTGTTTTTCTTCCTCATCGTCTGTGCCGTCGCGATCTTTTAGCGCGCGCACTTTATGACTTGTCCAACCAGACGCTGCTTTGGCGTCCTCTAATTGCAAAGCATGTACCAGGGCGTCCGCACTGTTCTGGTGTCTTGCCATTCGTAACACTTGCTATAGTTCGTTATCTCAGACACCGGGAGTAAATGTCTGCATCGTAAAACTAGTTCGAAAATCTTCCGGCGCTTCAGGATAGGCCAGTCTAATTAGTCTGTCGATACTTGCTTCAAACTCTTAAGACTCTCCCCGGAATGCTGTCGCCTTGCTCTCAACTGGGTGCGGTACACATGTCGCAAATATTTATCACCATACCGTAATTCCAGAGCTTTATCAATTCGGCATAGGTGTTTTGGCTGTCAGGTGGCACTTTCTGTAGTAATTCTGCCGTAGGTCATTTTAATGCAAGAACGACTGAAACCATTCTCTGTCCAATTATTTGCTCATGCAGCAGGCGGAGGTACGTTGCCCAGTGACTGCTTCCGACAAAGGTTGGAGCTTTGACATGAACTGTCCCTACTGCAGGCAAAGTTACTTTCTTTATTTTCTTTATTGGCTTATTTTCTGTGTCTTTCTCTGTCTTTATCATTGGTACAGTCTGTTCAGAAATTTGTTTTGATTGTATATTCATGAACTGTTCAACTTCATTTTTAATTTGCTCTTTTATATTTGCCATTGAGTTTTCTACTGCAGATATTTTTGTTGACATAGCTTCTTCCACAGTCAAGACAGATTTTTCTAGTTCAGCTATTTTATTTGACATGGATTCTTCTACGTCAGATATTCTGGTAATCTGATTATTAAGATCACCTCGTAATTCACCTACGTCACCACGTAGGAGACCCAATTCTGCGGTAGTATGTTCTTGCATCTGCTTTTGCTCATGAATTAACGCTTTGATGACACCTGCTTCACGTTTACGTTCCTCTGCTTCCTGCTTACGTCGTTCCTCTGTTTCTTCCCTTTCTTGTCTTCGTTCTTCTTTTTGTCGTCTTCCTGCTTCTTCCGCCTCCTGCCTGCGTTTCTCATCCTGTCGTTTCTCCGTCTGTAACAGCAGCGCCTGTAAATTTTCCATTATCTGACTGGCATCCATTTTTTTCCGATTAATTACGAATTACACTCGTCTTGTAAAAAGTGTCCGCTGTTTCCACTGTTAACCGCACTATCCCAGTTCTGACACCACTGTTACGACGGTATACTCGATCGTCGTAGGTAGAGTGGAAAACACCAAAATACAAGACACCAATTAAGTCACTAATTACCAGCTTTAATTTCCACAGTTAACAGTTCGTAATTAACAACACCGTCCTACAACAAATCAAATAAAAATTGTTCACACGCAATAAAATGTACACTAAAATTAAACGCAATTTTATTACAATTACCGTCCGATTATAAAATACAACACTTAACTAATAACCACTTGAACGTGCACAGTAATTTCGACCGACAATAACTGTCGAACCGCACTGTCAATATTTCGTACTAATACTGAAACTTAAGGTCGCTGCCGCCATGTATTTATACCTGCGCTCACAGACCAGAATGTTCCTAATTGCGTCTTAGCGGTCGTGTGAACTCCGTAATTAAGTGCGGCCTTGACACAGTCCGCGGGGCTGGCGCCTTCGAGAAACTTCTCGAAAATGCGTCGACAAGCACGTACACAACACGCGTTACATCGAGATTCTTCTGGCACATTCGACAAACACGTAGATTGTTCTGTGATGTCGTAACAGTATCAATATATTACCCCGATCAACAAACGGGGTTACGGATGATTCTAAAAACAATAGCGGGATGGTAATGACCTATACCACTGGTCTAGAAATAATATAAAAATATCCAGAAGAGAAAGCGGTTTTTAGTGAAGCAAGTTCTATCAGTCTCCGTTTTTTCAATTGACATTGAATTATAGTGTCAATTTAGTTCAAGGTATAAAGGACTACATTCAACACTGCTTGACCTTGAGAAATCCTATTATATCTTGCCAATTTACATTTTCGGGGCACCAAAATAATTATAAATACCTCTAACAAAATTATTAGTATTTGCTACCCTATGTGTATAAGGAAATTTCGTCTATAGTGAAAACTGGTATATTGTATACAGAACAGTTCACTATGACAAAATGAAGTAGGCAGGTCCGTTATCCATTGTCTTAAGAGACCAAAAGCCTTTTCCCTCTTTAAAGTATACTTAGATAAAGAATTAAGAAAACGGGCAATCAAAGTAAAAATATGGAATCACAGCAAAGATTTAGGAAAATCTTAATTATATGATGCAAAAACTTCAGTCTTGAATTCTATTAAAATTAAAATATGAAAATTTTTATCCAAAAAAGGAAAATTATGGTTTCTGTGGGAATGTAGACCTCGCGAACCAAGATTGTATTAGATAATAAGAATATAGAGCAAGTGTCACTCTTGTCTTGGTTGTGACATCACTTATGACGTAGATCATAAGTTGGCCAAGTTTCAGTCAATATGTGAAACAATTTGTCAAACGCTATCAAGGGATACAAGGAAGAGACTCGACATTTTGTAGGTAGGTATTAGGGTACAGGCGAGATTCTCCGATCTGTTAAAAAACTGCACACAAAGAGACATACTTTACGATGAAGACGTATCAAAGAGCTGAAACAGTGATAATTCTGTTTGCGATTATAACCACTAACACTTCTATCTTAATTAAAAGAGCTGGAAATTGTTAGTATACAAAGTCGCATTGCGGAAACAAGAAGAAATGGATTAGGCATCTGAACAGTATGCAGGATGGCAAGTCGTCCAAGAAAGTTAGGCAACATAAGTCCATTAGGCGAAGAAGTACAGAAAGGCTAAGAAGCGTTAATGAAGTGGAGGTATTGCCTTTGGGACCGGAACAGACGACTCGCATGCTCTCTGATGGAAGAAGAAGAATAAGTGCAAAAAAAGGATGAAAGAATGTAAGGTATCAAAATCTCTTATTATGTAGAAGAGACTCTTAATAAAGGGGCTGATAATGGAGATATATATATATATATATATATATATATATATATATTTCAATCACTTTCTGCTACAGTCCGTTTCTTGATGTATATACAAAATTGAATGCCAAGATTGCAATAAATGTTATATAGGACAAACAAAAAAACAGCTGAAAAAACGTTATTTTGAACACCTAAATGCATACAAAAAACCAGAAATATATAAATCCAATTTAGCCACACATGCAATAAACACAGGGCATGAATTCCCAGACATAACCAATGTAACACTAATAAAACATATACCACACAAAGGCACCATAATGAACATATGGGAAAATTTACAAATATACAAACATAAAACAGAAAACAAACTAATACCTGAACAAATACAAATCAATACAAAACATGACACAATATTCAAAGCACTCAACATTGAAAATACACAAAAAACTAACACATACACCACAATCACACACAATAAAACCAACTTGAAATACCAGAAGCCAACAGGAAGCCACAATAATAATAGTCATCCAACAACACATATGTACTTCACCAGACAAAAAAACCGGAAGGCTGAGGATGGGTACAAGATAGTACCCGAAACATGTTCCAAATAGAAAAATAACATCTTGAGGTAAATTTATGTATAAATATTAAATGTAATATATATATATATATATATATATATATATATATATATATAAGTGGAGGGACAAAAAGGTAATTAGATAATTAAACTTTTGTATTATGGGGTGCAGCAGTTACAAAGAGATTAAGGAAATATTAAATAAAAGTAGTTTTTAAAGCATAATCGCAGTACACTGAAACCTGGTATACAACAAGAAATCGTACACATACAATCGTACGCGCACGCACGCACTCACTGCAATGAAACCGGATTTGTTAGTTGTTTTGTTCGAAGAGGTAAGTTTTAGTTGAAAAGTAGGGTGCGATTTGTACGACCAACTCAATTTGACGAATCGATTACACAATATTGCATTGTAAAAACACGTAATTGAAAGTAACGTGTGTAGACGTTACTATAGTGAGTAAAAATAGTATAGTAAAATTTTGGAAATGTCTAAAAGGTTTCATTTCGACCTTCCTGTTTAAGTCATAACAAATCATTGATCCTAGGGCGATGATAGCATATTAACGATTCCATAAAGCAATTTGTACTACACCTTTTAGCAATGCAAAACATTGCTTTCAGCAAATACTGTAGTATAAATGGTATGAACGAGAAATGTAAATATTATGCATAAGCGGCCAGCAATATTAATATCGGTTGTAACACAGCGCGAAATGTACCGCTTGCCCGAAAGAACAAATGTGTCGGTTGGGATCTGTAATCACTAATACGCGATATTGTTTGTATTAATTACTACCACAACGCGTTATCACACACACGCGCGCGCGCGCGCCCGCAGTGTCGTAGAATAGAGGAAAAGTGTGAGTGAGAATGTTATAACAACTACAATACAAATACAGATATTTATATTATTACATTCAGTGGCATGTTCCTGCTGAAGAATAGGGAATTTATTTTATAAACAAATACTAGTAAATAGTATAAATACGAAGAAAATAAAACCACGGAAGTCTGTCTTAAACCAGATTAAAAAAGGGTGTTAATGAATAACACACAGTAACAATTTTATAAAAAAAATCGTGGCTCATCTGGCCCAGTTGACAGCACTACGTAAGGACATACCTACTGATGATACCTCGCAGTTGGATAGTCGTTTATCAAATGCTAAAGGAAGATAACCTCGTCGGTAAACTATCTGGTCCTCCAGGTTTAGAGGTTACGGCGATGGGTTAGTACCCATTTCTTGGAAAATCTTTTACAGGGAAAACTAACCAGAATAAGTTTAGGTATTTAAATCTATATTATTAAAATATTTCTTTTCTGCACGAGGATAACACGCATTTAATTATACGCCCATACGTATGTAAGACAGTAAAAAGGAAAGAATGCTTAAACATAAAAGCTTTTCTTATACCAACAGTACATAAGAGCAGGCTATCGTCAAATGCTATGCATAAAGCACACGCTTTCTCTGATACACAATACGTTAAGTTGTACACAAAACGTAGGAAGTCTGTAAAGCGTAGGAAGGCAACGTGGACACCTTAGAAGACATTTACAAATATAATAATCCCAAAAACTATATTAAATTCCTACCAAATATAAATAATTTTTAAACACAATGCTACAATCGAATAGATAATAAATTAACAAACCTACCTATTGTATGAAATGTATACAAAAAGTACATGTTCATACTCGCAAGATTAATAACTGCTAATAACACAAATTTCAGTATTACTTATTAATATGCAAATCACGATAATCTCATACATGATACATGTTCCAAGATTTATTTTGTATTCCCATCGTCAGCCACGTTTACTCGCCGTTTGCTTAGATGGAAATAAATGAAACTGTATCAAAGTTACGAGTGCGCGTCCACACACACACACACACACACACACACACACACACACACACACAATTTTTTAGAGTATGTCACTGATGATGAGTGTTGTCGGAACTATTCAAATGAAACTGTAGGCTCTATCACCTTATAGGTGGCCCTATCACCTAATACTTACGGAACTATTCAAATGAAACTGTAGGCTCTATCACCTTATAGGTGGCCCTATCACCTAATACTTACGGAACTATTCAAATGAAACTGTAGGCTCTATCACCTTATAGGTGGCCCTATCACCTAATACTTACGGAACTATTCAAATGAAACTGTAGGCTCTATCACCTTATAGGCTAATGTCAATTTAACTGTCATCCTGTTTTAGAATATTATGTCCTGAAGTTTACACAATTATGTTTTTGATGCATGGCGACCCGATTTGGGCTTTGTAGTCCATTCGCGTCTATCAAAAGGGAATTAGAGAAGCCACCGAACGTTAGGCTCAGTAAAAAAAAGCCCGAACATTACCTAATTTATCAAGCAAGAAAACAAACTAAAACTATTCGCTTCTTGTAACAAGAGTGTGCTGCAGCGCGCAGACTCATTAGTACGCGCGCACAGAATAGTCAGGTCTGCTGTGTGTGTCTGTAATCGTAATTATTGTTTCAAGTACATTATATGGACTTGTATTGATCTTGTCTAAGAAGGGATAATTTTACATTGTAAAAATTAAAAGTAAATGTAGTAAGAGCGATGAATCCACAAAATCCGGCTTTAATTAAAATGTGCACTTTCGGGTCTTACTACATGATTCAAGAGAGGTTAGATGGTTTGGTACGGCAAAGTGATAACAAGACACGTGTAGAGCATCTGCCAACTGTTATTCCTAAGATAAACATATTCGTCGAGTAGAGAACGTGTCACGTTACCGTGTGAGTGACACGGGAACTAGTGTTTGTGGGTAGTGGGAGAGGGAGCGCTGTTTTAGCGTGAATAACGTACTCTCCGTCTAACAATCGTCTAGACAATTCCTAGTGGACCAGGAGACTTGATGGCACTGAACCGTGATGCTGACCAAACACGCAAGCTCGTGGATGGTGAGAAAACATGGAGAAGTCGGTTTCTACCTGAGCGGTAGAATACAGATACTGAGCGGGCATGGATACTTCCGATCCTACCTTCATAAAATGGGTAAAACATTGTCTGCAGACTGCCTGTACTGCCCGGGTATAGATGATAACGTGGAGCACACCTTCTTCAACTGAGATAGGTGGGCCTCAAGAAGTGCGTCTCTGGTTGAGGGTATAACATCGTGGGCTCTGGGCTCGAGATAACATCGTGGGAGCCATGCTAAGAGGGGAGGAAGTCTAGACAATTGACTGACAAGCTCATTTTGATTTGTTAGTGTTTTGTTATGTAGTTTTATTGTTTAACATAAATGTAGATAAAAATGTAACGATCAATCGAACAACAAACGAATAAGAGAGAATGAAACAATAAAGCGTAGACTTTATAATACAGTAAAACGCTAATTGTCCGAACCTGTGATTATCTGATATGCCCAATATTTACAGTAGGCAAAAAAAAAAGTAGACTGGAAGTAAATCTTATATACGTTTGTAGTGTTTTTTTTTATTTTTACGAGAAATTGTACAAGAAAATAACAGTAGTCTATCGGAAGATCAGGAATATAAGCTAATTCTTTCGGGATTGGCAATTCTTTACACTGTGTATAATTACCTGTAGTACTACATTTCCGTATCCATAAAATTAACATTTAGAATGAATGATGGAAACACAAATGATAATAAACATAACCGACATATAAACAACCTCATTATTGTAGCACACACGTTCCTAGTTCAATACAAATACATTTATTTACAAGAACGTTTTATTAGACAATATGAGTACAAATTAGGCACATGTGTTCTTGAGGACACATTCATTACGCACTGAAATTTTGTAAGCTTATAACTGGTTATACTAAATTACATAAAATTGTTTTTTATTTTTCAAAAATTTTGTAAATTTTAATACATTATTTTCACAAGCAATCAGTTTTACTTGTTTCCAATGAATTTTGTTGAACAATTTAAAATTAAAATGTTTTATTAATAAAATTATATTCCTTGGGTTATTTGAAAAGTTTTTTAATTAATGTTTAGTACTTCATGTTTGAAATTACGATACAACTTTTTGTACAGTTTACTGAATTAATGTATTTTTTGAATCTCGTAATTTTAATACAGTATGCTGCCCTATAAGTACGATATGGCACCCGCAAAGGCGGATATCCAGTAAGCGAGATTAAAATAATAGAATATACAATTATCGGGATTTATGATTATCCGGGATCAAACTTTTAGAGCTGAATCCGAATAATCAGCGTCTTACTGTGTATAAAATCTAAGAGGAGGAGGATATTATTGCAAGAAAAAAATGTTTTTTTGCCAAAATCTGAATACTTATTGCCAAGTATATTAGTAATTAACGAATAAATTGTAATTTCGGGATTTACAACTATAAAAATTTCAACTATGAAATTGTTTTGTTTAATAACGAGTTACAAAAACAATAAAAAATTAAATCATACATTTCTGAAAGCAGTAAAATAAAATACATGTGTTTTAAAACTGGCCTAGAAAATGAAATTAAATTAGTTAAACGGTGTAACTGAAATATCGTTATCATTTTATAAATCTACTTGACAATTTGTGTCCTTCTCCGTTTCCTTCTTCAGTATTCCAATGGTCCAACATCTTCAATATCTGCTGAGTTTTTAAGTGATTTGAAATATTAATGATGAATTGCAGGTATATGCAGGAAACATCAAGCATATCTTGTTTCCTCTAGACAGTCACTGGTCTACAAACTTTGTAATGCTTTCTTTGATTTACTGATGGAAATGCTACAAATCTACAATTTAGCCTACATAAAATGCTGATATTTTTTTAGCTGGCGCAAGATTAGTTTATCAAAGTGTACGTCATGATTCAGAGCATCCTTATAAAACATTGTGTACGGGTTGTCCTTTGTGAATATCATCCACTTTGTTTTAAACCAATTCACTGCTAAACCTCCTTCATTTTTTTCTTTCTTACCAATGTTTTTTCAAAACTGTGCTGTGCATCTAAATTCATCATGTTTCCATTACGTGGACACGAAATTTATTCTTTCTTCTGGCTTCTCCACCGGTTTCATACCAATCAGACACAACGAAGTGAACTTATTTTCAAGCAGCAGTTTCAATAATACCAATATCACAGTCATTTTTGTGCCGTGGCAATATTAAAGGGAAACTCCACGGGAAGTTTTCGATGTAATTCGGTACGTTCAGTGCGTTATCGCCGCATGTTAGACTGCCCGCTGGGCGATATCGAGATTTAGTCAGCCGCCGTGACCTTGATCTGTGACGTCGTTCGGTTGGCCGTGCTGCCAGTCCTTTGACAACGAAATTTATTCATCGGTGTATCTGAGTTTTATAATTTTACGCAGCGATAATTCTCGTCTCTTTCTCTTTCAACATTGGTACAGAGCGGATCGTGGCGGCGTGCTCTTGTTAACAACCACTATGCATCCATAATTTTATAAAGACTTTCAGGTGAGCCAGTATTCATGATTTAATAATTAATGTTAATCTAATTGGGGCTTGTGTGTGTAAGATATAATAACGGTGTGTGTGTGGCTCTGACTGTCCCTATTCGTTCCAGTATGGCTGAGACACGTGGTTAAATGACTTAGAGTAAATTTAAAGAATCAATTTGAAAAAGCAATGAAAACTTAAACCAGAGGAATTGAATGAGTTAAAATTATAATTGTGATTACACTGAAGTTTAATTGTTAATTGAAATAGTTTATAAATGTAATCATTTCGGGTATGCCCGAGACCACGTGGCTGTAAGTTATTGGTAATGATAATTTAAATCTAGAATGTAACCCATGAATATTTAAGCTTGGAATTGTGATGACTTAATTGTAAAGAATCGAAATTTAATACTTAAATTAATAACTTGAAGTATGACCTTTACTAGGGTATTGGCAGGCATTTGGGCCAGCGTTTCAATGGTAGCAGAGCGTGGTTGTTTTTGAGCACTTGAGCTACAAATGTGACAGAACTTGCAAGGTAGCTTGGGGAGTTTTTTGTGGATTTTTGCAGAATGAAATTTCGGGTTCAGTAAAAGAGTGTGTTGGAACAAACAGGCATTTGTTGAAAGAGAAAAAAGTTTAAAACAAAATTTTATTGGTGTTATGTGTTAATTGTTTGTAAGATGTCAATGTTGTATTTTCTGGTTATGTATGTTAGTTTAAATATGATATGTGTGTGTGTGTGTGTGTGTGTGTGTGTGTGTGTGTGTGTGTGTGTGTGATGTAACCCGGAGCTAGCGTGGAGCCATTGTTCAGTACGGGTCACACTCACGTTTATATTTTTATATATATACTGGCTTACTTTCTTGTTGGAGTTGGTCATTACTTGTCCATTGTTTTTCTGTCTAACGAAGGCACTGATTGATTGTTTGATTGTTTCGGAGCTGCGGCAGCCCTATTGAGGATATTTTCTCGATGAAATATAACTCTGAATTGATTTCTTTTGTGAAGAATGCGGATATGGTCGGGACATAAACCTGTTTGTGTGTTGTCATTTTGCAGTAATGGAGTTTGCCTATTTTGCCAAGGTTGTTTTAGCGAGAGTATGTATTTTCTATATCAGCGATTCAATCATTTCATTGTTACAGAGTATGTTGTGTTGTGATAGTTAACTGGTTAGTGTTGTGGTTGTGTTTTCTTGTGTTGGGGAGGCTTGATCTGCTCTTTTGTACTACCCCTTTCCCTCTTGCAGCGTTAGGGGAATCCTGAAGCCACTTGAAGGAAGTCAAGTTTTTCCTCTTCTGTCGTCTATTAGTTGATGTGTAATATGTGTAATATAATTTTGTAAATTCTGGCGGTGGCATGTTACTAGAAACTGCCCAACCCCCTGACCGGCATTGTCCAGAAACTTTCTGTAGTTGATGGACTAGATGAGGGCGAATTGTTACTTTTCTTGGGGATTCTCTTGCAGTTATCAGACTTCCCTGGGGTATCGAATGAGGCCCTTTTGGCCCTCATATATCCGTATTACCGGGGTTCTCTGGCTGAGCGGGTCGCTAATACTCTAGGCTGCGGCGGCAGTAATGACTCTTTCCATGGGGAGGTGTAGGACTCATTTATACCCGGCCGGCGACGTGATCAATTACGTCTTAACCTATTCTATCGGGTACAGGCAAACGGAGGAAGGTTGTCTGATTTTGTTTACAGTATCCGAAATTCAGCCCGGATTTTAAGGTTGGGGTTGGCCGAGAATGATGCTGTACAAGTAATTCTGGAGGGGGTGACGCCCCAGGAAAGATACCGCTTGGTGTTCGCAGACCGTCCACGTTGTTTTGCGGACTTCGAACGGTTATGCGTTATGTCCAGGAACATCCAAGCGAATGACGAATCCAGGGATCAAGTAGTTGCGCGTGACCCCAAGTACGGGAATGATGAACGACGCACCGTTCTATCACAGGACAGTCCTGGGGTTTTGAATATTGATACGTCCGGTAACGCGAGGGGTTATAATTCTCCTAAGGTGAAATCTTTTAGTTGTGGTAGGCTGAGCCATATTAGAAGATTCTGTTTCGGGGTCACGTCGAGTCCAACGTCCTCCCCCAAGGCGTCTAAAGCAATTACTAAGGAACTGGGCAACAAGGAGAAGATAAGTCGGAGGTCTTCTCCTCCCAGTCGCTGGTCTTCAAAAGTACGCGACTCCAGGCAGGCGGTAAGTCCCCATTCTTCGGGCACCAAGGTCCTCCAGACCATCTCTAAGGCCACTTCTGTATGCCCCTTCTTGCTGTTGGATTTGAAAAGGAGTCAACTCAGAGAATTAGTTGACTCCGAATCACCAAGATCCATCATTTCATCAAGAGTGTGCGAGGACCTTGAAAACCAGGGTTTGATCAAACGGTCTGATGCGTCTTCAGTAGTGTGCCGGACGGCATCCCGGGAAATTCTGCCCATATCCAGGGTAGTTTCCTTTAAGTTTAAAATAGAGGGATTTTCTTGGGTGGAGCTTTTTGGTTTCTCCGGCTCTGGGAGTCGACTGTATTTTAGGTGCCGATTTCATCTCCAAGAGTGGTCTCGTGCTGGACATCAATGGGCACCAGTGCTACTTTAAGTTCAATCGGGGAGTTGTGATTCCTTTTCTTGGATATCAGGTAACTGGGGAAGATATCCAAGAAATAGAGTGCCCCGACACATCTAGAGACCATCTCACTCCGTCCCAGCAGTCCGCCTAAAATTAGTTGTGTGAGCAGTTCCCTACCGTATTAATCCTACCTTTGGGCTCACACACCTCTTAGAGTACAAAATCCGACTAAAGGACTCCAAGGTAGTACGCTCACACCCATACAAGTTTGCCCCTCCAAAAATGACCGTTCTGAGGGAGAAGGTTCAAGAATTGTTAGAGCAAGAGGTGGTTGAACCTTCTAGTTCCAGCTATGCCAGTCCAGCGTTCCTGGTACCCAAGCCTGGAGGTAAAGACCGCATGGTGATCGATTAACGGAAATTAAATTCTAACATTGAAGGTGATTTGGTTCCCCTTCCCGATCTGCATTCGCCATTCGATTGGTTCAGTGAGGCGAGGTATTTTACCATCATTGACCTCAATGCTGCATATCACCAAATCCCGTTGTCGAAGGAGAGTAGGCCCTACACGGCATTCTGTGTTCCGTGGAAACTATATCAATATACGAGGGTTCCCATGGGTTTGGCGGTAGGGGCCCAGACCCTTACTCGTCTACTTGACACCGTGTTTCACGATGTCAAGTTCAAATTCATCTTTAATTATTTTGATGACTTGCTGGTATATAGCAAGAGTTATGAGGAACATTTGGGTCATCTGCATGAGGTGATGTGCAGGTTGAGGAGTGCCGGCCTCACTGTTAACCCGAAGAAGGTAAAGTTCGCCCAGACCCAAATTTCATTTTTGGGTCATCTAGTTTCACATAGGGGTGCCACGGTGGACCCCGAAAGAACACAGGGAATCCGAGATTTTCCCCCACCCAGGGATGCCAAGGGCATCGCTAGATTCGTGGGGATGGTGAATGTTTACCCCAATGCAGCAGAAATCGCAGCCCCGTTGAATGACTTGAGGAAAAAGGGGGCTAAATTTGTATGGGGGGAGAAACAGCAGAAGGCCTTAGATACTCTTAAAAAGGCGATTATGTCTCCTCCGGTGCTAAGGATGCCAGATTTTTCAAGGAAATTTGTGCTACAGACGGACGCGAGATCGGTTGCGCTCGGGGCGGTTCTGTCCCAGGTAGTTGATGGTGCTAGGCAGCCAGTGGCGTTCATATCAAGGACCTTGACCCAACAAGACAAGAAGTCATCCGTTTATGAACTAGAGTGTTTGGCAGTAGTATACGCTCTAGATAAGTTCAGGCGTTTCTTGGAACATGCTGAGTTCCTGCTCGAGACCGATACCCATGCTCTCTCTTGGCTTCTTGCTCATCCCCGGCAACTGGGTAAGATTGGAAGATTTGGGTGGTCAAAATTTCATCATCTAAATTCAAGGTGCAACACATTAGGGGAACTCAAAATGTGGTTGCAGACGCTTTTTCCCGTATGTTTTCCCAACCCAGTGAAGCTCAACCTGAGGAACCCTGTTTTTTACTATTAGACTTCCCTCTAGCCTTTACTGATGTGTTACCCCATCAGTTAGATGATGAAGAGTTGGGCCCGATCATCCATAATTTAAAAGAGGTTAACGTGTAGGTCCCTTATTTCTTGTCCAAGGGCGTCCTGTGTTGTAAGGAGAGAAAAGGACGTGTCCCTAAGATCGTGCTGCCTAGCAAGTTAGTGCCCATGGTCTTCAATTATTACCATAACTCCCCAGTAGGTGGACATAAGGGGATTTCTAAGACCATTCCCAGTATTAGGAAGCATTGCATCTGGAAGGGCATGGATAGTGACATTGCTACTCGAGTGTCATCTCTGTGGCCTAAGTAAGCCTGCCCAAAACTCGAAGCTAGGTTTGTTGTCATCGGACGTGGCGAGCAGACCAGCGGAAAAGTTATTCATCGACTACGTGAGACCTTTCCCACGTAGCAAGTCAGGTAACTCTTACCTGCTTGTTTGTGTGGATGCTTTTTCTAAGTTTGTCTGGTTATTGCCCTTACGGCAGGCAAACGCTCGTTTGGCCATTCTCGCGCTACAGAACCATGTATTTCAGCATTTCGGACTTCCGGCCATCATTGTCTCAGACAATGGTCCCCAGTTCATTTCGGGCGAATTCCGGCGAATGTGTTTCACCAACAGGATCCAACATGTAACCACTTCCCCTTACTACCCTCAGACGTCCCACGCGGAGAGATTCAACAGGAATCTTAGATCTGCTCTGATTGCATACCACTCTGAGCAACAGAACTGTTGGGACCAGAATCTTAAGTGGTTACTGTTAGCATTCAATACGGCCCTCCATGAGAATCACAAAGCCGTTCCCTTTGAGGTGATGTTCGGATTCTCGCCCACACTTCCCTTGGCCAACTTGTGGAAAATAGGTGATCTTCTGCCAAGTAATCCAGACATTAGGACGGTAGACAGGTGGAAAGAGGCCCGGAAGAATTTGCTTCGTACGCACGAGCGCGTCCGTAGTCGTTATAATCAGGGGCGAACTCCTAACCACTTCAAGGTTGGGGATATGGTCTACTGCCAGAGCTACCCGCTCAGCTCAGCCGTGGACAAAAGAGCCACCAAACTTTGTTATCGTTGGTCCGGACCATACCGCATTCTACGGTTTGTGTCGCCGGTGACTGTAAAGTTAAGTGAGCTCGACAAGGACGTCGAAAGTATGACCACTCACATATCCAAGTTAAAGTTTTGCCATAAGGGCATGGGTATGTGAGTGGTGGTGAAAGGGTTATGTTGTTGTTGGTGTCGATTTGACTCTTGGGGTCTCAGTTTGTAGGTTTAGGAGCCATTAGGATGTCAGGGCTCTAGGGCGTGCACGCTTTTCTTGTCTTTCTTCTTTTCCTCTTCTGTCTCTTGTCGGTGTGTGCCAGGTCAGCATGCAGTATCGCCCACTTACACACATACACATTCAGGCATACATGCATACACACTCCACTTCTTCCTTCCTCTTGTTTCGTTTTCTCTCTGAGCCTCTGTCTTCCTAAGAGCGATATTCTCCTGAGACTTACCGAAGGGAGCCGGGAGTACTTTAGTCGTCCTAGGTAAGCAGTCATGAGGACTGTGAATAGTGATTTAAGTTTTTTGGGGGGCAAGCAAGTTGCCATTTTGGGGTGAGGGTGTGCCGTGGCAATATTAAAGGGAAACTCCACGGGAAGTTTTCGATGTAATTCGGTACGTTCAGTGCGTTATCGCCGCATGTTAGACTGCCCGCTGGGCGATATCGAGATTTAGTCAGCCGCCGTGACCTTGATCTGTGACGTCGTTCGGTTGGCCGTGCTGCCAGTCCTTTGACAACGAAATTTATTCAGCCGTGTATCTGAGTTTTATAATTTTACGCAGCGATAATTCTCGTCTCTTTCTCTTTCAACATTGGTACAGAGCGAACCGTGGCGGCGTGCTGTTGTTAACATCCACTATGAATCCATAATTTTATAAAGAGCTTCAGGTGAGCCAGTATTTATGATTTAATAATTAATGTTAATTTAATTGGGGCTTGTGTGTGTAAGATATAATAACGGTGTGTGTGTGGCTCTGACTGTCCCTCTTCGTTCCGGTATAGCTGAGACACGTGGTTAAATGACTTAGAGTAAATTTAAAGAATCAATTTTAAAAAGCAATGAAAACTTAAACCAGAGGAATTGAATGAGTTAAAATTATAATTGTGATTACACTGAAGTTTAATTGTTAATTGAAATAGATTGTAAATGTAATCATTTCGGGTATGCCCGAGACCACGTGGCTGTAAGTTATTGGTAATGATAATTTAAATCTAGAATGTAACCCATGAATATTTAAGCTTGGAATTGTGATGACTTAATTGTAACGAATCGAAATTTAATACTTAAATTAATAACTTGAAGTATGACTTTTACTAGGATATTGGCAGGCATTTGTTGAATTGGAATTATAGTGGTGTGTGTGATCGGGGTTGCATGGGGAAAAGATGTGTGGGCGGTATGATCTCTTTGTCTGATACCAATATACAAATGAAATTTTTACAAGATTCCCCGCATAGTCGGGAGGTGAAAGGGGTCGACGAGATGGGAACATTACATCTTTTCCCATCCGCAAAGCGGTGCGAAAGGATCCCCATCGCCGTCACGCCACGCTAGACCATCATCCACACTCAGACTTTCTCGGCAGGAATCATCTTCTAGGTGTTCTCAGAGATCAGGTGGGAAGTTTCCTTTTTATTCATCACACACACAGTACTCCGCCACATCCACAATTCCACACTGATTTTCTTCTTTGTGTAAATGATTTTAAATGTACTCTTAACAAAACTGTTATAATTATTTAACTACTTAGTTAATTTTTTCCTTAAAAAGCCATGGAAACTACAAATGGTTGAAGGTGTAACTCTAAAACAATCTCTGAAAAAAAATATTCTCAGTTTTCAATTCTTGAGACTATTTCCAAAAACAGTAAGATATTTGAAATATTCCTAACTAAGAAATATATTGTAGGGTGTTTAAAGCTTCATTCAGCCCCTTAGAAATAAACGTAAGTGTAGCCTACGGGTGGTGAGGGGGGCGATAAAATATGATTAGCATAGGTCGCCAAGATACCTTAATCCGGCCCTGCTACTACTACTACTACTACTACTACTACTATTAGTCTTACGGGTGCTTAACGGATGCTTGAAGGATCGCGTCCTACTATAAACAAATAGAGAAGGGCAGCGGAGAATAGCGGTCACCTTTGGGACAGCCCAGTTATCGGTTCTAATGTCGGACCAATGGAATGTGGCCTACGACTGTCTGCTGCCGATAGAGATGCCCGAGGAGACATGTCTGGCCGAATACGCTGACGATTTGGTCGCGGCTCGGTCCGTTGACCTGGCACATCTCAAACTAAATAGAGTTATGCGGAATGTCAGCGGTTGGATGGCGGTGCACGGACTGTCGTTAGCTTTGAACTAGACTGAATTTAAACATTGTTATTGCCTCCAGAAGTGGTTATGACTATAAAATAGGTTATTTACCTTTCGTCACACTTCTTAAATATCCAAAATTCAGGATTACTCGAGTTTCGACAGTGTTATGTCATCATCAGATCCTTAGAATGGGGTTGAAACTACACCTATCGATGGTCACACATCTTGTCAGACGATAAATACGACACACACGAAGGGACAAAAACATTTAAACACTTAAAACATTTAAAATAAATAGGGAGCGAAACACACGATATACGACCGTTGCGGACCTGTACAGGACTCAAAGTAAGCGTCATGTACTGAATTTTCATTAAAGAAATAAAACTTATATCTACGAATATAAAGATAAGTAAAACGTGTTGACATTTGCAAAAGTGTACGTTATGCGATAATTGAAATCTTAGAGTTTCTTATTAATACTTAAACTAGTTTGCGAAACTGACATCAGTAGATTTACAAACGACGGCAGGACGAATTGCAACCGTTCTCAACGTGTCGATAACTTGCCGCTCCGTTCGCCGAAATTTAAATTCCTTACATTCCAATAAGTCAAACTGAAATGAGTTCCAAATTTTGACAGCAGCTCCCTGACATTTTCCGCCGCGCGAGGTGTACACAAATTTTCTGCTGATGTCCCCAGTGTGATCGCGAAACACATTCCTTTGAATACCTTTCTTTCGTTACGTGAAACAAATGTGTTTGCGGCTAACGGATAAAAAGAAAATAATATACGAGGTCAACATATGAAAGACTGAAAACTTTGTATCAAATAATAAAATACGATTACATCTTGTATAAGTACATATTTATAAAACAAAGTAATGAAGAATATTATAAAATGAAATGTTAAAAAATAATTCTTATCTGTGCCTAACTAATTTTAATAACATAACTCATAAACGTAACTAATTATTTAATACTTTGAGTACTTACAAGCACTCAATATATGGAGCAGTGAATTTTGTGTTTAGTCCTTATAATAAAACTTCTTACTTTATTCTAACTAAATTTACACAATTTACGTTGGGTTCGACTCGACGAAAATATCAGTATTTGTCACAAACATGTCACCAGGGGCCACCTAACTTTAGGTTTACATATTCTGTGTCCTATGCAAAGCTGTTAGTGTAACGTTTTCGAATTACTGTAGCAGTAGCAATAAATAAATATGTATATATATACTGCTCCAACTACAGTACTACTACTACTACTACTACTACTACTACTACTACTACTACTACTACTACTACTACTACTGCTGCTGCTGCTACAGCTGCTACTATTACTACTACTACTACTACTATTACTACTACTACTACTACTGCTACTGCTGCTGCTGCTACTACTACTACTACTACTACTACTACTACTACTACTACTACTAATACTACTGCTCCTACTGCTACTACTACTACTACTGCTATTACTACTACTACCACTACTACTACTACTGCTGCTGCTGCTGCTGCTGCTGCTGCTGCTGCTACTACTACTACTACTACTACTACTACTACTACTACTACTACTACTGCTGCTACTGCTACTACTACTACTGCTGCTGCTGCTGCTGCTGCTGCTGCTGCTACTACTACTACTACTACTACTACTACTACTACTACTACTACTACTGCTATTACTACTACTACTACTACTACTACTACGCTGCTGCTGCTGCTGCTGCTGCTGCTGCTGCTGCTGCTGCTGCTACTGCTACTGCTACTGCTACTACTACTACTAATACTGCTATTACTACTACTGCTACTACTACTAATCTTATGGATCCTTAACGACTACTTGAAAGATCGCGCCCTACTATACACAACCAGAGAAGGGCAGTGGAGAATGGCGGTCACCTTTGGGACAGCCTAGGTATCGGTTCTAAGGCCGGACCAGTGGAGTGTAGCCTACGGCGGTCTGCTGCGGATACAGATGCCCGAGGAGACGTGTCTTGTCGGATACGCTGACGATGTGGCTGCACTCGTCACGGCTCGGTCCGTTGACCAGGGCACATCTCAAACTAAATAGAGTTATGCGGAATGTCAGCGGTTGGATGGCGGTGCACGAACTGCCGTTGGCTTTGAACAAGACTGAGGTCGTAATCCTGACCAAGAAGAGGATTCCAACCATCTTCCGTTTTCTAGTCGGAGACGTAATCGTTGAGCCTGTGGCCAGATATCTCGGGTTTTTATTCGATACGAAGGTGTATTTCTTCCACCAGACACGGCATCCAGCGGATAAGACTGCTAAAGATGTCACGGCGCTCATCAGACTAATATGGGTAGACCCAGACCCTGCAAACATCCCCTACTGTAGACGGCGGTCAGTCAATCCTCTTGTGCTGCGCAGAAGTGTGGGTGGATGCCCTGAACAAGAAAGTATAAAGAAGGAGACTGGCCCAGGTGCAGAGGAAGGAAGCTCTGAGGGTACCGTCTACTTACCGCACCGTATGTGAACCAGCTGTAATGGTGATATCTGGGTTTATCTGTATCGATCTGCTTGCCAAGGAGAGGAGAGCTGTGCACTTTAGAGAAGGTGAGATCGGCGATGAGATGGCAAAACACCAAGAGAGGCTCCGCAACCTTGACAGGTTACAAATAGTGGACGAAGAGGCTAGATGGCGCTAAACCACGATGCTGACCAGACACGTAAGGGCGCGTGTATGGGGAGGTTGGTTTCTACGTGACGCAGTTTCTGACTGGACATGGATACTTCCGATCCTACCTCCATAAAATGGGTAAAACCTTGTCTGCAGACTGCCTGTACTGTCCGGGTATAGAGGATAAACAAATTCGCCCATTAATATGAAAAGATTAAAAAATTTTGATGCGAAAATCGCTTATAATTATAAATACTTTGAATAAAAATAAAACGATGTATACGACAACACTTGATTATTTACTGGCCTTGACGTAATTTGTTTTGACACTTTCCTTAATTTGTTTTATAAGAAAAGAATATTTATATTTTCTTGTTAAAACGGTAAATATGAAATTTATTTTGTGTCCATTAAACTCTATTGTGTCACAGAACAGATTTTTGTAGACTAAATGAGTATGTAGAATTTTGCTGAACATAAACGAAAAATCTGAAAAAATTTGTTTTTTTATTTATGTATTTTATCGATACAAGTAAATGAACAGACGAGGCAATTTTGTGAGTTAATCGTATCAAATTAACATTATTAAAATGTAAATTAGACGAAATTATTCTTGCACACATTGATAGAGACAAATTTAATTAAATTATGGCCAGTATAGCTTAAATAAAAAATTACAATTTGTAACTTCAACACTGCATTAAACTTAATTTTGTATTATAAAATTTAATATACTTACGTGTTTATTTACTAATGTGTAATTTCTTTATATTTATAATCAAAACATTTTTCTATTATTCGGGCGCACTTACAAGCTGCTGATGCTCTTATATGTTTGCTTAGTAGCCTATTATGCAGGCATAGATTATTATGAATACTTCATTACATCTTTAATGCAACTTTGATTAAGCTTATGTAAGGAATTACGATAACTGCCTGTCGTAGATAGGCGGTGATCTCCCACTTGCAAACAGTGGCACTTGCAACTAGTTTCACTTGCGAACACTTGGTTAGATTAGATAAATATAGCTTATTGTCGACGTAGGAGGGTACTTTCCACTTATGAACACTTAGTAACATTAGATAGATACTTTATTTATGGCGTGAGAAGGTGCATCCAACTTGCTAACAAACTGGTGAGACGGATTGTCTTTGTAAACCTGATGTGACGCGGCAACGCTTCTTTACATAAAGATGTATAAAAGCAGTAAAATTTACTGCACATTTTTACTGTATATTTTTTCTGTAAAAGTAATCAAACAAATTTAAACATTGACATCGCTTATAGTGAAATAAAAGCAGCTGCAGTGCCGTGGCATTTCTGATTTTTTCTTAATATTATTTTCAAAAATTTGTATTTATTTAATTTTATATTATCTCATTTCATATATTTTATTCGCTATATTTTTTAGCTAGATTAGAAAATACATTGTCCAAATTAAGTTTCGCACTACACACACACACACACACACACACACACACACACACACACACACACACACACACACACACACACACACACACACACACACACACACACACACACAGTGGCTGTTCAACTGTTCAGTTTCTGATGCCACGTTTCTGCTGCGTTCAAGATTTCATTGGATTTTTCTTCTTCAGGAGCTTGACCGTATAGCCAGCCACCTTCTACATTTTTGGGACGAAGGAAACGAAGTACAGCATACGCTTTGGCGTTTAGCTTAAATGCCCATACCACTTGAAACTCCTTGATTCTCTCGTAAATTTCTATAAGATTATCCACTGTGTAAAACACAATGTGTACATTTTGTCGTTTCAATAAACTCCATATTCAAAATGAAAATACATAAAGAAACACAGAATAAAATCAACGACAACTGCGGATGTAATATGCCAAATTCTAACGACTACTTGGCAGAAGAAATCAGCGATC
Organism: Magicicada septendecula; assembly: GCA_034769895.1. Taxonomy (NCBI): domain Eukaryota; kingdom Metazoa; phylum Arthropoda; class Insecta; order Hemiptera; family Cicadidae; genus Magicicada; species Magicicada septendecula. The sequence continues at coordinate 306,247,752 of CM068376.1, read as the reverse complement.
CTCTGCATCTGTGGTCAGCAGTTGCTTGTTGAGTTCCTTTATCAGAAGCGACCGTTAGGAAAAAGCGTTTATGTAATTTATAGTATCAGTTATCTAGACACTGGCTGTGTTATTTAAGGTAAAGCGTAGTCTAATTGGAACCAAAAAAAAAACATTTATGCTGTATTTTACATTTTGTTGTTATTGTCTATGGTCGTAACAATTTCGTAGGTAATTTATGTACATATGTTTCGTAATTTAGAAATTACAGTGAGATTCACATAAGTATTTTAAGTGTCTTTTCTAAAATTTTGCTTTATTTTTTGCTGGTGGCCGTCAAGCAGTTACTATTGTGAAATTACGGTGATCATCGCAAGTGGGACAACAAACATTGTAAGACGACCTCTGTTGATAAGAGTGTAGTACGCATGTGGTACTGGTCGCAAGTGAGATGGAACTAGATAGGTATTTCCCGTGTATACACGGGGTCGTGTAAGCTGTCCAGTTGTAGGCTACAGTCGAAGATGAGTTTTAAGCTAATTGAAAAAAAATTTATATTTTAAAAGTAGTGAAGAGGCCGCGATCGAGTTTTACATAAATTTTAAGGGACCATGTGTATCCGCAACAATTGTTTTTCCGCAAGACCACTTAATGTTTTCTCATTCCTGATTTGTCTTTCTCTAGACTGCTGAACTCCTTGAAAGCATATAGTAGTGGCACTAACGATCTTTCGGATTCTTGGCCAGCTTACGAAACCGATGTCACCGGACAAGGTTTCCGTCCGAGGAGAGTCGTGAGGCCCAGCTGATGCGTCGATGGAGCAGCAGGTGATTGGCACGGCGTTATTGCCCTATGTCGGGAATGTGACGGGCCGTAATGGGAAGTTGCTCGAGCGACGTGGGGTGCACGCTGTCTTTATGTCGATACAGAAGATCCAACAACGGCTATAGGTGCGATCGGTGAAAGACACTAGGGGCCCACTTTGCTACGTGCGGGACAGTGCCCTTCTCCTGCGGAAAAGTGTATATCGGCACTACGAAGCGTAGTGACAACACGCGCCTCGCTGAACACCGGCGACAGTTCCGTCTTGGACAGATTGAGAGTCGCCTGTAATTGAGCATATGTTATCGAGTAAAGACAATACACTCCTGTTTGCGGAGACTCAGGTCCTGTCTTCGACTCGTCGGTTCATCCCTCGGTTGCAGATGGAGGCTCTATCAAGATATTCAAGCGCGGAGTCTTGGGGATGATTGGGCGAGCGTTTTTAAAACATCGTTACTTATACTTTGCCTCTGTGTTGTAGTAACATTAGAGATTCTTCCAGATCCCGAGGGAATAATCGACCACCGTCTGGGAGTGCATGGAAAATCCAGAATAGGTGAGAGCGTGCCTGGCGTGGAAAGAGCCACGAAAGCTACGTGTTTCCTATTCCTCTATGCAACAATACTATTAAGTATTATACGCCAAATCACATATTGCAGTTAAATATTACAATAAGTGAGACGTTATTTGTTACTTTTTCTTCTCCCTATGATTATTGTTTTTGTTGTTGTTTTATACATTTGCCGACATTTTTTCATTTCCCAGACAAATGAAAACTGTACAAGAAGTGAAAACTGTGTACTTTGCGCAATAATAATATTATTAATCTTTATCAGTGACCTTCACCTTTTCGCTGCGTAATTCGACTGTAGTCGAACTGATTTAAAAACCCTTCGCTGCGTAATTCGACTACAGTCCACATTGCTCAATAATTTTCTCCGTTCAATGCGGTATTCGACATTAGTCGCACAGTGATATGGCAGTATTAGAATTGCTCTCTGATTATTGGTGCTCTCTGTGGAAGCTTTGAAAACTACGTTTAAACAGCTGATGTTTTGGTCATTGACAGTGTGTCATTGCTCTCAACCCGGTAGCGTGTGTTGTTTACTGATGTTGTTTTGAACGTAATTTTATCTTTCGTGTTTGTAAACATTTATACTTATAACTTTTAAATATTTGTTTTTCTCGTATTTTCTTAAGTGTAATGTAGTTTTTCAGTTTGTGAGTGTATTAATGTGCGTATTTACATTGTGTTTTTGTAAATAATGAGTGTTGGTGTAACAGTGTTTTCTGAATTTCGCGTATAGTTTGTTAGTTATAGTTTTCAACATTTTGGTTATAAAAGCATTTTTTCCCTTATTTTCTGAAGTTTAATGTTATTTTACAGTTTTTGAGTGTATTTAGTGTACGTCTTTATGTTTTATGTTCGTAAATACCTCATTTTGGTGTAATAGAATTTTCTGATCTTCTCGTATTGGTTATTAGGTTATAGTTTTCAATATTTTACTTCGACTAAAGGAACATTAATTTTCATTTGAATTTAACGTTTTTTATGTGTGACTAATAAGTAAATAATGTCAAAACGACCGAATCTACGGAAAAGACCACTATCTGAGGCAGAAATTGAAGCTATTATTCTAGGTGATACTGACTCGTACGAAGATGATACAGATGAAGATCCAGAGTGTGATGTTGGTGAAGAACGTATTGACAGTGAAGAGGATGAAAGTGAGCCTGATACCATACATGTAAACCTTTATGAAAATTCTGAAAACAGCGAATGGAGGAAGGTGAAAGATGTTGCATCTGGGACTGTAATAACACTGGACAGTATTCCAGAATATACTGGAAACCGTACGCTTTGTGACATGGAGGGACTTAGCCCTGTCGAGGCACTCTACAAATTTTTCCCCAATCGGTTTTTGAACTTGTTGTCCGAGAAACGAATAAATATGCAGAGCAGTGTCTGGATATCACATCTGATTTTCCTACGAGGTCTAGGTTTCATCAGTGGGAGGAGGTGTCTGTTGAAGACATCAAAAAGTTTGTTGCCATAGAAATAGGAATGGGTTTAGTCCATAAACCAGATATTGCCTCTTATTTTCAGGATAGTTTCTGGTTTACAAGAACACCAGGCTATGGTGAATGACAACCGTTTCTCTGTGCCAAAGGGACAAGATGGTTATGACCCATTATATAAAGTGAGACCAATCCTAGACCTCACAAAGGATACTTATATGCAAATATTTGAGCCTGCAAAAGAACTTTCCATTGATGAATCAGTGGTGAAATTTAAAGGGAGGTTGAATTTCAAGCAGTATTTCCCAAGCAAACCTTCAACAAAATGGGGAATCAAAATTTGGAGCCTGGCAGAGTCCAATACTGGCTTTATGTTGCGATTTAACGTATACACTGGCAAGGACAATCCACAACAGGGGCAAGCAACACATGGACTAGCCTCACGCGTTGTACATCAGTTACTACGAGGATTTGAAAATAAGGGCCATGTTGTGTATACGGATAACTTCTATTCTAGTCCAAATTTATTTACGGATCTCAGGAAACTGAAAATAGGAGCATGTGGAACTGTCAGAGCTAATCGTGTAGGCTTACCACCAGAGACGAAGACACTACAAAAGAAAAAGGGCGAGCTGCCAACTGTTTGGTTCAACAGTAACACGATTATGCTTGCATCCTCTTGGCAAGATACAGGGAAGGTAAACATGATTTCTACAGTTCGTGATTCTGGGATGTCAGAAATTCTAACAAAGGCTAGAAAGAGAGCACAAGGAGTGAAAAAAATTAAACCCAACATTCAAGTTTTGTATAACACATTCATGGGAGGGGTTGACAAATTTGATCAGTTTTGCTCTACATATAATTACAACCGTAAATCACCTAAGTGGTACCAAACACTGTGGCATTTTGTTCTGGAAGTTGCACTGGTCAATGGTTGCATAGCTTTCAACCTTCAAAACCCTGAGGCTAAGCTCTCACATAAGAAGTATAGACAGAAGGTGATAGATGGCCTTACGGAGAACTGCTCTAGAAGATCACTGAGAGGTAAACGCCAAAGCAGATCAGCTGGCTCCACTACAGACCGACTAATTGGCCGTCACTTTCCTGAACAATTTGAAGACAAAAAACATAAACCAAATTGCATTGTGTGTAGTGTTATGCCCTCATAGTGTAAGAAGAAAGGCAAAGGACTGTGTAAGCGAAGACAGACTACCTGGTTCTGCCCCCACTGTCCTCATCATCCACCACTATGTATTAGTGATTATTTCAAAGTTTACCACACCCAAAAAACTATAGGAAGATTTGTAAATGTGTGTAATATATAACTCAAATAAAAACTTAGTGTTTAGTGTTAATGTTAAAACTTTATTAAGTTTCAGTTAGATGACTTTCATTTACATGAACTATTTTATACTGGCAAGTTTGAATTTTTCTTATTACTTTTTCAAATGTTTCAGACCATGATGTTTCATGGTCAGTATTTTACAAGCATTTTCAGCATTATAGGAAATGTAAAACACCATTGCAACTTTAGCTACTCTCTTTTCTGTAACAAAACTACTTTAGGCTAACGGCAGTACAAATCAATAATTTTAGATATATAAAATTTTTTTTCAGGAAAGTGGTATAACAAAATCAAATTCTGAGCCTACAGCATGATTAATCATTACACAAAGTACATTACAAAAAGAATTTTGGTCAATAACAAACAAAACATTTTTGGCTCCTTTTATGTAAATTATAGGCTAACTGATTCACTTGACGCAGCGAAAGAGTTCATTAGTCGTAGCTTGAATAATTTTAGCGGCTGTCAATGCCTAGTTCATTTTTGTAATGACTGACATGGCTCACTGTTTTCAAAACAGTTCGTAGTATAAATATTTTTAATAAAGTTGCAGTTTCTTCTTAACACTTCCCCAGCCTCTTGTTACTGAGTCGTTTACAGATACTACATTTCTACTTATTACAACGTACAGCCCTGCGCTTGGTATTTGTTCTTCATTTAAGCAAAAGCTCATCATTCGTGGTAACTGCGGCATCAAAATTTATTGCATTTTAGTTCTTTTATCAAAACAGAATAATATAAATTTTGTTTGCTTCAACCGTACTATCAGTGACACCACATTTTCCATAAGTGTCGAGGTTCCTCACTGCTGAATACCTGTTCAGACCCAAAATTACAGTATGGTTGCTCAATATCTACAAGTAGGTACCGTAATAATTTTTCAAATTAATTTGTAACGTTGTTATTTTTAAGGTACTTAGAGTTTTTCTGCGATGGATATATCGAGAGGATATTGTACATTGGTGGTTCTGTAGGGCCGGCATTTGTCGACGATCTGTCGGCCCAGGATATACTTCCGACTCGATCCAGTAGTAACTACTTGACATTGGATCACGGAAAGGCTCACGGCCACTCCTTAGACTTCTTGCATTGTTGTTGTGGGATGTCAGTAGCCCCGCCGTTTCTTTCCCCTGCAATGACTAATATGATCCTGAGTTGTTATATAAAAATTCATTTCTTTCATAGGTGAGACTTATTGTGGTGATCGGTTTTTCAGATGAAGCTTATTCCTGTTGTCTAGAGTGTTAATCGATAAAGGAATCTTTGGAAACTCTCCTCCTGCTGATGATGCAGCACTTCACAAACAAAGGAGTCCTCTTCGCACGTATTTTTGAGATAAGTACAGTTTGTGTACAGAACTCCGAGGTTGGTCAAGCCTATGTCTAACAAACGTTGTTCTTATTTTTCAATCGAGTGATTAAGGGGTCCATGTACCCGCCTATCTTCCCCATGTTAAATTAATCAACTTTATGTACCTTTTTCTCAAAACCTGTTCAAGGTACAAACTTGAGGTTTGGTCAGCATATTCTGGGAAGGTATTTTAACCATCTGAACCAAAAAAATTACGTTTTATTATCTCACATTTATTTAATTAATTTTTTGAAAAATTGTCTAAATATTTTAATTTTTTTAAAGAGTTAATAATTTTTTATAATTTTTCGGTTACTTTCTTCTTCTGTTTTTGAGGTTCAGTAGATACACTGTAATTAGCCCTACAACATAAAAAAAGAATCGTGTTTATCTTTTACAGAAGCTGAGAAAAAGGTACATAAATATGGTAAAAAAGTCATTTTTTGAGAAAACTTACTTTATTGTCAATGTTACCATAGTTACACAACAAAGCTACATTTAAAATAGTCCTGCGCCGTACTGTGGGTCTTCCTCATTTTCTTCTGATTTCTTCTTGTTTCCTTGCCTTTTTATTTTACCTTCTACCTTACTTTGCTCTGTCATTTTCTTATCAGCTTCTTTTACTCTCCTCTCATGGATTCGTCTCAACCGTGCCCGACAAGACTCACTTACTTTCAGTCCCAGTTTCCCCATCACAGTACATTTGCTGTAAGCTCCGCTGTTGAAAGCAAGCACTGCATCATACACTCCCACTTTAATTGTATTTATCCCAACATAAATTGTCTTTGGTAACCTTTTCAAATTAGGGCATTGAACGATTCATTCGGGTTTTGTGTTTTACCAAAAAGGCACTTGCTCAGTAAAGTTTCATTGCTTAGGTCCCTGAATATGTTTTATTTTATGAAGCTCAGGTAAAGGCAGTGAATGCTCATGTTTGTATTCCTCACCTGTAATAATGACAGAGTAGCCAACCTAACCTATAACACCAAAAATTCCCTTTTGTATGTGAAAAAAAAACAAATATATTAAAAGTTTCCAAGCCTGAAAATGCAAGCGCTCAACACAAAATTGTGTACTTTTTAATTATTTATTTTTGTAACTTTTATTTCTCATAGGTAAACAAATTTTATATAATTTTTTTCAGAATTAACTGTAGTTTCTGAAAATTTGAAAAAGAGAAAAAGTGAAATTTTTAAAAAATTTCGGGTACATGGTCCCCTTAAAAGAAGTACTCGTTCGATTTATTACACCCAAAGTGTAAGATACTACAATAAATATCCCAGCTGTTAGTAGTAATATGTTTTGTTTCTTAAGTTAATATTAGATTTGCAGATCATATAGAAATATTAATACAGATATTTTTACTACTACTACTATTACTACTACTACTACTACTACTACTACTACTACCGCTACAACAACAACAACAACAACAACAACAACAACAACAACTACTACTACTACTACTACTACTACTACTACTACTACTACTACTACTACTACTACTACCACTACCACTACCACTACCACTATCACTACCACTACCACTACCACTACCACTACTACTACTACTATTACTACTACTGGCGCTGCTCTACTCTACTATTGCTCTACTACTGTTACTATTGCAATAAATAGTATACATTTCTGTATGCTTTGTATTAGGATAGGCATAATCTGCAAAATACGCGAATTACATGTAACGGTAATTTAAGAAATGACAGGAACGAATCGCTGGGTAAGAATTCCGTCACAGCTAAGATGTAACTGCTTCTTACAGTGAACCGATTTAAGGAGAGATTTACGAACATTGCTATGAATAACTAGCAAATTTGTTCTCCTTTAACTACGTTTTTGTTATAGAAACATACCGTTATTAATAGGCGATTATTAAAAGAATTGTATACTTGGGAATATTAACTGATTACCTAAAAATAAGACATTACGGCGCCTGCAAAATACCGATCTGTGATCTGGTTACAAACGTGGAATTAAATCAACTACGTGTCGTCTTGCGTGAATCCACTACTTCTACTTTTATACTACTACTACTATTATTACTACTACTGCTAGTAGTAATACTACGTAGATTATAATAGTAATAGTAATAATAATAATAATAGTAGTAGTAGTTAACTGATTCTATGTCTCTTAGTACAGATCCGTTGTGTGAATCCACTACATCTATTTATACTACTACTATTACTACTACTACTGCTAGTAGTAATACTACGTAGATTATAATAGTTATAGTAATAATAATAATAGTAGTAGTAGTAGTAGTAGTAGTAGTAGTAAATTAATTCTATGTCTCTTAGTACAGATACGTTGTTTGAATCCACTACTTCTATTTATACTACTAGTATTACTACTGCTAATGCTAGTAGTAATATTACGTAGATTATAATAGTAATAGTATCAATAAAAATAATAATAATAGTAGTAGTAGTAGTAAACTAATTATATGTCTCTTAGTACAGATCCGTTGTGTGAATCCACTACTTCTATTTATACTACTACTACTACTACTACTACTACTACTACTACTACTACTACTACTACTACTACTACTACTAGTAGTAATACTACGTAGATTATAATAGTAATAGTAATAATAAAAATAATATTAGTAGTAGAAGTAGTAGTAGTAGTAGTAGTAGTAGTAGTAGTAGTAGTAGTAGTAGTAGTAGTAGTAGTAGTAGTAGTAGTAGTAGTAGTAAAACTGATTCTATGTCTTATAATACAGATCACTGATTGATTTTTTTTTTGGTTACACAATGTCTATCAGCCCTTGCTAAATTGGATAGTATATCTAAATAAACAATAGTGGTTCTGTTTTTATATCAGCAAAGTAGAATCGGAATTGGGTTTGTCTGAGTCGGTCAGGGTGATAGGAACATAATATAGCGAGTGGAACAATGCTTCAACCGCCGACAAATATCTCAGTTTATTATTTCGAATTCTTGTTTCAGTGTAGAAATACACTAAGTGACTTAGAAAAGGGTCTTGGTTTTATGCCGCCCAAGAGTCAAACCCGAAATTTTAAACTTCACCCTCTTATATTCTTTGGCATTTATTCTTTTTAAGATCACTAGTCGTTATTTCATTCAACTATACGTTTGTTTACTTCGTTCAGCATTCAACTTTATTTTTTGATTTTAGTACAAATGTGAGGAATAACATTATCATTATTAAGAGGATACATTATCATAATAGGTTTTTATGCTCCAGAAGAAGGGAAAGAGGAGGAAACAACTTTATTCTATCAAACGCTTTGGACAAGTATAATAAGAAGTATAATGTAATAATGTTGGCGGCTTAAATGCTAGAGTTGGCAGTAATCCCATTCCAAAACTTATAGTGACTCATGGAGAGCCAACATTAAACAGAAACGGTGAAAGACTGAGAGAATTTGTGACATAATATGAACTAAAGGTAACTAATGGAATTTTTAGGTAAAAGAAGAGTCACAAATATACTTGTTCGGCGAGAGGTACTAGATCAATTATAGATTACATAATAGTTAATAAACAGCTAATATCACAAGTTGAGGATACAAGAGCCTGGAGGGGTTTTGACATTTTTTTATGTCACTTTCTTTTGACATCAAATATACAGTTACATAAGCGATGGAAAGAACAAAATAATTTTGGTCAACAGCAAGAAAATAATGAACTAGTCTTTAAAGTTTATGGATTGGAGGATGAAAGTACATCTGTAGACCTGGATCTGAATGGTAGGCTCTCAGGTGACATTACAATAAATAAGGGAGTTAACCAGGGATGCTGTGTTTCCCCAACTTGTTTAATAAATACATTGACGACATGTTGAGAGCATGGAAATTCAGAGTGACTTCGGGAATACAGCTTAACAAATCAATTTTTCCCTGCTATACTAATATAGTTATAAACAACAGTACTTTAGAACAAGTGAGCTGTTTAAAATATCTCGGCTCTGCAGTAAGCTATGAATCTGAATATGATAAGAGAGAGAAGACAAATAAATTTAGGAATATTTGTGGTACGATTCATAATAGTCTTAGAAATAAAACAAGACACAGCACAAGGAATACATTTTATAAGACAGTTGCAATACCCACATTGATTTATGCGGGGGAGGCGTGGGTCATGACAAAAAAGGAATGCCGCATGATTCAGAGTAATAAAATGTAGTTTCTTCGAAATACTTTAAATTATACATTGAAAAATAGAATAAGGACTGCAGGTATCAGAGCATAACTCGAAGTAAAGGATAAAAATGAAATTATTTTAATTTACAGAAGAAAATGGTGGGACCATCTGCAAAGCATGACAAAGGATCGATTGCCGAAAGCGACGGTGAACTATAAAGCCTACGGTGGAAGAGACGTTGGTCGTTCAAGGATGAGATGGGTGGCGGAACAGGTTTATATAACCTAATCTTTGTGGAAGAGGAGAAAAAGTTGTGAGGAATTATCCTATTCATATTATAACTCATATTTTGAAGTATGACTTTGTACTGTTTACTCAGCAGTGTAAAGTAAATAGAAAATATTATCTAAAAATGAAACTTTTACTTGTGAACTTACAGTTTTTTTCTTCTCGTCGAACGCGTTTCGGTGTCGTATTCGTCTTCTTCAGCTTAGAGACAGACTGCCAGTATTTAGTAACGGTTGTTGTATGGAAAGTGTAGTGGGGGTGGTGCGTGAAGGAAGGTGATTGGCGCGGTGATTCAAATGAATGTTTGTTTTTTGTATAATTGTGTCAAAAAGTGTATGTGATTTATATTGTAATTGGTCGTTAAGTATGTTGTTTGGTTGTGTTGTGTGGTGTTTGTATATTTCGTATTGTTCAGCTGTGTTGAGTTTTCGACCTTTGGGTAAGTAATGTAAAATTTCAAGATTAGTGTCTATGTTGGTGTAACTGTGGTTCCCGTTACTCTGAACACTTAAAAGCTTTAACCAACAACAATATACACTCCGTGTTTGCCACACACAAAACCACAGTTACACCAACATAGACACTAATCTTGAAATTTTACATTACTTACCCAAAGGTCGAAAACTCAACACAGCTGAACAATACGAAATATACAAACATCACACAACACAACCAAACAACATACTTAACGACCAATTACAATATAAATCACATACACTTTTTGACACAATTATACAACAAACAAACATTAATTTGAATCCCCGCGCCAATCCCCTTCCTCCACGCACCACCCCCACTACACCTTCCATACAACAACCGTTACTAAATACTGGCAGTCTGTCTCTAAGCTGAAGAAGGCGAATACGACGCCGAAACGCGTTCGACGAGAAGAAAAAACAGTAAGTTCACAAGTAAAAGTTTCATTTTTAGATAAAGTATAGTGCTGTGAAAGAAGATGATGAACAATCAAGACAACTAGAAAATATTAATTAGTCAGTTGCAAAGTTACATTAAAATTTTAATGTTGCGTTTGTTTTTTTAACTAAAACCTTTTTAGCTCAAGTTAAAATTTAACTTAAATTTGTAACACTCATTTATGCTGTTTTTCAGTTTCAGTTTATGTTGTGTGAAATGTTACAGATTGGGAAGTCGATTAATAATAGAGTGCAATTAAAGATAATTTCAATATAATCTTACCATTTAGAAGATAAAATTACTAATTATTTGATGCAATACCGTACTAATTTTAAAAAAATGTTGCTGTCTATAACAAGTACCCAGGCCAAATTCTTCCTTGTTATTTATCAGAGTGACTACTACGATACTGTGCCTATAAAATCAGGTGTCCCTCGAGGCAGCGTGTTTGGCTATACCCTCTATCTGTTTTACAGGTCCGATACCACGACAACATGGAGCTACATTTTCAGAGACGCCTACCAGATCATGCAAACTGTATACAACACTGGCAAAGTCAACGAGATTATGTGACTTTAGCACTGCCCTCCAGTGTATTTGCACTTATCGTGCCCTTTAAATTTCATTAAATAACCGGTATTTACTTAAAATTCAGTCTTAAAACACTTGATTATGCATTTAGATTGTCAACTCTCCTGACATAAATATACGTTAGGAGAAACAAGCAGACTGCGAACAAATTACGTACAACACTACTGGACTCTGGAATTGTCACAGATGGGCACAAAAGTTACTACATTTTCATAATTCCTTTGCTTTCACGTTCGCCATTGTCATTCCTGTCCATTCCAAAGTTATTGACGGACTTTATTATTGCACTGTTGGTTTGCTATGTTTTAATTTTAAACCCCTAATTATTCGCTTCTTTTCAGTATTTTTCTTCCTGTTGGTAAGCTCAGGCTTATCCTTCGCCTCTTTATGGACTTAGCCCCACATAATATAGGACCACTGTTTCCGTGGTTTTACTATGATCCCTTTTACTAATTGACTTTGAACTCGGAACAACTTGTTTAGGAATAAGTGCGTCCTTCTTATACGTCCCACATGCGATTTTCAATTCTATTTTATTTGACCCCGTATATAGGCCTAACTAAAAATTAATTTTTTCCTCCAGATCTTAAATGTTTTTTAAGCTGCGCCTATCCACGGATCTTACGAATATCATTGTAGTAATTTTTATTTTTGGAAAGCTTTCTGGACAATCCTTGTTTTGCTTTAATACATTAAACAAGAAATGAACAAGGGCTTATAAAACTTCAGCTCCAAATGATTTCTTTCTTGTCTTTTTTAATGTCTCTCAAGACAAAAAAACTGATGTACAACACCGTCTTCAAGCCTGTATAAACATTCGATATATACTACCTATGGACAGGCAGTAAGCCGAGTGCAGAGGAAATACTGCAGATATTTTAAAAGGTGGTGTTTGGAGAAATAAAAAATACTCCATGGTACTTGGACTGAGTCCCACATAATAAAAGACTATTGTTTCCGTGGTCTTACCATGATCCCTTTTACTAATTGACTTGTAACTCGGGATAACTTGGTTAGGAATAAGTGCGTCCTTCTTATACGTTCCACATGGGATTTTCAATACTATTTCATTTTATCCCATAAATAGGCCTAACTTCAGATGTCTGAAAAATGCTACCATTTACCTTTAAGTTATCACATCAGCTCTTTGTTTGTGCAAAGACATTTCAACTGATCACATGAGTGTCGGTAAACATAAGGATTTAAAAAAAAGTATTCCTTTAAATATTAAATCTCTTAAAGCAGTTGCATCCATTCCCTTACAGCAGTGCCTAAATACACCTAAAAGGGATGGACGAGATACGACAGCCTTGTCTACCCTCGTCTAATACGTTTCCTTTTTTTTTGTAAGAGTGCTTTGCTGATTTATGACCATTCTTAGTGTCTAAATTAAATTATGTAATTAGTGACTTCATTGGTATAAGTTATTCTGTTTCCACTGTACCGACGGCGATCCGGTGTGACCATTGTAGTACTATACTGCTACATTCGCTCCTCTTCTCGATTAGTTTTTTGAGACAAATAGAAAATAAATAGATAGATAGATAGATAGGTATAGAGAGAGAGCGAGAGAGAGAGAGAGAGAGAGAGAGAGAGAGAGAGAGAGAGAGAGAGCGAGAGAGAGAGAGAGAGAGAGAGAGAGAATTCCTTCCGGAATCCCGTTGTTACTCTTCTAATATACAATTGAAAATATTCCTCAATCTGCTTATTATTATCTTAGCGTATTAACTTATATACAGTGTTGAAAAGACGTATTGCCCTATAATTACCACGGTTTGTTCTCTATCTTTTTTGGAGACCGAAACTATTGGTGGTGTCTTCTATTTTGCCGTGACTTGTCTTTGTTTCATTGATTGGATAAATCTGTAAACCAGAACTTCTTCGGAAGGTATTTGTAGATTTTCATACTTAAGTTATCGGTTTCTGGAGCTTTCCTGTTATTGCAGCATTAAAGAGCGTCTTGTAGTTCTGCAATTTAAATGTAATTTTTTGTTCTCTTACAAAATATCACTATCCTTGTGTACCTTATTTTTATATTTTTTCCTTTCCAAAGACAACAGTATTTTCAGAATTCAAATGTAAATTTTATTTTTAAAAGTAATATAAGCGATTGATAATTTAGTTAACCTGTGTGCGCTAAAATGCAGACGTAACCAATTTAGTAACCACCCAGAGAAAAGATAAAAAATGTAATTATTTAAAAATTAAATTAGATAAATTTGCAATGGAAATGAGTATCAACACATCACTAAGAGTTTGTAAAGGGATTAATTTAAAATTGGATTGATAATGGACAACGTGCTCCGCAGTAGTGCATACCATTAGTTTTCGGTACAAAATAATAATGTGCAAAATGATAGTTACAAATTGTCACACAAATAATGGTTACGCAATGCTCATTACAGTTGGTAACGCCTTTTCAATAGCTGTCAATTGCATTCGTTAGGAGAATTGTAAACAATAATTTGAAAGCACATCTAGCAAATACTGAATACAATTTTGTTATAGTTTCTTCAATGTTTCTATTAGATTCTCAAACGAAGAAAAAATTATTGCTGTTTCGTTCATTTTTACAAAATTTAGCATGTTTCAACTGTTTTCCTGGCGCTTCTCCAAAGCTTTACTCTGTTTATCCAAATGTTATAGAATTTTTAGTGGAATTGAAACTTTTTATAGCATTTTATCGTAGGCATTTTATTTGAAGAAGTCTGTAAACTATTTGTCATGCACGACTACCTATGTCTTTGGCTCTCAAAAAGGCACGTCTGAGATATGTCTTAATAAGAATCAAACAGAAATTAAGCCATTGCATACCACCATACAGAAAGTTTCCGGTTAGCGCTTTCCTGCCTTTCAGATCATCATAAAATCGGAAATATACAATAATAACAACGAGCACTCTTGCAAAATATAATAGTCTCGTTGTACCTCTCTGATCAGAAGGTAGAAGTCTCGAAAGCGCTAATTGGGAATTTTCTATACAGTGGTATGCAAAGCTTAACTCCTGTTAAAATGCAGATTTGTTGTTTAAAATATTCTTATACGATGTGCAATCTACAAAAGGCAATAGACGACAGTACTACGTTCAGTAAGAAATTTTAAAATGTTTAAATATACTGGTTAAAAACAGTCTTAGTTTAATATCGATATTCCAAGATACGCGAAAGTTAATATTAAGAATAAGAACGCGGTAGCTAAGGTAGTAAGAGAACAGACTGAAAAGTTCTCGTTGTTATTCTTGCATATTTCTAATATGATGATAAGCTGAAAGCCTTGATCGGAGATTTTTTAGATTAATTTTTGCTTGTGATTATAACCGCTAACAGAAATTTATTATTTAATAAGAATAATTATAACATTTCATAAATTAAAATAAACTTGTTTTTAATGTATTGTTCGTAATGCTGATAACAAAACTTGAAACTCTACAATAAAATGGCAATCAAAATGTTTAAAAATCTTAATGGCTAGTTACTGGTTGGACTTTACGAAACCTTGACATTACCAAAACCTATATTTTTTTCAAACGACTCATGACCCACTCTGTATTTTTTTTTATTATAGTCTGTTTTCATACGTGTCAACTACTGATTTATTGGAGGTTAATACAGCTTGCACAGTATATCGCCTCCAGATACCACAGACGATTTGTGTCATTTCGCGTCTGCAGTCTTTCGAGACGATTACGGGACAAGATTTATTCGGAGTTTTAACAGACTATTGAGCCCGACGGTAACGAATTATTTACGTTTTCAGCATTTACAAGTGTGATTTGCTTACGTTCAGAGTCTATTGTGAACGCGTTTTATCTCTCTTATTAATTTTAAAAATCTTTACCGACTGAGCGAAACCTTATTACCTGTACTTTAGCTTTCGTTACCTAAACACCTTTCCCTCTGTATAATAAAATTATTACAGACATATAGAAATGATAACTTTAATTGTTAGAAGTTATTATAAATAGATAAACGATGCTGCGTGAAAATGTAATTTTGTGCTCCACGGGATATGTAACGACTAATATGATAACATGTTAATCGTCTGAAGGATATCTGAATAGTATTAAAATTTTATTCTCTTAATAAAAATTGCTTTTATTTCTCTGCTATTCAATAATTTAGCCGATTTTTTAAGATCATGAGCCATACGCTACTCGTAAAGAAAAATCGTAATTTATGTTATTAATACTATTATATTTCAATTATTTTATTAACATTATTGTTACATTTACTATTTAAGGTCCTTGCTATTCATACTGTAGCTAATGTTTCTCTCAACGAATTTTGTATCAGGACTATGTTTGGTCTGTATCATCCGTAACTTAATATTGTTGAATAGTACTGATCAGGTTGAAAAAAGAAAAAGAAAATAGCTTATAAGTATTTAGTAACGCACTGCTATAGGACATTATATAGGCCTAATTATGTCTTGTTTAAGGTTGAATATATCCGTTAACCTATGACGTAATATTGTAATATTGAGTTGAATATTAAATTCTGTTTAGGCACTGAAGTACGATACTCAACTCTTCCAGTCTAGTTAGGTTTCCACACTTACACTTGCTGGGCAGTTCCAGTCACCCAAACACGTGTAAACAGAAACTTTCTGTTCACATTAATAATACGATATTACCAGACACGTAACTAACATTTGTGTTAATAAATGTATAGTCATTTTATTGTCATTCCTTGTAGTTACATGTAGGGATCTGCCTTACAAATGCTGTTAGCTTTTGTAACCTTTTAAAATGTCTTTATTTTCTATATTGTTACGACGGAATCACTGATCGCCGTATGGCAGGCCTACAGTGGAAAACAAAATACTGTGACGACATTACAGAACAATGTACGTGTTTCTCGAATGTTCCAGGGGAATCCGGCTGTAACGTGTGTGGGAATATGATCCTCAACGCGTTAGCTAGATTCTGACAGACGTCGTGCGGGCGCGCGCACTGTGTCAAGGCTGCAATGAATTACGCTCTCATGTTTTGCCTTTATTGTTAATGCATACTATGGATGTTTCTGGATTTTCGGCGGGGTATATATACAAGTACTCAGCGACGTTCATGTCAATTTGATTTGCGATATATAACAGTGTGGTTCGAGGTATTGTGGCGTAGCATTATGGGTTTTATAATCGTGCGGGACAATTGTAATTCAATTGTGTTTTATACTAGTTGACATTTTATTGCATGTGAACAATTTTTATTTGATTTGTTGTACGAGACTATCCTGTTAATTAAAAACTGTTTAATTGTGATTATTAAGTGATTAGTGACGTATTGGTGTCTTGCATTTTGTTTCCACTGTACCATACGACGATCAGTAGACCGTCGTAATTATACAGACACCAATGAAGTCACTAATAACCAGCTTCAATAAATCACAAATAACTATTCGTAGTGAACTTGTACAGTAATTAAAATAACATTTTTCTACACGCAATACTAATGCAAATTATAAAGAATTCCGCACTAATTATAACACACCATCACTTGATATCACTTGACAAATCTTCCAAAATAAACTGACTTCCAAGCAGCAGCTGTTGGCTATTTATAGCCTGAAGGGTTCCATAATATGCGTCCTTAACAACCACTCGAAAATTCTAGATGATACGTGAGTGCCGCCTTGATGACACAGAAATCCTAGCGACACACTCCGACCTCTCAATAGCATCTCTTATACTACAAGAATCATTAAACAGCGTTCAGTTATGGCTTGATAAATGGCGCATAAAAATCAATTCATCCAAGTCAGTCCACGTTACCTTCACCACACGTAAGGCAAACTGCCCTCTAGTAACAATTAACGGTAACCAGTACCGCAAGCTGAAAGTGCTAAGTACCTTGGGATGCATCTGGACAGGAGACTAACATGGAAAAAACATATAACATCTAAGAAGGTTGAACTTAATCACAAGGTCAGAACATCTACTGGCTGATAAACAGAAAATCACGGTTAAGTCTCGTAACAAACTGCTGATCTATAAAGCAGTTCTTAAACCGGTATGGGCTTATGGTATTCAACTTTGGGGTACTGCTAGTACAAGTAATATTGAGATTATCCAGCGCTTTTAGTCCAAAACTTTAAGATCAATAGTCGACGCTCCATGGTTTGTCTCCAACAACTCTATACACCGTGACCTCAAAGTTCTAACCGTGAGAGAAGAAATCATGCGCCTCTGCAGGACTCACATCTCCAAATTAGAACAGCATCCTAACCATCTGGCAATTAATTTGTTAGACAACAGTGAAGATATTTATAGACTAAAAAGGCACAAACTATTAGACTTACCATTCAGGTTTAACTAGTAATGTGTTCTATGTATTTTCTGTATTGTAGTGTCTGTGATATCTGTTCTGTATGTTTTTGTATTCGTGTCATTAATAAGTGTTAATGTCAACCTGTATATGTGCCTTATTGGGCCCAGTGTTTAACATTTGAACTTATTGTATCATGCCAGCAGGACGTGAAAGTGATTTTTGTTCATTTGTTTACATGTTTTATCATTTAATTTTGTATTTTGTGTACCTCTTGAATCTATTATCAAAAACAAGAAGAGCTGCCAATGGTCAGCTCTTCATAATCCTGTACGTGTGTTGTCAGCCAATTTGTTAAATGTCCGCTAGTCGAACAGATTACAGATCTCCAATAAATGAAATATATATATATATATTTGTCTACTTCTAGGCATAAATTAATGGCCGCAAAATTTTAATCACAGTTATTATTTAACAATCAAATTAAACTTACCCTCATCAGTGAAAAAGTAGGATCGTTAAGAGTGATATTCTTAAAATTAAAGCGTTTTATTGGCTTTTGCACAAGTTACGTTTTCTTACGGATATACTGAATCGATATTGGCTTAAAATGGTTGTACATGGATTATATTGAACCAAGGATTGGCAAAGTAATTTTTATATTTAGCTACCTATATCACTAAACACTTTAGACACTACGTACTAATAAACACTCAACTTTTACTATTAACACTTAATTAATTTAAATTGTGTGAAGTTTTATTATTGCAATAAATTTTGTTTTAAACAAAATTTGTACCTGAGACTGTAACTCAGTTATCATACGTTACTGGCTTAACATGTTGTACCAACTCACGAGTTTGTTTGTTATTTGAACTTTATTTTCAACCTCAGAATTAATTGTACACATTAAACAATTTGTTAGTGTTCGAATCACCATTCTTTTATTTGAATTTGACACAAGTTCTCATGAATACAAGACGAGATTAAAATCAAAATTGATAATGTCATACAATGTTTATTAAGAACTCTGATAGTTGTTTAACCTTAAATATTGTTTCAGATTGAAACAAGTTGCAGTTATTGTTAATAAAAAGTACAGAAAACTACCAATTGCAATTTTACTATCTAATTATGTTGAAATATTTAGCTGAATTCCAAACTTTACTTTATTTAATATTGCGTACATTTTCTCCTTTTCAGAATTTAGTGTTTGAGCATATTACTGATAAAGCGACAGAATCGGCTCTGACAAACCTATTAATTTTGCCTTCAAAAATACACGTATTTTACTAAGCGTTGAGTCGTATATTATTTGCGACAACCGCCATGTTAATTATATAATAAAAAAATGTATCGGCATCTCACGATCCGTAGTTATTTACAAGTGGGTTAAAATTAAATAATCTATCTCTAAAACACAAGTAGATGTAAAAATTGGCTTAAAATAATAATAATAAGGATAAATAATAAGTTAAGGTAAGAACAATGAACAATCCTTATACCTGTAATGAATTTCATAACTGTCTATTAAAATGTCTGAGGAATACCATAAGTTTCGATACCGTGTCATGTCGTTAATTATAGCGGTTGTCAGAAATAATGTGCTTACCGTATTTACTTGAATGGTGTCAAATGTGCTTATAACGGAACAAGAATAGCTATTAAAAATAATTGTAGGATAGCTCAACGAATATCTATCAATCAAGGTGTTAAACAAAGGTTAAGCCATAGATTATTTTAACATCTACTCTTTTTAACATTTTTTGTCGAGGATATAGTAAGAAAATTGAAACATCTAGTAAATCTTGGTATTCAGATATCTCGAGACAGATATTTGAAGGTTCTGTTGTTTGCCGACAACTTGCTTGTAATTTAAATAAAGAATTTAGAAAAATCTCTTTTTAAGGTTAATTAGATATGCAAGCAATACAACGTGAAAATCTCAACTAGAAAAACAAAGCATTTCGAGGCAAAGAACCAATAAGAACATAAATAATATTAATTAGTGATAAAATTTTAGAACAAGTGAGCCATTTTATCTATTTGGAAAAACGATCATGGCTATGATAAGAATTATGATATTGATGTTAACTTATGTAAGTTCCTGACGTCCTGTGGGGTAATGAATTGCATTTTAGAAACAAGGTACATAGAGATACAAAATTAAAGTTATACAAATTTATGGCAATCCCTCTATTGTCCTATACGTGTGAATTATGTACAACAACCAAGAAACAAGAAAGCGAATTCAGGCCTCGGATATATGATGTTCTTAGGGAAATCAAAAGGTGTTCTAAACTTGATCGTGTAAAGAATGAAATCATAAGAGAAGAATTACAAGTTACAAGACAATAAACAATGGTGGAAGGAATGCTTAGAAAGAATGTCAGATTCGAGACTGGCCAAACAAGTCTGAAAGTATAAACCTATAGGATACAAGTAGGTCTATATGTGCAGACTCGGGAAGAGATGGCTAGAGGATCTTTGGTTGCGGAACAGGTAGTAACTTCCCTACGCCGCGACGTGATGATGCTGATGCTGATTTGAATTGTATTAGTTTTAAATCTTTCCGATTTCAGGCCAGTAATTTTTTGTATATTGCATACACTACCAATGTGAACTGTGTTCAATAAATCAACGTCATTGTGATATTTTCAATACACCGTACCCACTTTTTTGTATTTCAGATTGAATATTCGCTGATTAATTCATCGACCTTACCGGTGTGATGTTTTGTAAACCAATATTACACAGACACCCTGAAATGACCACCTTCTGGCGGCAACTACGTCTCTTTGCTCTCACTTGGTTGTCTACAGCAAATGTACACAGAGGTCAAAACATTATTTGTTTACGGCAATCTTTGTTAACATTTATCAAAACTGATTACGCAATTACAGGTGGCTGAAGGTGAATATTTTACGCTAATTGTTATTAATCAAATTTCAACTCATTCACAAGTACATATGGAGAACTAAACAAATATAATAGAGAAGATTTCATGACTAGCTAAATCATCAACCGATGAATCTCCTGCAGAGCTATATTATTACTAAGGTACCAAATACCCATGTAACTGAGCGAAAGGTAAAGGTTCATTTACTTTTTCGATAATGTGTTGACGAAATATTTTTAACAATAATTATATTTACCTGATACTACATAAGTGCAATAATATCAAAATGTTTTAATTTATTTCTAATACTAAGTGTTAGATTTAAACTATGTACGAGCAACCACCCACTAAGTACAATATTCAGTGTGGTGTGAGAAAATTTAAGTACATCAGTTTCTCTAAGTTTTACTACTTTTAAAGCCAGGCTTGAAAAATGAATTTCAAACCTCAATAAATAGTCTACTAATATTTTTTCGTTAAACTATATACATTTTTTTATTATACTTGAAAATTAACAATGTGTAGTTTACGGGGGATTACTGTATTTACATAACTTAATTGCAATTACGTAACTTAAAGTTTTCGTTAAAATTACATATTATACTATGGAATATAGCGTTAAATCCTAAATTAAGTACAAGACGTTATAGTGAAATTCAGAACGTTTTGAAAACAACACCGTTGAAACGTCATATGGCCATGTTACATAATGCAATCTGGTGCTGTGTGTGTGACAGTTGGTTTTGAAAGGAAACAACAATGATCGGATATGCTCGTGGCCTGTTGTTCCAGTTCTCCGACACGCAGATTAGCCCGACCTACATAACCCTGTGTGAACAATGTAATATCGCTAGCTGTCTGTTTGAACGAAATCTGTCGCGAAACAAACGCGGCAAGGATGTCACTTACATTTTAACGTTCGTTACATTAAGTCATCACAGATCTACCGCATGTAATATTATGGCGGAGCTAATTAGAAATTTAAAAAAAATTATTTGAGTTTTGAACAAAGAAGTAGTCAATACTTCAAGAAAGTTTGCAAGTAATTCCAATATTAGTGTTTTATGAGCGTACAATTAGAAAGAAGCATTTAAAACCCTTATTCAAACAGACGATTCAGTATGAGATAGTATTTGTTACAAAGTCAACTAAAATAATCTACGTATTGAAAAACTATTAGCTGTAGTTTGAAAGTCAAACATATCCATGTGTTGTTTATCGTTTTTAGCCTTTTCTCATAAAAGTTGTAAAATATGATGTGCTGCAGGCTTGTCTTATTGGATTCACGGCGTCCATATTGGAAATCAATGGGGACTAAGCATTGAAGGGGGTAGTGTGAGAGGGAGAGGGAACATAAAGAGATTGAGATAGGTCGAGACACCGTTCTACAATTCGATTCCACTTCTACTTCGCCAGTTTCTACTTCTTTTGCTGTATGTCTGCATACGTTTGCTCAGTAGAATGATTAAGGTACTTATTGCAGCGTCTGCATTTTAAAAAATAGCAAATAATAATTTTGTATCCCTATAGTTCTGTACTGACAAAATACATCACTGCTATATTTATCAATGAATGATAAATTAGTTGATGTTGCCCCCATTAGGCTAAGCCTTGGAGACTATTATAGAATGATTACATCTATTCAGTACCTATACCTATTACCTAGTGCCTAGGAACCTAGTACCTATTTGTATTCAATAAATGGAGTACGTCAATTTTGTAAAGGTGTATATTTGCTCAATACACACGTGATGATAAAACTAATTATTTTATATTATTTAATAAACAATCATCTAATAAACACTATGTAGCAATTAAGTGTTATTATTTTTTAAAACACATTAAAATGCATAATATATTCAAAACCTGCATAGTTCATTGCCTTTTTTGTAGTTCTATAAATGTGTTGAAAAATTGAAATAAGTTTTGAATTTTAATTCAGAAAAATATTATCGACTGTGGAAACTATTTAATCGTAACTGCGGAACTGTCTAGTGTTTAATCGTAATATACTTTGTTCATATTAATTTTACTTCCTTAATTAGTTTTGTTACATTATGTAAATTAATTGTTTATATAAACTTTGTTAATATTTGCTATTTGTTAATAATAAATTATTACTAAGGTACCAAATACTCATGTAACTGAGCGAAAGGTAAAGGTTCATTTACTTTTTCGATAATGTGTTGACGAAATATTTTTAACAATACTTATATTTGCCTGATGCTACATAAGTGCAATAATATCAAAATGTTTTAATTTATTTCTAATACTAAGTGTTAGATTTAGACTACGTACGAGCTACCACCCACTAAGTACAATATTCAGTGTGGTGTGAGAAAATTTAAGTACATCAGTTTCTCCAAGTTTTGCTACTTTTAAAGCCAGGCTTGAAAAGTGAATTTCATTACCTCAATAAATACAAATATTTTTTCGTTAAACTATATACATTTTTTTATTCTAATTAAAATTTAACAATGTGTAGTTTACACTTATTTAACGAAAACATGCTTTGTGGTCTGATAGGTTTGAATTATTAACAACTACATATTTATAATACATCGACACAAATATATTTAATACATTCAATCCTCCTTCACAAAATAGAATCTGAGTTGAATGCCGGCAAGGCTTTGCTGACATCGTTCCATTTGGAAGCCAATTCCATGAAAAGAACCTCTATTGGCGGAACGCTTCTTTTTATTAAATCGAGAAAGATTTAATTCAAAATATTTTCTATTATTTCTCTTGTTTAGAGTGATAATAGGCATGTACTTGAGCCGCACACCAACACTTGACGCACACAATTCTTTCGACACAGGATTCCACCACTCGCTTACTACTTTATAAACGAGTATTTCGGACAATAAAATCTTATTAAATAATAGTTTATAAAATTTATCTAGCGACAAGCTGGCTCACGTTTACTCAAATATTTGCGCACTGATGTTTGCGTTACAACAAATAAAATTAACTAATATAACTAACTTAAAAAATCAATATTAAAACCAATGCTTAAAAATATTTTATTTTTTTTAGTACATGGCACGAATACGGATCTTAACAATAAGCGTTCCTAAATCGAAACTTGGTTAAATAACTAAACGAGGGGGTCTTAAAATTTACTAATAGACTTAATTTCTAAAATATTTAAACTCGATACGCTGTTAAGTGAGATTTCTGAGGATTTCATTAAACTTTTTCTAAGTGAGGACGTTGAAAAACAAAAACATTAAAATAATAACAATTTAAATTATTTACTTGTAAGATTACTTAAGACGCTGTACCATACACATAATTGCTAAATATTATGAGATGTTTGGGCTTTAAAATCTGTGCGTAGAAAAACGTTTTGGAACCCAACCGTAATCGAAAGTTTTTAAATCGTAATAACATATTCGTTACTGAAATTTGCAAACGTCATCATACTATGAATAAATTATATTGAACAACATTCTACAAGCAGGTAATACTTTATGAAAAGCAAATAATGTAGTAAATCGAAACCGCGGTACACAGTTTTGAAATAACAAGTATGTGACTGTTTAAGTATAATAGGCCTATTTACCATTACCTAATTCTAAAGTGCCAGCATCTCAAAATCACGTGTGTTCTTCCACCTCACTGTTTCGTGTTTTCGTCCGTTTATATCTTAATAGATTAGACCACGTCGTCAATTAATACTTTTAGATAGTTGAAGGGAAATTTTTGTATATAATACGATACTCTGCGTCTGTTACGTGAGCTTGAAATGTATTTCAAATGAAATGTATGTGCGAAAAATAGCATCACTAACGACTATTGTTGCTTACGTTTATTTTTTAAGTGTTTCTTTACAATGCTTCTTAAAGTGTTGTTTGCTGTGTGTATTTTAACATTTTAAATTATTAATGTCAACTTAGTGTTTAAATAAAGCGGAAAATGTGTGAAAAATTGAAACATGATCATGTTTGTTGTGTGTAACTGGAATTGTGTTTTTCATTACGTTTTAGGTATTTTCGGTAAAGTGTTAGTTTTGAGAGCTCTTCAAGTGTTTTTGTTGTGTTTGTTTTAATATTTTGTATTAAGCGTGTTCGGTGAATATTTAAACAAAATGTGAAAAAATAAAATACAAATATGTGAGTCATGATTACTGGGACTCCTTTTTGGGTTATCCACATTTGTAAAATGTGTTTGCAAATTTTCAAAAATGTCAATGATATTTTGCAGTTTTCTTATTTACTCTAAAATATTATGTTGTAAAAAATAAAAAAGATTATGTTGTAAAAAAAATTATGTTTTAAAGATTGTAATTTGTATAGAATGAAATTCTTTAGTAGTTTTTAACTATTTTGTTTTTTGTATGGGTGTGAATTATTATAATATGTGTTCGTTTAATAAACAAATTTATTTACTGAGTCGTCAAGTTTTAGAACGTTAAGCCCGTAGGCATACACATTTATCCCCTTATTATACTTTTCTAAATGTTACATTTTATTATATATATCCTCTTCTACCCGTCGGGTGGCGAGCTTTTCGAGAGAACTCTATATCTCGTTCTGTCTAGTGCCAAACCCCTGGCACGGGTCCAAACGTTTCCTCTGCCTTCTACACTCTCCTTGATGTTGTCTTTCCATTTCGTTCTGGGCCGTTCTTTTCTTCTTCTGCCTTCTGGTTTTGCCTCCCATGCTCGTCTTGGGTACGTACCTTTCTTCATTCATTCTACAGACGTGGCCAAACCAAAGCAGTTTCGAGCTCTGAATTTTATCATTTAAAGAGAACATTTTCAAGTTAATCCGGATGTTAACGTCCCTCATCCTATCTCTACGAGTTATCTTCTCAATTCTCCTCAGGAATCTTGTGTCCTTTGCTTGTGATTAGATATATAACATGACTTATTTAGACTTGACGTAAACGTTTTAGGTTTTTCCTAAATGGTACAATAACCCTTACCTCTACAGAAATTGTAATTAACGCTTACGTGGTCAAGCAATCAGAACAAGAGTAATGTATTAATCTATCTATAAATCTACTCCGTCAAACTGAGAGTGTAAAATATTTCAAAAAATCAGAAAATAAATCCGGAAAGGTGGTAATTAAAACACCAGTTCAAGGAGTAAGCTCCTCTGATAGTCGAACATCTGATTGCAGGTTTTTTGTTTTCTCATACATACATAACCAATCATTGACTACTTTTAAAGAAGACACAACCTTGCAACCCAAACCAGTCGCTGTGAACAATACGTTATACAACGTGAACGCGACACTCTATGTACAAGATTCGCTCGTTACATTGTATAAGTTTATTAACTACGATATAATCTCTGTAACTACTTATTACAACATCCGTGTCTAATATTTTTCTACCATATTCTATGTCCAGTATACTTCATACTTTTGATTTTTTTTCAGGCATCGTAGGTACTATCATTGACATTTGTAATATGAAGTACATAATACATAACTAGCCTTTTGCAGATATTCGCTCGACTACATACAGAGAGCCAGGTCGGCCCAGAAAACGATGTTTGGCTGATCTTCAGTACGACCTGCGCAAGCTTACTGTAAGAAGATGGAAACTAAGAGCAGAAGACGATTGGAGGCGGATTATCCAGGAGACCAAGGCTCTCCAAGAGCTGTAGGGCCAATTGAGAGAGAGGGAGTGTGTGTGATAGAGAGAGAGAGAGAGAGAAAGGGAGAGAGAGAGAGAGAGAGAGAGAGAGAGAGAGAGAGAGAGAGAGAGAGAGAGAGAGAGAGAGAGAGAGAGAGAGAGAGAGAGAGAGAGAGAGATACAGAGAGCGTTAAACGATGAAATAGTAGTTGATTTCATAAAATTCTAATATTTACGTTGCTTTCACTCTCGTCATCATCAAACTAATATTTAAACGAGCAATGAATACTCTACGCGACACGACAGAATTTCATCTGTGCTGATAAAACGACTGGTGAGCGTGAACTTACATCGTAAAATGTGTGAATATGGACGAATTATTTTTAATTAACGAAACTCAGAAATAGGCAAAAACGGCAACGATTTGATGCCGTGCACAAAACCAAGGAAAATGTTATAATTATAAAAAGACCCTTAACTACTTACAACATGGGAACATTTGCGGTATTGAAAGACAACAGTCTGAAGACAGCAAGGAATGAATTATAAAATATTTCATAAGGGACTCGACACGTACCTAACAGACTCAATACTTATTTACAGACTAGCAGAAAATAACTAAAATTTGTTCGTCTTAGAGGAAAACTAAGAGAGAGAAATATAAAAGCTGTTGTTACGACGGTCTACTTGATCGTCGTAGGTACAGTGGAAACAAAATACAAGACACCAATTAAATCACTAATTACCAGCTTTAATTTTCACAGTTAACAGTTCGTAATTAACAACACAGTCTCTTATAACAAATCAAATAAAAATTGTTCACACACAAATAAAAGTCAACTAACATTAAAACACAATTGTATTACAATATAACGTCCGATTATAAAACACAACACTTGATTAATGACCATTTGAACGCGCACAGTAATATCGCTCGATAATAACTCGAACCGCACTGAAAATATATCGCTACTATACTGTAAACTAAGGCCGCTGCCGACATGTGTTAATACCTCCGCTCACAGAACAGAACGTTCCTAATAGCGTCTTAGCGCCCGTGTGAACTATGTAATTAACTGCGGCCTTGACAGAGTTCGCGCGCCTGGCGGCTTCGAGGAAACTCTCGCGAATGCGTTGACAGTCACGTAT
The DNA here is from genome assembly GCA_034769895.1 of Magicicada septendecula. Lineage (NCBI taxonomy): Eukaryota > Metazoa > Arthropoda > Insecta > Hemiptera > Cicadidae > Magicicada > Magicicada septendecula. The sequence continues at coordinate 306,220,413 of CM068376.1, read as the reverse complement.
GCCACACACATTACAGCGAGATTCGTCTGGCACATTCGACAAACACGTACAGTGTTCCGTCATGTCGTAACACTATTGATCATTATGATTGCAGGATATAATGGGTATAATGGAATGGTTACCACTCAACCGCCAATCATGTAGCTGTTTTATGATGTTGTATCTCTCTGTTTTGTCAGTTCCTTTGTTCAAACCAAAATAACAGCAACCGTGTATTTTCCTTCGACGAAACTGTTTTGAATTCCGTTCTCCAGATAATCAGTTGATCATTAGTATAATGGCACATCCGGTACCCAGACTGGTGTGCCGTCGGTAGGCCGTATTTTTCAATTCACAGGTGAGCCGGTTGTTAACCATCCTTTAAATAAGATTCCTAAACAGCATGTCAACGATACTGGACAATAGTTCATACTTTAAGCCTATCCAATCAGTACGATCTACATGCTATATTGTCGGCATGCTCTTAGGAGCTCGCGTTGTTATGAACACTGGGAAGTGGTCGCTCTCCATGACAGACGTGGAGCAAGACACGGGCTATCGATGGAAAGATCGACAGCCGAGAAAGTGCCACTTCCAACAACATTAAAATGTGAGCTGTGCTTTAAAAAGACAAGCGCGTTGTTCAGTAAAAGATCTTTAATTTTTAATACACCGCTGCTTGTCTTGCGACAACGCCAAGTGCGAGTACGGGGGTTGAATTCCCTAGCCAGAAGTAATGGAGACGGTAGCTGCTCGGGCAGATCTTCTGCTCACCATGAAGAATCTAGCAAAATACGCAGCAGATCGTCAACTTCAGTGGCTGTAGTAAACTGATAGCTTCTGCTTCTAAAGGCGTAACCAGCGGGATACGATTGGCAGGGTATGTGTTGCTAATAAATATAGCAACGTCCCCCTAGCTCTCATATTTGGTGTAACCTCACTGCGGAAAAACTCATATCTCATGGCATTAAAAAGTTACTGTGGCCTCAAATAGGTTTTCTGCAAGGACACACACAGCGGTGTTTGCCTGGACAAATGCATTGTCAATTCGCAATAATGTGATGCACAACCATCAATATTCGACTGAAGGTTGTTCCCCATGCTGCATGTCAAAGATCGGCTGCTACGGACAGTGGTTACATCCTCGGCTTCCTTTTTGGCTAGAATTTCTTCTTTTTCTTTTGAAGACTATGTCGACCTCTTCTATGTCACCGAGGTTGGTTAGATTACTGGCAAGGGCAATGTGGCCGAACTCCTAACCGGAGCTTATCTCATATTGTTCGGAGACGTTTCTTGTCCTCGCATTCCTTTCCTGGTGTATTTGGAAGGACGGGACAATGGACAACGGTATCTTCTCGCCGCTTCGCTACCACTGGCGATGACTGAAGTTTGTTCAACGAGGTTTGTGCCCTCTCTTCTTGGTAGAGCAATAGAAAACTTCAAAGAACACTTAGCTATAGACAAAGAACTGTGTCCTTCCTAAAAACGACAAGTTTATTATATTGGCTTTGACAAGATAATTTGTATATGAAAGTGTACGACTTTCCATTTTCAGTAATTAGAGCGTAGGTGAGAACCGAACGTATAGTTGAGCAACACTCCTGGTCAACGTCGTTGGGCTAAGGCAGTCAAAATATTAAAAAATTCATTATTATATTAGTGTATTGTGACAGTACAATCATATGCTGTACTGTGCATTTAATAGATTATATAAATATGTAAATTAAATTAATAGATATGTAATAAATAAGCAGGTCTGAGATTGAAAGCTGAGTATGTTAAAATACGGCATGTAGATATACAGGAACCGACCTGCACGATCACGCGATTATTGCTGAGAGTGTGTACAGTAGTAAATAATGTGTGTGAGTGAGGCCGGTTCGAGCATGAAAGTTTGAAATCTCACCCTAAATAGGTGTTAAATTATAGTTTTTATTTAATTATAAGAAAACCATAAAGGGTAGAAAAAATTCAAAGACTCCTAAATATGTATAAAATTAAGACACATGTGTAGGGAGAAAACGGCGTGAAGAGTATGTGCAGTGCGAATTCAGTGCGATTTTAAGGGCGTAGTAATTACACGAATTATTCGATTACAATAGTAATTACACTGAACATATGTAATTAAATCATCCATCGTTAGAGCACCCTGTAGTGCACAGTAGACGTTGCCATTGGCAGAAATGTGCGAAAATATAAAATTGGACGATAGTGGGGTAACTGACGCCACAAAGCAATTTCTGACAGGCAGAATTCTGTCCCAACAGGTGCGGTACGATGCTCGAATATAAATAAGGGCACGGATGAAGCCAAGTTCTTCTCAGTCGGTCTTCAGTAGCGGCGGGACGCTGTGTCCAGTATAGAAGAGAATTTAAAATTTTTTTAATTGAACAGTAAAGGCAGATGGACGCTATGTTCATCATAGTATCAAACATTAACTCTTAGTCTGGTTACGAATATGATTATAGAACATACCTGACGATGTCTACACACAAACGTCCGTCACTCAAAACAAGCTACGAGGTTACATCATGCAGAGGAACACTATGTTGAACAGCAGAGGCGTCTGATAGAGCAACAGCAGCTGGTACAGAGCAACATATCACTCTACACTACAGTAACCATGAAGGACGAGTAACTGGAGGACCACAAGTGGAACCGGGGGAACGTGCAGGGAACTCCATCAAAAGAGGACCTACGGATGAACGGAGGACATGGGAACGATCTACAGAATCGAGGTGACAAATAATCATATTATAACTTTGAAATGAGAGACTAAAGACATTGAAAAGACACTTTTCAAAATTTATCCAAAGTACAAACAAATTACAGTTTTATTCAAGCTCAACGTTCATTAAATGTACTACAATATATATAGTAAGTAGTATAGTAGTATAGTGGTAGTGTGGTAGTATAGTAGTATTATCTACTCTGTTTACATTTAGATAAACGAACCAACAAAACAAAAGGGATAAGACTGCTCCGTCTACGGTCAGTCATTCATTGTTATCGCTAAGCAGCTGTACACGCTCAGTCGTGTGTAGATACCACATTGTGTCGATGTACACAAATTATCGCGTACATATTTACAAACAAAAATTATTATGTCCAAATTTTCTAATACAATACTACATAATTGCCTCTTTTCCTATTTAAACATAGTTTTATTTGTTACATTCAGCTCTTTTTGTTTTCCTTAGGTAAGTTTACAACTATTGTAATAATTATTATTTTTTTTCTTGATTACATTTTCCTTACGTACTTCTCAATTCTTTATGTAGGTTCAATATATCGCTTTATTAAACAAACAAACACAACAAACTCTTTAATTTATAATTGAGAATGTGCAACTCTAACGCCTGGTTTTACGTAGACTGCTGTAACATTCATTCCGTCTGGCGAAGTTATCTCTGGAACTTCCTCTGCTTCTTCTTGTGCTGGCTCAGTATCCGATGTCGTTGCTGGTATGAGAGTAGAAATTTGACATTTGGAGACTAACTTGGTTCGGTAGACGAGATATATATTAGCAATGGTGCTCCAATAATTATGACGGTAAAGCCACCGGCATAGCGAAAAGATTGTTCGTTCCGTGTTTGTTGCTTTTCTCGTTATATCTCTTGGATATCGTTAATAAGTCGGTTCAGTGAAACGTCATCGAAATCGTTGTGTATCCCATGCAGTACTTCGTCGATATTCAATTCTGTAACATCTGAAATCTTCATGTGAGTGACATTATTTGTTAAACTTTTAGCTTCGAAAGGACTAATCAAAGATGATATTGGCGGTTCAATCATGATAGGCTTAGTAAGGTTATATATACTTCGTCCATAGGTATGTGGTAATAAGGTAAAATATTTGGAATATATATGACAATGGTGTGGATGAAGAAGAACTCCTCTCTCCTTAAGAATCTCGGTCTTAGTATCTTGATCGCATGTGCAGGTAACTCGTATCGGTTCTGGTGCACTATATAGCCACGCATCCTTTTTCGGCATCTGCTGTAGAATTGAACGGCTGAAATTCTGTATAACCTTCTTCTCACATTGAACACGAGCACTGCTGGTCTCTCCAACAAATAATGCATAGATACAACTATCGTTATGGTACGAATACAAAGGTATATTGGCTGGACACACACTATACTTGGAACCTCTGCACGCAATTACATCTTTGTGTGTAAGTTCAACATACTCTTGTCGCGTTTTAGTTAATGCTAAGTACTCAGTATTGCTCTTTACGTATATAAACTTATTGATAGAAGGTTCTCTATACGGCAAGGACTTTACAGAAAACAAATCTAGTAATCTGTTTTCTGTTTTTAAAGGAATTTCTATATTCAGTTGATTTTTTTTGTTATACAAAATATCACTCTGTATTTTATCTAATTCACTGATCTTCGAACTAAACGTCTCAAGATCATTATTATCCATAGTACCAAATAATATTTTCAAAGCGGAACCAATAACATTTACTGTTCCACGTTTCTTACGTGTTTCAAGTAACAGATATTAGACTACTTATTTCTATTTTTAATATATTTGCGACAGTACGCAAGCGATTGACTTCGAGTTAATGGAGTCCTTGGCTCGCAAAAGGAATAATCGCTATTGTATGGAAAACAATAGTAATTACATACGTGGTAATCTAGGTCGAAGGTTGTAAGATGAAGATGGAGATTCAGACAAGGATATTGGTCGATTAGGATGCCATTCAGGATCGCTAGGTGTAGGTGGTGAAGGTGGAGATAGTGCTAAACTATCTTCAAATTCAATAGGCGTAATATCCAAAATAGGTTCATCTTCTTCTTCAATCGTTACTATAGGCATCGGTCTCCCCCCAAACTTCTCCCTCGGTTAAAACATTCGTATCACAAGCTTCAATGTCATCAAACCTTGACCCTGTACTTGAGTCGTTATCAATATGTTCAAATGAAACAGCTGTTTTTCTTGTGCGTAGCTGACTCTGTGGTTTCTTATCTCAACCTATACCGTGACGGGAGATAGGTATGTCCATTTAATGCATCACAATTTGTATGACGCTTACCTGGCTTGTGAATCACCTCGTAATCAAACTCTGACAATCTCAATGCCCACCTGGTCAATCTTGAAGATGGATCCTTTAGATATAACATCCATTTCAACGCTGCATGATCCGTGATGACTGTGAACTTCCTACCATACAAGTAACAGCGGAAATATTTAGTCACCCATACCAGTGCTAAAAGCTCTCGTTCTGTCGTCGAGTAATTCCTCTCTGCATCGTTAAGCTTACGACTTGCGTATGCGACTGGATGCTTTTGTCCATCGTGAACCTGAGATAAGACAGCGCCAATAGCCGTTCCGGATGCATCTGTGCTCAATAAAAATGGTAATTAGAAATCAGGATATTTCAAAATTGGTTCCATACACAAAATTTCTCGTATTGTATCAAAAGCTGTACTTTGGGCTTTTCGCCATTTGAATAATAAACCTTTTCGGGTTAATTCAGTTAAAGGTTTAGCCAAATCTGAAAAATGTTTAATAAGTCTTCTATAATAACCTACAAGACCTACAAAAGATCTGACATCTCTTACTGTTTTAGGTACTGGATAATTCTTTACAGCTTGAACTTTCTTCGGATCAGTTTTAACCCCCTCAGAAGAAACAATATGTCCTAGATATTCAACCTCTTTAGACCCAAAAACACAAAAACACATTTTTCTAATTGCATACGTAGGTTAGCATTTTTAAGTCGAGAAAATACACTATTTAGTCTGTCAGCATGACTATGAATCTCAGGACTAAACACAATTATATCGTCAAGATATACCAAAGCTTCTATACCTTTAATACCGACTAAAACACTGTCCATTAAACGCTGAAAACTAGCAGGTCCATTCATAAGTCCGAAAGGCATTTTTGCAAATTCAAAATGATGTCCTGGAATAGAAAACGCGGTTTTCTCTTCATTTTGTTTATCCATATGTACTTGGTGAAACCCACTTGCCAAATCTAGCGTAGTAAAATATTTAGAATTTCCCAAACAATCTAACGTCTCAACAATATTTGGTAACGGATAAGCATCCCCTTTTGTTATACTATTTAACGCTCTATAATCAACGGAAAACCTGTACTTAGGTATACCGTCTAGACTCTTTTTCGGAACTATCACAACTGGACTACTCCACGGTGAATTTGAAGGTTTTATTACATCTTTCTCTAACATCTCGGTTATATGACTCTGTATCAAACTCTTCATAGACTCAGGAAGTCTGTAAGGTTTCTTTTTAATCGGTAAACTATTACCAGTATGTATTGTATGCTTTATATCTACAAGACACCCATATGCTCCGGATCCTCACGGAACAAGTCTCTATATTTTAATAACACTGGTTTCAAAACTTCACTGTCACTCTCAGACAAGTACTTTAATTTCCCTAATACTAATTCATCAATATTCTCATTACTACCAAAATTATCATCATTATTACGTTTCTCATGTTCTAGAACATCAACAACTCTTACACTTCCATAAAATTCAGGCTGGTATTTCTCTTCCAGACTTAACATATTTCCCTTTTGAATTACAAGTGGTTCTACTACAATTAACAACTTTAACAACTACATTGTTATCGGTGTCTACAGTACTTAGTACACGAGCATACTCTTATACCCTGCACATCTAATTCTCGCGGTTCTACTAAAACCTCTCGTGGCACCGGAATGTCACGTAGACCGACCATTCGTCAATTTACTAATACCTCACTTAAGGGTGGTAACTCTTGTTCGGAAGCATTCATGACAAGCCAAAAGTCTGCATCATACCCGACAAAATTACAACGAGTTATAGGTTGGCAAGGCCCACAACCGTTAGTGATACCAGTGGAGACTACCCTGCAATCATCTACACCGGGGTCAAGTGATATGACTACCGAGTCATTATTCAAACTCAAGCGTCGTGATGGCAAGTCTATTATTGCACTCAGTGACTTTAGTAAATCAAGGCCTAGTATACCGTCGTAAACATGAAAAAATCTATCATTCCTTGCTACTACAAGAAAAGTGTTTACAACTTCAACGCTCTCCAGAAGTAGGGGGAAACTGAGAGTTCTACCCCGGAAGTGACGTCACACGGCGGGAAATTCAAAAATTGTGGTGGTGGGGGTAACCATGCCGTAGTTGGCTTTCGGCCATGTTGTCGTCGGCGCCGCCTAAAGTGGGGTAATGTGTGCGTTGATTGGCGGAGGCGTGGCTATGTTCGCCGTTCGCCGTTCGCCGTTCGCCGTTGACGTCGTCGTTGACGTCGTCATCGTCGCTGGGCGGCGGCTTGATGGCCGCCCGTCGTGGTGTGTCGGCGGCGGCCATGTTGGAAAAGCGGCGATGTTGTCAAGTGGTGTAAGAGTGTAGTGGTTAAGGTACGGCCGGGTTGCCGATTCGTGCATGTGTTATAGTGTATGGTTATGTATATGTAAGGGGTTTTTCCGGAAGTTCGGCCATGTTGGAAAAGCGTCGGTGTTGCCAACTGTTGTCGGCTCGGTGTTATAGTGTACGGGTTGAATATATAACTGCCGCCATTGTTGCCAACTCGGTGTTATAGTGTACTGGTTTCGTATATATTTACACTGCCGTGCCGATATCGTCGATGTTGTGTATAAACAGATTGAAAAAAAAACATGGTTACTCCCACCACCACAATTTTTGAATTTCCTGTCGTGTGACGTCACTTCCAGCAATGAACTGTCAGTTTCTCTGTAAGAAACACACATGATATGCAGTGTTCGATTCACTTATCTGAACGATTGCATTGTTGACAACTGTGTGTCTATGTGTTAAGTAAATTGTAGTATGCGAAAAGGATAGTTGAAAATAAACACTTATACAATGAAAAAATATGTACAAGTTTATTATAAATATACAAATATAAACATAAAAGAAAAAAATATCTACTTTACAACTAATATTTACAAATATATAAACATAAAAATATTATACGATAAAAAAAAATATATACAAATTTATACATCTCACAATCAGGTTTTTTTTTACAAGTCTCCATCCGGGTGGTTAATTTCCATCTGTAACAAAAAAGTAAGAGTATTAGTGACATGTGGTTGTTACAAGTAGGATGGATTACTAAAACCTTTATTAACACTGTAATATACCTTAAATATGCATACGCCCATAAAACGTACGATTCGGCTTTCCGAATACGTACATCCTGCATTGTGGGCATGCGGGTGGTGTCCCCTCCATCGCCACTGCCTGGAAACAATTGAGGACGCATCGGTAATGGTATGTATGGCCACATACCAAACCGAGGAGCCTCTGCCCGTCATTGTATGATTCTATACATATACTGCATGTATTGTTTGGAGGAATCATACCTTGAACAGGACAGGGCTCACCGCGACGCCAACACCATGTCGGTAGACTCCTTCTAAGAAGGAGTCTCAATGTTGTTGGGTCATCGTGCGTCCTCGGTTCGGTTGCGTGTAACACTTCAAAGAAGACGGGTAGCGCGTCTTCTGGAGGGGTCCACAAACGGGGATCTCTGCGCAATAGTTGCTGCTGCTGTTGCTGATAAATGGGCTGTGGGCGTGGTTGAGGTTGCATCTGCGGTGGTGGCGGTGGTGGTGACGGTGGTGGTGATTGTGGTGGTGATTGTGGTGGCGTAATCGGTTGTGGTTGTGGAGGTGGCGGCGCTGGTATCGGGCGAATGTCACTAAAAAAAGACAACATAGAAATTATGTATAATCGCAAATAAAACAAAGCAGTATGTACGCATAAGAAGATGACTTACATATTTATGTCGAGGACTTCTACATCGTCATCATCACTATCACTATCATTATCGTTATGATTTAATTCAACCGTATCGGCATCGCTTTGGTTGTCCTCCTCCATAACTTCACCTTCTGTGGACTCGACATTACTGAAACAAAAAAAAAAGGAACAATTTTAATACCAGATTTAAACGCAAGAGAACAATTGAATGTTAATTAAAAACAAACGTACCGACTCGTACCGGGTTGAGGGTGAAATACCGCCACTCCTGCAGCTAGAGCATTGCTGAAAAAAAAAAGTATAAATTGAACACATGAGGTAAACGCAATAGTATAAGACTTTGTTGTTAATGAAAACGGACTTACCGCAACACACCACATTGCAGTCGAAATAATGCACGTTTAAAACATTGCAGGCTGTTTGGAGATAGGGGACGACGACAATCTGCAGCAGCAGCAACAGCACCAGTTGGAGCGTTAGCGTCACTAAAAAAAAACATGTATGAAATGAACACTGGAGGTAAAACGTAAGAGCACAGGAGTTTATTAATGAAAATTGTCTTACCGACTCGTGACAGGTTGCGGAGATTGGGGACGAATTACAGCAGCAGCAGCAGCAGCAGCAGCATCATCATCGCTGAAAAAAAAAAAAAATTGAACACCGGAGGTAAAAAAAAAACACAAAAGTACAAAAGTTTATTAAAATGACAATTATCTTACCGACTCGAATCGAGTTCTGGAGATACGGGAGAATCCATATTAGTATCAGCGGTGACAGGTGCCTCGTCGGTATCACTGAAAAAAAAATATAATTGAACACCGGAGGTAAACGCATTAGGACAAGAGTTTATTAATGAAAACGGCCTTACCGACTCGAGCCGGGTCCTGACAAAGCACGACGTAACCGTTGTGAACTATAAAAAAAAAAAACACACATCAATCGAATGGAATATTCTGTTTGTGCATTATAAATAAAGAAAAAAAATGTTATATTTACCATCGTACTCGACGTTGCTCTGCTGGTCTCTTTTTTATAATTTTCTTGTTGTTCATTCTGTAAAACGTATCAAAAGTTGTAAAATAAGTAAATAAAGAACATAAAGTTAATGTGTGTGTGTGCGTGTGTAATGCTGAACATCATCTTTACCGTTAGTTATCGGTCCGTGTACTTTCTCTTTTTTGCCTTAGGACCAGCAGCGTCGTTGGTTATTGCGGCTATCATGTAATGCCCGTACGCGAGTGTACTTACACCGTCGTCCAGTACATACCTCTTATCATCATAAGGAGACAGGGAAAGTTTTGTTATACGTTGCGTGTACAGCTTATGATGATTGCTTCGTATACAGTCAGCAGAGGTGAATACGGTACGACTGTCAAAAAGACACTCGCTGTACAATTGATGTCGTAACCTTTTTTTTATTGCCGTCCTTGGCACACTTTTCGCCACCTTTTTGTCGGTGCGGTCGGACAACAAGAGCGAGTAACACTTCGCCCTGAGTCCGACAAATTCCCTGATGGGTTTTCCATTGGTCTCATCCTTGAACTTCCCCACGACTTTTTTGTTGTCGTCGCAATGACAAGGATGATCCATGGGATAGTCCGATGGGTCAAAAAGGTGGAGATCCTCTTTCATATCTGAGTACAAATCGTCAGTCTGAATGCTGTAAAGCAAACTGTCTGTGTCAGTCATTAGTAAGGTCAATCGTTGTCCGTACTTGGCGACAGCGTACCGATAATGAAAATTGTACATTATCAATTTGCTGACATCGAGTACTGTGAAGCCGACGTACACCGGACGGGAAAGGAATATCGTCCTTTTTCGTAAGGCCAGTCCGACCAAGTTATCGGTGTAGCGGATCATACGCTTTAGCCGAGGATTGGAAACAATTTTCTGCAGCCGTTGTTCGTTAGAGACTAGTTGGAAGTCTATTCGTTTCCTCACGTTCTCCAGCGATTTGCCATAGACGGCGTTGACCATCAGTTTGAAAAAATCCTTTTCGAAACTGTTGGTGGCTGCTGCTCTCTTTTGCGTGTTGAAATCGATAAACGGTTTCATCCACGCTCTCTGTTTAAAACTCAACACCCTATGTATCGCTTTCAATTCTAAACCGAGACTCAGATACAATTTTAAATTTCGAAAATGGAGAACGTAATTTTGCTTGTCGTCCAAAGACGTCAGCAACTTGGGAACGGACGACGAAGGCGTTTCCAATCCGCTATACCCTTTTGTATAGTGCAGTCGTGTGTGGAGTCGTCGAGAGTACGGTGAAAGTACGTCAGGATGGACACAGGAACGGACGGGTGCCAGTGGATAATCGGAATGGAGGTCATGAAGTTCAGGTGGATAGTGTAAGTCGACCTCGAGTATGTAGCCCACGTCACCGTCATCGCACAGAGTACGCACGTCCAGTGAGTTGATCTCGTTACGATCTAACCAGCTGAAGTCGGCGTAAGGGAGCGGTTGTGACATGGCTGCACCGTAAAGGTTGTTGCAGTCCGTGTACAATATGAAAGAGGTTGGCTTTGAAGCATCGTACTGATCGACAATTAGCGGGTTGTTGGCCTTGGCGTGGCGGTTGGGTACCATGCTAACGCCACCGCGAACAGCCGATTCTATAAAGAGATGCTGATCTATATCCGTCAACAGCTCCAGTCGCATACGGGTCATCTTTAACATCGCATGCCAAGCGACACCAGGAAGCGAGTAAAGATGAGCCGGATCGATCTGGTAGTACCGCATGACCATCTCACGGAACGCCTCGAAGACGTCGGCCAGTAGCAGCACGTCTGTTTTAAGATACAGATCGTGATATTCGCCCAGTGTACTGATTCCAAAAGTACGCCACACGTTGTGCGCGTGAGCGTAATCTTCGTCAGATACTGGCGATTCACTCAACCTGTTGAAAAAGTGTTCGCGTGCGGGCAGACGTGTTTCGTTGAATTTCTCGCTACCCGTCATGTAATCGTAAGGGTACACGCCCTTACGTAAGAGTAGCTCGAAGTGTTCTTCGAATCATTGCTTCGTTAAATCGAAATCCGCACCGCTCGCGTGCAAGTTTCCAACAAGTGTGTCCAAGGACGTGTTCAGAAATTGAAGCGTGTCTACGAAACGCAGACGACCCAACGAGACTGATACGAAGCGTTCGCTAGTGGTAGCGATACAAGCGAGATCGTCGTATTTACCCAACCCTTGTACTAGGTGATGTGCATCGTAACCTCGTAAGTTGTGAAAAAATACGGGTATGTGTCGTGGAGTCTTGAAGTTAAGGTTACAGATGTTGTGAGCTGCGCCTAGGTATCGTCCTGTCAGATGATAATGGTTGCGCACTTTGTCGATTTCGGTCAGTGCTTCTTCACAGAGATGACATACGAGGGCATTTGCGAAAGATAACAAATCACGGTCACTCCTAGTCATAGGGACAATGGATCGGATAATTCTGAAAAGTTCTCGCTCTTCAGCCACCAGTCTATTGAGAAAAACCTCTACCACGTTCTCACCGCGATAAACGACCTGGGGTTTGAAAATGTTACGCTCGTAGTCGACTATGAGGTAGGAGAAACCTGAAGGAAGATGTAACGACTCCGTTGTGGTGGACGATGTGTGCGGAGGAGCGTCGCAGCGATGGCAAGGGACGATAAATGATTCAAAATCTGCGTATATCGCAAAAGGGACCTTATGGCAGTATGTATAATTTCTGAAACACATCACATTCTCCTCCTCCACTGTCGTGGGTAAACGAATTTTCTGTTCGCCATATGGTGAACAGTGGGGGATATGTTCGGTAAGGAGTCGTTCTTCGCAGAATCTATGCAGACAGCAATCGCAATAGAAAGAACGGCCATTGTGGTTGCTTAGTGAAGAGAATAAGCGACTTGTATTTTTTATTAAACAGTAATTTTTTCGGTCGTCAGCGGTAAGAAGTAATAGATTAACGTGATGTTGTCTGCCACTGGAAGGAGTTATTCTTAAAGGGTAAATTTCATATTCTTCGTAACCGAAAACATTTATAGAAACGTTAGGATTGTCTCGTTCGAACTTCACAATGTCGGATAGACGGGTGGGGTAAGTTATACCAGAAGTATTGATACTGCAGATATGTGGCTTGTATTTGGATACGCGATCGTTGTGTGATTGTTGTGGAAACAGAGCGGCCAACACTGACCATACGAAACACATTTGATCGCCTGTATTGTTCACGTTGATGATGGATTTAGTACGAGACAATTCAGGAGGTGTACGAATGAAACTGGAGGCGGTTAGCGGTTGGTATCGTGAGAGAACGAGTTCTAAGGAGATTATGCGGTCTAACACCCAACCGCTACCCTCGCGTGTGAATTTATAAATCGATTCAATGATCTTTTCGTATGAAGCTTCTAAACGATCGGGCAATACATCTTGGTCAGCGATCAGTGTCGTATGACATCGTCCGTGAAAATAAGCTTCAGTCGTCACTTCTTCGTCCTGGTCCGTGTCAGCGTTTACGATGTACTTGACAAATCTCGCTTTAACCGTTATATGCCACTTTATAGAAAGCAAACGTGTCAGTTCGTTTAGAATGTCCGTACGTAACGTATCGTGCATTTCATCAAAAAAGGTTATGACATCGTTGACACATTCTTCGTCATCTGTGATAGGCGTGTAAACGCGCAATACCAACGCGCCGCGTAACGAATATTTACATTCAACAGCAAATGACTGCATTATCAACAACAATGAAAACACGAAACTTTAACAATTACTTGCTCGCTTGAAGAACAATTGAATACTGATACGAAATTAGAAAATAAGCACTATTTATATGCGACACGTGAAAGTTACACTGCGCGAGACTTGAAGGTGAACGCTGGCAGTGATCGTCGCTCTACTTATACTATCTATGACAGTAGCGCGCGCAGCTATCCGCTCCCACTACCGAACTATTACCGCCGACGATCCCCCACTACCAACTGCGTGCGCAGCTATCTGCTCCCACTACCGTGCTTTATTTCATACCGACCAATTGACGACAGCCATCCCCACTACGGATGCGCGCGCAGCTATCGCTGAGGAGGTGAAATGCAACGCGACAAACCAACATTCTTGCTTCAGATATGGATGTGTCCACGTATTCTTTTGCAAGCCGATTAAAAAGCTTTTACAACATCAGTCGTCGTGGTAACTTTAAATTTTTCGTTCATAAATTTCCGAATGCGAACGTAAAAATTTTTGACCTAGCCAAAGCTGGGTTTATTTACGAAGACGATGGTGATGTTGTAAGATGCTGCAAGTGTAAAATACGAATTATGGATTGGGCAGTGGGTGATGATCCCGCCCAAGTCCATAAGGCGTCAATGCCCGCATGCGATTTCGTTCGTGAACACTTGTAGAAGTCGACGCACGCAAAAACGGCTCTTTTCAGAGCCAACATAAACTCATGTACAAACATACCCGTTTGGGTAGTACTAGTAGTACTAGGTGTTAGTACTACTACTACTACCGAACGACAGTATTCACTCCAAAAGTGTGAGTGAAGACACATAAAAAAAATTACTCAAACAATATGCGTATACACTATAAATATCATGATCACGATTAATAGCGTATCACTCACATCGCAGATCATCGAGACGATGGACGTCTATCGATATGATGATGGGAAACATTTCACAATAACAAAAGCTTCACGAAGCGCGATACGGTCCAACTTATGTTCCATGTATTTTGTAAAGAAAAGACGATTTTGTGGCAACTACTGTACACGTTACAAATTCGGCGTTGACAAATATCACGCACGTTGTTGGCGTCACATAAAAAAACACCGCAGTGATTTTCCGCCGATCGTGCTGTTGATGATAGTATCCGATCGTATACACAACAAATCACGATGGCTTCAATTTATCGTAGAGTGCGAACAAAATAACGTACCGATAGAACTTGTGGTTTACGAAAAGAATATGTTCAAGTGTACCGTACGTCACGGATGGAATTTTCTTTCACGTTTCCGTCCGATTCCTGAACTCTATAACGCTGTTCAGCGTGTGCACGGCTTACACGATTCACACGGACAGATGAACTACGCTACTGTATACACGGACATGTTCGCCTACGGAAGTTCGATACCACACGCTTCTTGTTGCATCGTCCTTACGGAGCGCACTATTCCGATACGCACACCGATGGAAATATACAGAAGCGTGATGATGATAGTGCCAAAGTGCGCACTGGATCCTAGCTACAACGTAAGTTTTGACCTGCACTGCCCACCGTCCTCGTTACCGACACTAGCGAGAGGGAAACAGTTCGCGTTGGTGAACAACAAGGCGCAGGGATTATTTTCGGTAGCCTTTCTGAAGGAGGCATTGCCTACACTCCGCAAGTATTGCGAATACTTTGGTCTGTGGTATTCGCACGAACAAGGGTACACGGTGAAAGACCGGCGTTTGTACGAACAGTGGCAGCATTGCACGGGCGCTATGGCGGACGAATTTTGGTTGTTGAACTCGTATCTGATACACCTGCATACGGAATCGAGAAGTCAACGCCCAATCGCTGAACTCAAAGCTAAACACATGTGCGAGTGGCTACCTGAGAACGATAACGTCATAGTCGCGGAAATGCACGAGTACCGCGACAACGTTATACGTAGCGTCATGTTTAAAGACATGAATTCTGTTAAGACTGTAAGAGCGTTGGACTCGAAACAACACGCGCTCCCGAGATACTACATCGGTATGAGCCTCGTGCGTAATGGGCGTATGAAAATAAGTTTAGCTCATGTTTTAACGTACTTGCGCAATCGGAAAAAGAACGTGATGTTCTTCCGTTCGGTCGAGATGATATAAGCGGGTGTGGAGCGGTGGCGGTGTGACAGTCGCGTGATGGAAGGTGGACGTGCCAGAACGGCATCGATGAGAATTACCTTCAGCACCGAGCTGACAGTTTACTACATTCCAGCGTATTGCGAATCACGGTTCGCACGACGACACGAGAATGAAACGAGCTGTGAAGAATATACACCAGAGCGTTCGCAAGACTATCGCGACGGAGTTGCACAGACCGGTAAGAAGGAATTTTCCGAGACGCGCGGTCGAGTTGAAGGGACTTCACGACTTGTACCAAGCAGACCTGGTAGAGATGATACCGCACGCAAAGGCGAACAAGGGATTCAAGTACCTTATGACGATGATTAACGCGTTTAGCAAGTACGCGTACGCCGTTCCATTGAAAACGAAGACGGGTGTAGAGGTCGCACGAGCTCTGGAACCGATTCTGCGTGCTAATAAAATGAAATATCTGCAGACGGACAACGGGAAAGAGTACTACAACAGTACCGTAGAAAAATTGCTGAGCAGATATGGTGTCACACTCTATTCCACGTACAGTGAGAAAAAGGCTTCCATTGTGGAACGCTTCAACCGTACGTTGAAAACGCACATGTATCGCGCGTTCAGCGAACAAGGTCATTACCGTTGGTTGGATATGTTACCGGAACTAGTCAGCACGTATAACAACACTGTGCACAGAACGATTGGAATGAAACCACAACAGGTGAACGAATCCAACGAACGTACAGTGTTACGTCGGATTCGTGTGAACACAGCGAGGAGCATCGATTATAAACGACCAAAGTTCAAAGTAGGCGATCGTGTGCGTATAAGCAAACACAAAATGACGTTCGCTAAAGGATACACACCGAATTGGACAAACGAGATATTCCTCGTTCACATAGTGCGTACCGGCAGCGTACCCGTCACTTATTCGCTAAAGGATCATACAGGAGAAGTGTTGAAAGGTGGTTTTTATGAACACGAAATCAGTAAATCGAACGTTGGTGACGTGTACTTGGTAGAAAAGATCGTACAACGTAAAGGCGATCGTGTGAAAGTCAGATGGTTAGGATTCGATGGTAAACACGATTCGTGGATACACAAGAAGAACTTGGTATAACAACGATTCGACTCGAGGAAATAGAACTAGTATGCGTCGATGCGTTACGATGACAACATGCGCGCTGTGTACAATGTAAAAGACATTGTGTCACATCCTGGTTACGATGAGTACATCGTGAACACGACCGCAAACGACGTTGAACGCATGCGCAGGATCTTGACAGTGTACGAGTACTGGCAACGGGTTACCAATCGCGTGACGAGTTTCCGACTCAGCGAAATAGTACCAACCGGCACCGGATTCGATCACTACAAAGAATGTGTTTGGTCGGATCCGAACTGTGAAACGGGTCCGGACACATGTGTATGCAGTTACATATCTACCGACTGCTACGATATAGTGCGACTATTAAATAGACTGTGCGTAGAACGACAACATGAAAATATTGCAACAAGCGCACAGACTAAAAATACAGGACGTGGACTATTCGAAATTGTGCGACGATGGTGGGAGTGGCAGAAAAAAACGTAAACACGGACGTCTTCTGCCCGATACCGTTCGTTCGATCATCTGCGGACCTTCCGCGTGCGGAAAGACAAACGTCATGTTCAACCTGTTGTTCGATGTAAACGGATTGAGATTCGCGAACTTATACGTGTTTTCTAAATCACTATTTCAACCCAAATATCAGATGCTGGAGACCCTGATGACACGACTTTCCGACGAAGGAATGGGTTATCACGCCTACAACGATAACGAAGAGGTACCACCTCCCGACGAGGTCGATCCCAATTCTATTATGGTGTTCGATGACGTGTCTTGCGAAAGGCAACACAACATACGCAAGTATTTCTCTATGGGACGACACAGCGGTGTGGACGCGTTTTACCTTTGTCAGACGTACAGTCAAGTCCCAAAACAGTTGATTCGTGACAATGCCAATCTAATAGTGTTGTTCAAACAGGACGATCGCAACTTGAAACATGCGTACAACGATCACGTCAACACAGACATGAAATATGACACGTTTAAGAATATGTGCGCTGAGGCGTGGAAAGATCGTTACGGCTTTCTCGTTGTGGACAAGGATTCTTCTATCGACGCTGGCAGGTATAGAGTCGGCTTTGACCGTTTCATAGTAGTCGCACCTAACGATTAAACAAAAAAAAGTCACACGTTCAGCTAAATACACATGACCTGCTGTCAACGACTTTAGTTGATGTTCTGCCGTTTATCGAGATGGACGACAAGAAAAAACGACTAGCACGTGATGTCGACACGATCAGTGATGATATACGGAAGAAATACCGTGCGTTAAAACATGGGATTCGTGAAGAAGAAGCATCGTTATCCAAAAGTTACAAACCGATTCTAGAACAGTTACAAAATATTTCGCAAGCGTTGCTTGAAAAGAAACGTAAATCAACAAATGAAAAGCCTTCAAGAGTGAAAAAGATGAAACGTGAAGAGGATGAGGAAGAGGAGAAGGAAGAGGATCCGACAGGTACAATTAGTAAAATCGATGCGGGAACACCATCTCGTTCCCGAACGAAGCCACCGCGTTTCCTGAAAACGCCTGTGATAGCCGAAACATTGGACGATGATGATGATGATGAGGGCGATCCCAGTCTCAACATTGAAAAAATGCTAGACACACCGGAAGGAAGACGTGAAGCGCGTAGATATTTTCAGGACAAATACGACAGCGAATCATTAGCGAACAAGTACATGCGTATGATCGTTTCGTCCGAACGCGATCGTCTGATGGACTATACGTACGGTGTAAGACATAAAAACGGAAAATGGATGATTGGTGATTCACAGTTCGAAATCGATACGGACGATACGATTCTTATCAACGGTAAACGATACAAAGGTACACCAGGACTCTACGAACTAGTGTTCATGAAGCATCCTAATGAAAATATTTACAAGGAATCAGATCTGAAAGCGTACAAAGATATACTGCGTAACACCAACGCGCATAAGCAGTATTACTTAGCGATCGCACAGGTGAACGCGAACAGAGGTGTAAAGTATAAACGAATAATATCGCAACTGTTTCCACCGAAACGTACAGGACAGGGGCATAATAATATTGATACATCGTATATGACGCTAACGAGAAAAAAAGACAAAATCGATTACGTGCACTGGGACGATCCGAACGAACTGGTGGACAGATTGCGACTGTTAATGGCGTCACAACGTGTTGGAAACAGTGGGCACACGAACGAAATCGTCTCCATAGTGGAAGAACTACGTGAAGCAGACATAATCGTATAATAAGAGCGGTATATATCATCTGACATTAGCAGCAGCAGCATCATCGTGATGGAATCGATCTTAAAGGACTCGTTAATCCCGCGTAAGCACATTAACGTTAACGAAATGGTCACTGCTAAACTGTATCCCTTGCATTATTTTGTGACCAAAGCATCCGTTAAAAATAAATACAGAACGGATGCGTTTGCCTTCATAGTCGACGTTGAATCAGAGATGATGTACGTGCTGACCTTGGTGCGGAAAGAATACAACAACGAAGAGCTGATAATAGAAAGACGACAAGAGTTACACACAGAACAAGGTTCAGTGTACTACTACACTCCGCGCGACGGTCTGTACGTTGTAAAAAAGAAGAAACGATTCACAGCACCGTTAGGATTCACAAGGGTCGAAAGTAGTCGATGTGCTCCCTATTCGATTCTGAAAGCCGATAAAGTGTACAAATAATACTGTCGTACATGCGCCGGGGACATTCCACGTTTGGTTGTGACAACATGGATATCGTGCTACTGTTTATTATCGTGTGCACAAGTGCCGTTGTCGCATCGAGCGTTAACGCTAACGATGTTGATTTCACTATAGATTACTTGGTGCGATACGGATACGTGCCCGACGATAGTTTACGACTCACGGACAACGCCACCATCGATATGGACGCCTACCTTCGCACGTTTCAAGTGAATTACAATTTAACCGTAAATGGAGAAATGAACAACGAAACGATGAATCTGATGCGTGCGCGGAGATGCGGTAACGAAGATTTCGTGTCGTACACCTTACGAACACCATGGGCCAAGAGACGTTTGTCTTGGCGGTTCTTTCACGGTAGCGCCAGCGCTATAGAAGCGTCACGACAAGCGTTCGCTGTATGGCAGAAACATTCGAACCTGGAATTCGAATATCGACCCAACGACATAAACGCCGACATGGTCATTGCTATGAAATATTTTAAATACAGGTGTCTGACTTCCAGGTGCACGATCTGCGGGTACGATTTGGACGGGCGAGGAGGTATACTCGCTCACGCTTACTACCCGCCCGATTTACCGTATAACACTACCGAAATATACATGGACTACTACGAATCGTGGAATTATACGAACGCAACCGAAATACCGGACGATCAGACCAGTTTTCTTCAGGTGTTAACGCACGAAATCGGACACGCGTTAGGACTGTCTCATTCCCTCGAGAAGGATTCGATCATGTACCCGTTCTACGTACCACGCTCGGACGGTCCGTTCGACCTGAGAGACGACGATATAAAAGGCATTCAACGCTTGTACGGGAAGCCGCCGCCGCCGCCGCCGCCAGCTACGACGACGACGTCAACGACGACGTCAACGACGACGGCGACGACAACGAACGACACCGTTCGGACGACGGATTTATGTCGGCTAAAGAACGTTAATCAATTTTTAATAATCAACAGACACCTGTATATTGTGCACGATAACTTTTTGTGGACATTGGATCTCGAGTCGAAGCGATCGAGTCCGCCGCCGCTTCTGTTGACGGATTGGTTGACTTTCTTACCGTTGACGTTCACCAACGTTTCGGCGATGTACCAGAGACCACGGACCGAAGAAGTGGTGCTCTTCATAGACAACTACGTATACATGTTCGATGTACACAGTCTGCAACCGCTGAACGGGTATCCGCGTTCGATCACAACGCTCGGTGTTCGCACGATGACGAAAATAAACGCTGCGATACACACGTACACGGGTCGAACTCTTCTGTTGTACAACGATATGTATTACGGCGAAATAGACGAGTGCACGTTCACGATCAAGAAACACGGATACGTTAAAGATCGTTTTGTCGGCTTACCAGAAGCCGTCGACAGTGCGTTCCGATACATCGACGGAAAGATTTATTTCTTCAAAGACGCACGCGTATACGTGTACGATGAATTTCTAAATACGATCGTAAAAGGAAAACATAGCGACGGACTCTCCGTTGTCGGAATAAAATGCATAGACAGTACGATCGTATCAAAACTAATCGATTTATTACGCGAGTACGTATAAATGCCGTGAACAACGGACGAGACGCATCATTCACAAGATGAGTGTTGACAAGTTCGGCAGACACCAGAGCGCTGTCAGAGCGCGAAGGGAGACGCGTCGCAGTCTACGGGAGTATATTGGTATCTCGATGACCGAGGACGGGCACTTCGACGTAGCGGGGAAAAAAATACACAACTTGGGCGAACCGCAAGACGGTAACGATGCCGTTCCACTGCGCTTCGTGCGTGACCACTGTCTGTTTGCCGACGATCCGTCGTCGACGACAACGCAAAGAATAGACGCGAAAGGTCGTAAGCACGTCAACGTCGGGGCTCCCGTCGATCTCGGGGACGCTGTCAACAAGCAGTACGTAGACTACTCGTGCTTACGTTTCACACAGCTGGTACCGAACAAGAAGAACGGAGCTGTCGTCGACGCGCGGGACCATCGCATACAGTCTCTGAGGGAACCGATTCGTGCGAGAGACGCTGCGACCAAAGTATACGTGGACTCGAAAATAATACCGAAGGATACGAACTCTAACCTAATGGTCGGCAACGTGCGGATAACACAGTTAGCGCCGCCAGTCAACAACAAGGACGCGGTGAATTTGGAATTTTTGAACCGACACACGATCACCGCGGTAAACGACGCTTATTTCAACGCACAAGGAAAGACTATTCTAAACGTCGGCGACGGTGGCGCACGGGCTACGGACGCGGTGAACGCACGTCAATTGGAGGAGGCGAAGCGGTACGCGAAGAGCGAAACGTACAAACTCGCAAAAGTGTTCCAACATCGTTGGGAGAAAGTGGTATCGTATATCTATAAATTGCATAAGCACGCAGCTCGTACTTCACTTGGTGCCGAAGAGGCGGACTTACTACTTACGAACAAGGCGGAGACGAACGAGTTGATTAGTGATCTGGACAAATCTAAGGACGAGCACGATTGGAGATCCCTTTATCGAGAGCAAGCGAAACAGTAGTCATGTACGAACTACGTAGCCGAAAAAAAAGGGAGGGCGTGGTCTTATCGGAAAAATAGTTAAAAGCGCGGTACCATTCGTTGCGAAGTCAGTACCTACACTGATCAATCGAGCGGTGGACGTATTACCGGTGGAACTACATCTGCCCGGCTACAGGTTTTGTGGACCCGGAACGAAACTAGAGCAGAGATTGGCTCGCGGTGATCGAGGAATCAACGAGTTGGACGAAGCTTGTCGTGAACACGATATCGCTTACAGCAAGTACAAGGACAACGAACGACGACGTGTAGCGGATCGTGTGCTAGCCGGTAAAGCGTGGGAACGAGTGAAAGCTTTGAATTCCGGCATCAGTGAAAGAGCGTACGCGGCAGCCGTAGCAGCAGCGATGAAGGCGAAATCGGCGTTAGGCAGCGGGCTATGCTGTGGTGGCGGTGTGCGTAAACGTCGCACCAGACGACGCAAGCCGGTTCGACGCACGATAATCAGGAAGAGGAGGAGGAGGACAACGACAACTGGGACAGGACGTCGACGAAGACGGGCCGATGGTAAAAAGGCTTCAGGACTATACCTTGGGCCGTACCGAAAAAACTAATCAAAATACCCGTGCGTCCGTTGTCCGATCGAGATCTTTATGAGTACACGAAACTATTGCGTATACCTTATTTCAGAGGCGTGTACATGCGCGACACACTTCCTAGTACATCACCGTGGGAGAACGAAAGCGCAATCGTGAATCTGGACGACGCTACCGGACCGGGCACACACTGGGTATGCTACAAGAAGCGAGGCGACAGAGTCTGGTACTTCGATGGATTCGGCAATCTGCGACCTCCTGTCGAGCTAATACGGTACTTTGGATCGAACGTGACCAACGTTCATTACAATTACGCACAGAAACAGCCATCGAACACGGTCATCTGTGGACATTTATGTTTAGAGTTTTTGACATCGAACGATCAGTAAACGACAAGATGTCTTCGCTTACGGTCACCGTCACAGGAACGGATCCAAGCGCACTGGTTTGTGACTTTTTTCCACCGCTTAAACTGACGAACGGTGAATGGTACGCGGGACTGCTGGACTTTACCACGTACAACTCTATACCGAACGTGGAAAGCGGAAGAAACAACGTCTTTCCCGTACTAAAGGGAGCACGTAAAACGTTAGAACTCGTCAATATACCGACCGGTGTGTACGAAATCAGCGCTATCGAAACATACCTGAAGAAAGAACTAGCAGACCCAAAATTTTCTCTACAACCCAACAACAACACGTTGAAATGTGAAATTTATTGTTCATACGATATCGATTTCGGATGTACGGAACACACGATCGGTACATGTTGGATTTTTCCAAGAACCGAAAGTTAGAAGCGTATATATTACACACGTCGGACGTGCCTGTAAACATTAACAAAGTGAACGTTTTGGAGATAAGGTGTAACGCTGTACAAGGCTCGTACAAGACGGGACGAAACGAGCATATACTGCACCCGTTCTATCCAACGGTTGAGCCAGGATTCGAGATAGTAGAAACGCCTAGAAACGTCATTTATTTTCCACTTAACGTACTACACTTGCGTAACGTTACACTGTCCGTACACGATCAGGACGGCGATATTGTGAATTTTCAAGGCGAAGTCATCACCGCACGTATACATTTGAAACGTGTGTAGTAATCATGGGAATTTATTTCACCGATACCCCCGTGATGAAGAGCGGTGGCGGGGGCGGCTCGCACCACGAGATAAAAGAGGTCAACACTTTTGGAAAAGGTATCAGTAGACGTTCGTCGTTGACACGGTTAACAGCAACTAACCGACGCTACCTGATTTCATTAGGATTCAAAGTCAAGAAAAACAAGTAATATGGCGGACAGCGGTATCGTCTTATCGGTTGAACGTCGACCATTCTTCGAAGACAACATCACGCATTACGAATATCATCCTCATGCACCGTACGCGTCAGCGTCACGATACGGAAATAACGATGAGATACGCATACCTATACTGCAACAGGAAGTCTTCACTTTACCGATGGAAAGTTTCCTGTACGTTGAAGGCAAATTGAGCAAAAAGACCGACAGCACCGGTAGTGTGAACGTGAAAATGATCAACAACGCGATCGCGTTTCTCTTCGAAGGAATCCGTTACGAACTGGCCGGTGTGGAAGTGGATCGTACCAAGAGCGTCGGCATCACGTCCACTATTAAAACCATGCTATCTGCCGGCAAGCAGGACATTGTTTCGATGCAAAACGCCTGTTGGGTTGCTCCTACAGCTAACGAGATAACACCGACCGGCCAACACGAGGAATTCAACTTTTGCATACCGTTGAGGATGCTGATGGGATTCGCTGAGGATTTCACGCATGTTATTTTAAACATGAAACAGGAACTTATACTGTTGCGCACTTCCAGCAACGTTAACGCTTTGTTCTCGTCCACGGATGCGCCCGCTAACGCCGATATAGAACTGACCAAAATCTCTTGGATGATTCCGTTCGTGTACGTGAACAACGAAGTACGGATACGATTGTTGGATATCATACGCAAGGACCTACCGCTATTCTTACCGTTTCGTAGTTGGGAACTGCACGAGTATCCGGCTTTACCGACGACCGACAGACAGACTTGGACAGTGAAAACAACTACACAACTGGAGAAACCACGGTACGTGATACTCACCTTTCAGACCGCCAGAAAAAACAATCTGAATAAACACGCAGGTGAATTCGATCACTGCAATGTGACAAACGCGAGACTCTTTCTGAACGACAAATACTACCCGTACGATAACCTGAACCTGGATATCGATAACGGACGTTACGCATTGCTGTACGACATGTATACACGATTTCAAAAATCGTACTACCACAGAAGTCAACCCAACGTACTTCTAACACCTACAGAGTTCATAGCAAAAGCACCGTTATTCGTCTTCGATTGTAGCAGACAGGACGAATCGCTCAAGTCATCACCAGTCGACGTCAGATTGGAATTCGAGTCATCGACCAATTTCCCCGCTCAGACAGCGGCCTACTGCTTGATACTGCATGATTCAATAAATGTGTACACTCCGTTATCCAACACGGTGCGCAGACACAATTAAACGCTTACTATATATTAATGTTTTTTTTTTTTTTACTGTAAATAGAAATTTGCTTTTTTAGAATGTAATTTTTAATTTAAAAAAAATGTAATCAATTTTCATGTATTTTTATTTTATTGTAAATAGAATGTAATGTAATCAATTTTCGTGTATTTTATTTTTGTGGAGGGGGAAAACGATTCTCCTCTTCTCCCTATTCTTCGTTCAGTGTTTCATCAGCACGAGTCGTGAGTGGACGTACAAGATGCTTTCACACGATATCTATGTTGACGATATCAATCACAACAGCAACAACCGCTATTTCAAACAATGCGGTGAAGCGGCAACGACTACATCAATCAAGTCCTTATCACCGGACGATAAAGAAGTACAGGTCATCTTAATTCAAAAAATCACATCTCCGTACCCGCGTTACAGAAACTTGGAAAACCGTTTAAAGAGTTTTAAAGAATGGCCTGTATCGTTAACGATAACACCTAAAGAATTATCAGAAGCGGGTTTCTTTTACACCGGATGCAACGATAGAGTGATTTGTTTTTGCTGTGGAGGCGGATTAAACAAATGGGAACGTGGAGAATATGCTTGGATGGAACACGCACGACATTTTCCTGCGTGCTCTTACGTAATGTTAATGAAAGATAAAAATTTTATCCTCAAGGCACTGGGTATCGTTACCGAGGCGCAAGCACCAACAGCTGTAGCAGTGACAGCAAAGAACGAACAACGCACCGACACGATCAAGGAGAATATAAAAAACGTAGAAGAAAGCTCGAATCGTGATACGATGTGCAAAGTCTGTTACACACAAAACGTGGAAGTTGTACTTATTCCCTGTCGACATTTTATTACATGTGTGAATTGTGCCATAACCCTACATAATTGTCCCTTATGTAGAACCGCATACACTGCTTACATGAGAGCGTATTTCTAGTTCGTTTTCACGCGTCTATTGAACACCAGGTTTGAAAATATATATATATATATGCTGCTGTTACAAAAGTATTTTATACAACCTCCGCTAATATCGCATACCTCAGTGTTTGAACAGCACGCGTTGAAGACGGACGCATGGAGCTGCTATCTCCGTACGAGTACATACGCTGCAGTGACTTAAAGCATACAGTACTGTACCCTATAGAAATTTTTGTATACAACGTTCTGACATGTAAATTTGTTGCACTGATCCGTGACGAAAATATAAAGTACAAAATAAACGTTCCGAACAAATTCTTTACGAGCGTTTCACAATATACAACGTGTCTGTTCCGTAAGACGGACGGATCTGCAACGTTCCTAGTAAAACCAAACACGTTGTATATAACGAAAAAAGGATATGCGAGGATAAACTAGCAGTCATACTCGACTTTCACTGTTTTATCGACAACGATGGAAACGAACTCGTTAAGGAACTAGCCGTTATGGACGTCACTGCATTTGCCAGCAGGCATTGGATATTTACACATCCAGTAGAGACGATTGTTTCGAATCACAAACATGTGAGGACAAACAGATGGTTAACAGACCATTATCATGGACTAACGTGGACGGACGGGGACACATCGTACGAACATCTTGTACCGATATTAGAAAAGTATACGTTTCCTTTTAACTTCGTGTTCGTAAAAGGATTGCAAAAAAAAGATTTCTACAGAAGCGTATCGTGCATTTTAATATTATAAATTTAGAAGATTTCGGTTGTCCCAAACTCGATCAATTACAATCAATACACGGAACAGCCTGTCTCACGCACCGCTTATGTCCGGAAATATGTACAAATAGTAGAGTACACGCTTTACGCGAGTGGGTTGTGTCAGATTTTAGAATAGTCAATACGTTTCTGATAAATTACTAAAATTATTGTTTAGCGCTTACATAAAAAAAAAACAGTCGTCGCCTTTCTATCGATTACATCATCTGTCTAAAAATAAATTAGCGTGTTCAAACAAGCGCGACCGCTGTCTAGTCATATAAAACAAAATAACCGACACCCCTCTTCCCCACCTACCCATCGAACCGTGAGAAATCAAGTTGCATCCTGTTCACACAGTTAAAAATAAATTAACGTCGGCGACATGTTCGAACAAGCACAAGTGCTGTCTAGACGTATAAAAAAATAACCGACTCCCCTCTTCCCCACCTACCCATCGACCCGTGAGAAATCAACTCGTGACCTGTTCACACGGTTAAAAATAAACGCTTACTGTGCGTTGAGTGGTTTCCCCCTCTCCGGTTTCCACCTCCACAACTACCTCCCTATATATTCCACTGCGCACAAGCGTTATTCGTTCATTCGTTGAGAGACGTGCCGCAAATTATTATAAGTTCTTTATTTTAAAATGGCATCAATCACTGAAAAGTTTGCTACTATTAGCGCAATCGAGTATAAAAAAATAAAGGAATTGATAATCGGTGTAAAATATCCGATAGAAGAAATGCAAAATATAGACGCAAAATACGGTAAAACTGTACTCGTCACTCTTCAAGATTACAAAGACCCTAGACTAAAATATCGTGTATATCTACCAAAGAGATACGCAGGTGTTTTTGAAGATGAGGAATTAAAAAATTTATTACCGTGCTCGCTGCAACTAATTTATCGCGGAGAAAAGGATAGAGCTTACATAGTAGAAATTGTACAGTAGTATAGAATGGACATCTTCATTTGTCACGTACGATTACATATATATATATATATATTAACATGTACTTAGTTCTATTTCATTTAATTATAAATAATATATGTGATTACACATATTTCATTTGATTATGCCTAGATAATAAAACAAGGCTTACATGTTGTACACTTTAGACATCTTCAGAATTAACAAATATATTTGTACATAATTGTCATTGCACACGTTTACCAATAATATTTAAAATAATGTGCTTACACATAATTCATTTGATATAATTGTATACAATTGTATTTTTTTTAATTGTCACTACTGTGTGTGTTTATTTCATTTTTTGTACATATTTGTCATGTCATAGTGCACATGTTTACATTTTGTAATTTTCACTACTGAGTACGTTTACATATTATGTATTTTAAATTGTAATATATTTTGATTACATGTATTTTAATTATTTGTAATTAAACAGTATTGCTTTAACCTTTTTATTGTTTTTTTAATTTCAAAATTCCTTGGAACATTAACACTATTCTAAAAAAAAATCAATTTTATTAAACAATAAGTGTATGATTATAATATACTTTAGAAATTAAAGAATATTTAAAAATCAAACTGACCTTATACAAGTTCCAGTTCAGTCTCGCGACGAACTATGTGGCTTGGAGAGCAGTTCGTACAGGCTTATATATAGTATTTCAAGGATGTACACGAAAGAGATGGTAACAACAAAAAAAGCTCCCACACACAAAGTCATGAACACGCACTTAGCTCGGTCTGCGTTCTAATTCCCACACGCTGTGATAACAGATGGTGTCAGACATCCTGTTTGTTCTGTTATTAAAAAAAAAATTTATGTACGACCACGTTCACACGCTGCGATAAACAGATGGTAATACAGACGGAGCCGATTACATCATCAACAAAAAAAGTAACAGCTGCCACGCACACTTAGCTTGGCACACAATAATTTATGTACGCCTTTAAATTCGTTCACACCCAACATTAACATATGTTCAGACAGACGGCGACAATTAATTATACGCTCAGACAGACGGCGACAACTAACAGATGGCGGCAATTAATTCTACGCTCAGACAGCCGGATGTAATTAATTTAGCGACTCGCTAAACAGATGTCTAGACAGCTGCAAAATGCACGTGGGAGTCAACTGCTACATTCAAAAAAATGCATGTGGGAGCCAACTACCGCTTGTCCCTATTATATTACATACACACCAGTAATAACGAGTGGTCTGTCAGCATTCTGTTGTAAAAAATAACTCCACCATATCATGTGTGTTTCTTACAGGGAAACTGACAGTTCATTGCTGGACGTCACACGACGGGAAATTCAAAAATTGTGGTGGTGGGAGTAACCATGTTTTTTTTTCAATCTGTTTATACATTTACTTAACACATATACACAACATCGACGATATCGGCACGGCAGTGTAAATATATACGAAACCAGTACACTATAACACCGAGTTGGCAACAATGGCGGCAGTTATATATTCAACCCGTACACTATAACACCGAGCCGACAACAGTTGGCAACACCGACGCTTTTCCAACATGGCCGAACTTTCGGAAAAACCCCTTACATATACATAACCATACACTATAACACATGCACGAATCGGCAACCCGGCCGTACCTTAACCACTACACTCTTACACCACTTGACAACATCACCGCTTTTCCAACATGGCCGCCGCCGACACACCACGACGGGCGGCCATCAAGCCGCCGCCCAGCGACGATGACGACGTCAACGACGACGTCAACGGCGAACGGCGAACGGCGAACGGCGAACATAGCCACGCCTCCGCCAATCAACGCACACATTACCCCACTTTAGGCGGCGCCGACGACAACATGGCCGAAAGCCAACTACCGCATGGTTACCCCCACCACCACAATTTTTGAATTTCCCGCCGTGTGACGTCACTTCCGGGGTAGAACTCTCCGTTTCCCCCTACTTCCAGATGTAACCTCAAATTTTGTGCCCCTTTTACGAATAAGTTACTCCTGGTAACCCCTTTAGCATTTATAACCGTTTTATGTGTGGCACATTTACTGATACCTTCCTTAATTAAAGAAATACTAGCTCCAGTGTCTATTATAAATTTACATAATTTCTTTTCAATTTCACCCATAATTACTAAATCATTTAAACCGTTAGAAGAGATTGTAGGTATCAAATAACTCGTCCGTTCGACTTTGCCGTGTCCTAAGTCGAACTGCTGGCGTTTGGGTGTGTATTTTGCTTACTATTGCACTTACAAGCGTAATGCCCCTTAGCATGACAATTATAGCATTCTATGTTTTTCAAAGCCCTTTTTTGTGAATTGTTATTATTTTTATTATTACGGTTCTGATTTTAACTGGTACTGCGTGTACTATGTGGCTGAGTTTTACCACTAGCTTCTCTTGATAACTTTTAAAACCAATTCTTAGCTAAGTGACCTAACTTCTTACAGTGATAACAGGTGACACTAGTCACGAAGACATGTCCATCGGCATTATTTCTCTTACCATGTCCCCAAGAAGTATGCTGCTGTTGTCGATCAGCTGAAGCCACAGTATTAGCGATCTGAATTGCCTCCTGCATAGTGTTAGGTAATCGGTATGGTACTTGCTGTCCCACAACACTTTGTAGGCCATTTATGTATGCAGCTAAAAGTCGACGCTCCGCCTCTTCCTCGATGACTTTCTGCTCCATAGGATCACCAACCTGTCTAATAGTCTTTGAACATAAATTTCGGCAACGATCAGCAAAAGATTCTGGGGTTTCATCCTTACGCTGTGTCGCTGACTGAAGTGCTGTATAATGATACTGATCTAACAGCTTAACTTTAAATCGTTCAATAAAACACTGTTTAAAACGTCATACTTTAAATCTGCGTTCTGTAGCTGCGGACAACTGTTATAATACTATGCTGCAGGTCCCCTTAATTTTAACGAAACGATGCGAACCTTAACAGAATCGTTCCAATTGCCTATTTTCGCGGCATCGTCAATCTTTTTAAAGAAAGCATAAACAGGAATACCCGTATCATCACCCCTCCAATTTTCAATTAAGTTTGCTATAATTAGATCCTTAGTGACAGTATCAGCGACAGGTGCAATACATGTTGTCTGCATACGCTCTTGTAACTCAGCTACGATACGTTTTAATTCAGCCACCTCAGACATTTTAGGCATTTGTAATCAAACCCTTAATAGTTTTATTTGAATAATTAGTTTCTATGATTCTTTGTAATAGACTTCGTAAGAGAGTCTTGCACCCTTCCAAATAGTATTGGGATCTTGGATTGGATTGGTGTGTTATAAACAGGTAAAGTGACAGAAGGACTACTGTGGGTATAATAAGCTGTTATAACTCCAACACGCGTACCAACCAGCATAAAAAGTTCGAACACGCCCCAAAAGCGGTCAATTAACCTTTGAGCCATTAACAAATCATCACTTAATTTTCCTTTAAATTCTTACTACTATTGCCCATCAATAAAGAGCCACTTCAATGAGAGAAATGTTCAATTAATGTAAGTAAATTAACATTCCCAAATTTAATATCCCAAATTCTGACACCAAATTTGTTGTAACGCCCTGGGCTGGGGCCTCACAAAGTGAAGGCACCAGTCGTGCGGACAGGATAGCTGTGGGAGTGGCTCGTTATTAAATAAGGCATTTACTTAGATTAACAAATTTCTTTAATTCGTTAAAGTAACTATGTTCGTTAAAAAGTTTTATCTTGATGAACAAATGACAATAATGACAATACAAATGAACAAAATGACAATAATTGAAGTGACATACTCTCGTTACAATAATTCAATTTCTTACTTGAGTGTTTTCACTAAGACATAATATTATTTTAAAAAAACATTCTTTATATACTGACTATTCTGATTAAAACGTTATAAAAGCTTTACTAACTATATTTCTGAATTTGGTACGTTACTACTTTAAAATTAGGCATAAATGATTAAGATGTCAATCATACAAATTTCTTAACAAATTTAGAACTCCACTGAGCACTTCTGAGTATAAATAATTCATTTGCCAAAATCGATTAACGCTTTACGTTTTACTATAAAAGAAATTAATTTAAACAAAGTAAAACAAAAAAAAAGTTGTAATTACGCTTTCGATGTGGCTCCATCGTTGACAGAAGATGTGCGTATAGTGCGCAGAAAAGCCAAAAAGTGAACAATTGTGTAAGTGAGCTTTCTTCCCAGTGCTCTCGTCGGTTTTATACCCTCGTGACGCAAAAGTCTCTATGAGTTAACGCCCAAAATTCAGCCAATCAGAACTGGACTTTGCACGTGTCTCGAAACGTATCAGGTCACACGAGAGGACAACTTGACATTGATTTTTGTGAATCAAAGTGGAACTCGTTCGCGAACACAGATAAGAAGACTATTCTTAGCTTCCTTGGTTGATAACTCACTACATGTGCCACAATAAAATATGGTCAGCACACTTCCTCACAATCGCTCAGTTTGTTCCTTAAAATAATTCTTTCCTTAAATAAAATAAAATAGAGTAACAAAATAATACATTAAGTAGTTTGAGTATGAGTAGAATCCTCATTTACAATTATATATATAAAGTCATAACGTGGAGTGTGCTGGGCACAACAGGAGAAAATGCTTGGATTCTGAAGTCGTACCTGACATGTACGAACAAAGTGGTTCTTGTGGCTGATTCAATGGTTGTAAAAATACTTTTCCATTAGAGCAGCACATCCCAGGCGATTAAGTTTATATTTTCTGGCTTGACAAAATTTGCATATCACATTCATTTTGCCAATAATTGTAACTTTTGGATGTCGAATAGTCATAATTTGGATCATACTGAAAAGCCTCTAAAATCAAGTTACCTCTTCTGCTCACTTGTCTGACTTGAGCATGCCGTATGCAGACATTTTCAAGCCGATATTCACGTTGTTCTGGTAATTCCACAGCCCTAGAGAGTCAGCTTGCCTCACGCGTTTCCGTTCGACGCGCTCACCATGCTCCTCAGGCGTTTCCGCGGTCCTTAAGTCAGTCTGCCTCAGACGTTGTCGGACAGTGCGCCCCCACTTGTTTCCGCGGCACTAAACTCCATCTGCCTTCTTCGTTGTTGTTCAAGCCGGGACTCACGTTCCTCGGGTGTCTCAGCTGCTGACAATAACCTTGCTCGTTTAGCAAGTTGTCTAGCTTATAGCCTATAGTCTATTTAATTCTGACAGATACTAAGTCACAAATATTTTAATTTTATATACTTTTTCGTTTCCATGTCATCTGTTTATTACACAAGTTGGAGACAATTACAGCAGAAAAAACAAACAGAAAGAAAAAGCAACTTCTTGTCCGGAATTGAGATATTTTACAGAAATTGCTTACAGAAACAGTCGCGTAAGAGAAGTTGCAGTAGTTTAATTAAGCTAGTTCTTAATTGAGCGTCTAATGAAGCTTGTTGCCTGCTTTACGTTTAATGCACCGAAATGAATAAGGGAGGCACTGTGCTAAAGAGGTACCAATGTGTGGCACAGGAGTTCTATGAAATAAATACTGTTTCAAATTACAGCCTATTTAACACACCACTATAATTAACATTACGTATAATGCGTACTATTAATGTATATTTTTATTTTCCTATTATTTTATTAGTATATATATATATATATTGTTACTAACTATATATATATTGTTCTGACTGATCGTCGTATGGTACAGTGGAAAACAAAATACAGACGCCAATGAAGTCACTAATCACCAGATTTAAATAACTAGGAGTGTCACTGACACAAATGGGCGGAGCATTTGATATTCGTAATAATTTATTTATCAATATTTTTACAATCAACAAAATATATTGCGGTGTACAAGGTCGCATAGAATAAATAAGTCAACATCTAGAGATGGAATGTTTGGCTTTAATCAAAGATCTTCTTAAATTTAGTATGCACAGAGTTTACTACAGTTTTTTAATACAAATAAATAAATTAATAGTTCTGTTTAAATAAATAAATAAATTACTGCTTCTTTTGTAAACAAAATTAATGAATAGTTTCTGTTGATCTTTAATATTACTTTAAAATAATTCCTACACACTAATAACATACACGTTAATTTCTATAAGTTTCTTTGTCTTAGTAGTTTATTATTGTTTTATTTAGTTTATTATAAATGGGTTCACTTTCCTGAATAAAATGAATGATGCAGTGTTTCTCCTGGTTTCCTGGTGAGTGTCTCCGGGTGCTCCATCCAGGTAGTCGTTAGGATACCGCCGCTCCTCCCGTGGATCTTCTTCAGGATCTCCTCCTGTGATTTAGCTCTCAGGGTCGTTGTACGGTTTGGGTAATTCTATGGCAATGTTCAATTATTAATAATTAGTTAATTAGGCTATATGGCACCGGCAACTTGATGTGTTCATAGAAACCTAATCGGACATTCTTGAAACTGTTACCGAATTAGCACTCGAATAATTCAGTCGCGCACTTTACTATTAGTGTTCGTAACTCCTGACTATCGTACTGGATCAGAATTAACGATTACACGTTATAGAGAGTAGCGATACTGCTTTTTCTGAGTACTACGGTAGGCTGCCTTGCATCTCGTCACGGAACAAATCAACTGATATATCAGCCCATCTGATTGGCCAGAGCTGCTCCCTCACCCTTATGCTACAGTCCAGATAATATTCTACTTGTAAGAAATTGCATATGGGTAATGTAAAACGTGCAAAATAAACCGGTATAATTTTTTTACTTTTCTTGTGGGTAATAAAACCTTTATTTATGAAAAACTCATATATTTCGTACATTGTATCATTAACAAATATTACTACCAGATTGGTCTTAATTTTGTGCATAATCTGGTATAAATCTTATGTCAGACATTTGATTTATATAAAAGTTATTTCATTTAGTTTGTTTTTTATTGTTAATTCGTAACACAGTAATTCACACGCGCACACGCGCACTCGCCATATGACTATGCATACGTTCGCACTATTTCACAACACTCCTATTTTTTATACAGTCAAAAACTAACTTAATCTAACAATTCTGACATGATTCTTACTGTGTATAATACAATGTTCCAACACGCAACTTTTACTTTTATTAGTTCTCATTGAAACATGCTATCACATGTTAAGAGTGAAATTTGTTATTTTATATGCAAATCTCACCAACATATGTATACGCCCCGACTGGGTTAAAATAAAAAATTTTTCTACAAATAATAAAAATTTTTTTTTTAATATCAACCCAAAATTCCTTGTAAAATAAATAAAATATTTAAACAAACATAATTAACATATTTAATCCCAGTGTAAAGAATTCCGTCTTGAACTGTCAAATTTTAATTCTCCCGCAATAATAGTATATGACATTGATAAGTAAAGTATGCGGTCGTTATCTCTAAACAGGTCTCAATGTTTACATGCCCCAGCTGATCGGTCAGTCAACCTTTCATTCATACTATGACATTTTGTAATAAAATTTTCTTTGCGTTCATTTATTTAAGTTTATTATTATTAAAACTCTTTTCTTTTAGTGTTGGAAGTATTTTCGAAGTGACGACGCGTGGAATTTCGCGATAACATTATTTTTCTGTTCATCGGGAACAATATACGTATATTTTTTCCTACCTTTTTTGGCAGTGTAAAGGGCCGTTAATACGTCGGAAGAAAGTAGTTGCAGATTTGTCTTCACTTTTCCCAATATTATGTGCTGTACTTTGTGTGTAGCATTGAATTCTTTCGTTCTTTTATTTATTTTATTATTATATTTCCTTTTATTACCGCAGTCCTGGTTCTGCATATTTATGTTAGGTCTATCTATCACCCTAACCTCAATTTTATCCGTATTGTATTTTTCTATCAGTTCATATGATTTAATCATATATGATTTATCTTTTTGCATATTATGACTAATTCTCTTTTGACTATTATCATTATTTAACATTTCGTGCCGCCTATCAGCTGGGTACACATCATTCACCTCACATATCTTATTAACATCATTATTATTATTTATAATTTCCTAACACCTATTGTTTTTCATACATACTTATATCGCTTTGGCTTATAATTTGTTTAATGGTTGATACTGTGAATGTAATACTAGGTTCCTGAGTATATTTGTATTCGTTTGTTTCTACATATGTTTCATAAGGCTCTGGACTTTGATCTATTTCGGTTTTGAACGTGTCCAAAAGTGTTTTATTTTCTTCAAAAAATTTGTTTTCCACTCCCTCCGTGTGGTCTTTTAAAATCTCCTCTTGTTTACGTGTGTGTTCTTGTAATCGTTCTTCAAGCTAACGGTTCCATTCACTAAATTGCCGTATAAGTATGGCCTCGAACGCTCTTAATAATTCAGGCTGACATTTTGCTATTTTTATATTATTTAAATTACTTTAAATTATTTAAATATGATTTTCTTTACGGAATTTATATGTGAGTGTACTAGTATTGATATTTTTAAAGCGTTATTAATGTAAGCAAAGGTTAACAATGAACTACTTATCTTATCTGTGCAATACCTTTTTCTTATCTACCCTTTAAAGCACTTAACATTCCGATATCGAGACTCATATACAAATCTTCGTTTCTTACTAAGACTGACCAATAAAATATGCGTAATACAGCAATTGATTTATTGAAATTTAAAACTTTTAATTTTTCACTTGATTTTTTTTTTTTATTTATCGAGCCCAGAACGTTGCGGCGCCAAAATTCTATGCGATGTACAAGGTCGCATAGAATAAATAAGTCGATATCTAGAGATGGAATGTTTGGCTTTAATCAAACATTTTCTTAAATTTTGTCTGCACAGAGTTTACTACAGTTTTTTTTTAATACAAATAAATAAATTAATAGTTCTGTTTAGATAAATAAGTAAATTACTGCTTCTTTTGTAAATAAAATTAATGAATAGTTTCTGTTGACCTTCAATATTACTTTAAAATAATTCCTACACACTAATAACATACACGTTAATTTCTATAAGTTTCTTTGTCTTAGTAGTTTTTTATTGATTTATTTAGTTTATTATAAATGGGTTCACTTTCCTGAATAAGATGAATGATGCGGTGTTTCTCCTGGTTTCCTGGTTAATGTCTACTATAAAACTGAATGAATAAATTACTGTCATTTTCTCTGTTGGTTCCATTAATTGCAACATTGTCTTCTTTTGTTATGACAAGTATTCTATAAGTTCTGGTACATTGATACAATGGAATTCCATAGAGTAAGTGACATGTTTCCCAAGCCCCGATGTCTCTTTCTCCGATCACTCTTATCGTCAAACTTGTATATGCTCGACGAGATTCTTCATCCGGACTTCCCGATTCAACGATTTCTTGAAACATTTCCGTCAAATGTTTCGAAGCAGGTTCTGACTTTGAAGCATATTTGGATACATATTCAACCACGTGGTATAAGGCGGTGACTATACTAAAATCAGTATTTGCTCTCCATGTTTGTGCGATGACAGAATTATACTGATTCAGGAGTTCATCATAAGATCTGACGTCATAGATAAACGATGACGTTGACTGACGTCACGGTCCTGCGCGCGCTCCCGCGTGCTCGTGACGCAACCACCCGTGAGTATACCGTTCAACCTCACAGTGGTCCAGCTCGGCGGCATTAGCCCCGTTGGCTCAGCGACGAGGACAAGAGCCGCTGAACGGCGGAGCTGGGACAAGTAAGCAGTAGTGGTTGTGACGATTTCATTAATAAAAAAATATAGTAATTAATAAATAGGTAATGTAAAGGCTGAGAAATTTTAAATTTTAATAAAATCGCACATTTAAACTAAATTTTATCGCTATCATTACATTATAATAATATTTAGTAAAGAGTTTTAATAATAAAATAAAAAGGAATACGAGTGTACAGATAGGGTAAACCTTGTTAATTAACCCTGCATAGACATGCACTAACCGGAATTAACTTGAATTCCGACCCCTAAACAAACTAATAATACTTGTAAATTTGACATTATTTAAATAATTAAACAAGACCACAGTAGTGTACTTTAATAACGTCTGTAATAAAGAATATCTCGGAATAATTAAGAAGTCAAACTTTAACCATTTAAATAAAGGAGAAATGTGGAACTATTTCGCTGCGACGCGTAACCTCCGCGCGATTAACTGACCCTTCCTACTTAGTTAGAGATCAGAGATGATGCGTCGTTCAACCAGTAAACAGCTCAAAGCAGAGCGCTGTACAAAATTTGTAATTTTTGTTAAATGTGGTTATTAGTTTCAAATAACCGTGTGAAGAGTTATAGAACGAGAATGTAGTGTGTAACAGAAAAAGGAATGTAGAAAGTTAAGTGCGTAAGGTGACATCTCCCAGTAAGAAATATAGTTAAAGTTACTTTAGAGTTGTACATGTAAATTCAGATACAACCGTACTATTACCAAATGTGATGTGCATAACTGTAAAATGTGAAGACGAAGACCTCAACTGTATTTACAATACCACCGAGAAACAGGACGACTTCATGACACCGTAACATCCGAATCAACATTAGTTGAGTCCGAGGACCTTCACCAGAAAGACTACCACGATGACAACCCACTACAGAGAGAGGACCGAAGAATCACGCGTGGAGGACAAGGACTAAAACCCTTAACTAAGAGGTGACGCGGAGGCTTGTCTTCCGTGGATATGTATCTTTTGAAATAGAAGTAATTGTAAACTAAAAGACTTTAAAATGACAATCTCTAAAGTTTAAGAATAAATGTTGTAACAAGTAATTTCAATAACCATAAGTTGTAAAGTAACACGTGTGATGTAGCGTTGGAACATCGCACTACGAAATGAAACCATTCCTCAAATGGTACAAAGAGTAATAAAGTAATTCATTAATGGAGTAGAGTAAACTTTAAATTCCTAAGTAATACATATAAACTCGGATCCGAGGTAAAATGCGCTAACTGTATTATAAATCTTAATGTAGAAAATCCATTGCAATTTTCACTGTAAGTTAAAAGTTGATATGTTATGTATAATCAAATAGACATAAATAAAGAGATTACATCTTTAGTACAATACTAAATTGAGTGCATAAATCAGCAGACTACCCCCCCCCCCCAAGTTCCTTGTATACTAATTGTTTTAGTGATTTGATTAATTTTCAGCTTGTTACAACGAAGGCAGCCTGTTTAATTGGCAGAACCAATTAATGCGGGTTCCCTATGTTATAACGCAAGTATATGTTATATGGTATTTTCGGTAAGGTACGACAATTAAGGATTTCGATGAGAATCGATTCTACAGTGGCTTCCGCTAATTTTTATTTTCGTCGATATCGTGAACAAACCACTTGTGTCAACGTAAACACTTGACTCAAGTGTATATGTAATTCCAAAGATTATAATAACCATGTACGATGTACTACGGTTGACTAGGACCTCCACCGATGCTACATATGATAACAGAGTATATATTGAACTGAAATTTTTACTGTCCGCATAATGTGTGATTACAGCTCTATAGACACTGGTATGTATGTACGCCGTATATTGGACGCTTACATACGTACTGTGCCTATTACAAAAATTAATTTTTCTAGATTAACTCTTCATTACCGTTTGTTACAGAATTGTTTGCAGAGATCGCTTCGTTTACCAATGACGCTGAGAATTTCCGACTCAGAGGACGATATGATGGTCATGGAACCGACACCTCAACCGTCGACTTCCCAGAAGAGGAAGATTTCGCAAGATTCGTCGGCGAGTTTGGGTCCACCGGATCTGACGTCGAAGTCTACCATCAAAAAGGTAACCAAGCGACGTCGTCCAGTGTTCAACTTGAAGGACTTCCCGGACACTCAACCGGAGGAATTCATCGAGATGATAGTACCGTACGTGGAGAAGGTGGATCTTCCAACTCTGCCGGAACCGGTATACGAGAGCAACCAAGCTGTTCCGGGGACCAGGAAATCCGTAACTTTGGAGAAGATGAAAAACGATCGGCGAGACTCCAGACGAGGATGCTCTACTAGAAGTAAGCCCACTTTTAGACCGTACCCGATGGCTCGACAATATGTTCGAAACAGGCGTTGCAGTGCGTCGGATCTCTCCGACCATGATGCCGTGCAACATTGCCATCGCTTTTCAAGATGTTTTGAAATGCTTGGATGCTTCTACACCAACTATGGAGAGTGTTTTGGACAATCTCCAATGTTGGCTAGATTTCTATTCAACAAAGCGAGCAACCATAGACCTTGTACCAGGTCTGTTGCAGCTGATTCAATACTGGAATCATATACAAATGAATATCACTCTACATTGCCAGAAACAGAAATTAGACTTGAAGACATCGCTAACCAACTTCATGTTAATCCATTGCGACCATTTATTATCCACGATTTGTTTCGAGCTTCCAGCGTGGGTGATTTGGCTGGGTTCATGGCGGAACTACAGCGGGCTAACCGAAACCAAAAGCATAACTCTGTCGGCAAAGGAACCGTGTTCATCTGTTCCTACCACAGAGCCGACGAAACCAACTTCAGTCATGTCCATGTCGTCCACGAGTGCAAATATACAAACTCCCGTTGCTGCTGTAGCCGACTACAGTACTTTCAACGACTGCCTGGAACTCGAAGATCCAATCAAAGAAGGACACTGGATGGCCTTGCTTGGGCTAGACTCCTCAGTTATCTACATAAATGGCCCCGGACACTCTTCCACTTGGAAGGTGCCGGCCGTAGATTCTGAAAACCTCCTCAAAGTAGAGTTGTATCCCAGGGAAGCACTGAAGAAGGTCAAACAGTCGAAAGAGATGTGGCGATCTGCCAAGTACCGCTCAAAAGTGTGGGTAAACACAAGCCAGATGCAGTACAAGGCCGCCATGAGTCTGTTGAATCAAACAATGACAGAAATGAAGACGAATTCAGCGTTGGACAGACGCCTAACGTTAAATCGGTCGTCAGATTCATCATGACTCATTTGACGAGTCCAGTGTCTGACCTTATCGGATCCCGTATATGGGTAACCGATAAGAACATGGTTTTGTGTAAAGAGACCGACCGTACTATCCAACTGGCCTTACCTTATGTTCATTATAAGTTAAATGAAATGTCAATTTATAAATTTCTAGAACATTACTATAAGTATAAAGAGACACTTGTGTATAACATAACCAGCAACACAACATACTTTGATATTTTTAAGAGTTTAGATATACTTATAGAGTTAATATCGTTTCAATGTAATTACTGTATCCAAAGTGTTATTGATTTCATGTGTATTGTATATAATGTATGTGAAAAGCAGAGTGGTAAACGTAACACAGTGTTCCTTAAGGGGCCACCAAATTGTGGTAAAAGTTATTTCACATATACTCTTGCACATTTCTTTATAAATTATGGTAACGTAGAATCACCTCATAAAAATAGCACATTTCCCTTCATGGACTGCAGTATAAAGCGCATCTTAATTTGGGACGAAGCATTTTGTGACCGTCAATATTATGAGAGTTTTAAAAAGTTAATGAGTGGAGAGCCTTTCAGTGTATCAGTTAAATTGCAAGGCAATAAAATAGTCCATAAAACACCATTAATTGTAACATCCAACAGTAACGTATTCCCAGATGACGAAATGTTTAACTGTCGAATGTATAAGTATCATTGGAAGTCTGCACCATTCTTAAATAGAAATAATTCTAAATCAATTCATCCACCTAGTGTAGATATATTGTTAGCTTATTGTAATATGTATAAAATGATGAAGAGAAAGAAGGCTATAATGCCGGATAATATATATGAACACATAAGAAATAAAATATGTGTAACATGTACTACTTGAATAAATCATTTATTATATCTAATACACTCTTGTCAATTTCAAAATTTTTATCAATTGCCTTTTCCAGTACCTGTTTCCCAAAATCACTATATCTAGGATCACTCTGTCTTTTGAAAACAAAATCATAAGCTGTTACACTACAACATATTGGGTTACAACAGTCATAACTTAAATCATAGTGTTCAATATAATCTTTAATATAATTAACATCAATATCGTGACACACAACACTCGAACACTGAGCAACTTCATTAAACACAAAACGCTTCATTCTTTTGAATGATAAAGTTTCATATGGCACCGGCATAGTGGTGAGTTTCACTGTTGCGGCCTCAGTAGACGTTGATGTTGTATCCGTCCGAGGTGCCACAGTACTGCTGGCTAAGGTCCACAAACTTGCATTCGAACATCATTTGGATCTCCACTTGAACGTAACTTATAACCCAAATAAGTTTGAACGTTTGCTGATGTTGCAATGCAGGTACCTGTAGTATATGTATGCATCTCCTTTGGTGTTATCTCTCCATACGGATATACAAAATCGAATCCATATTCCACTTCACAGTAAGTATCAAATTTCCAATTTAACACTAATGGCTGAGCGATATCTTCTGGAGCTGCACCGTCACTAGTGCGCACAGGTAGACAGCCGACGTGAAATGAAGGAGGCATTAGGCCGCCACCGTATTGATGTATACCATGTGACATACTGCCAACCTGTTCGATGTAACTATCGTACGGTACTTTACCTGTGAAGCTTGCAGGCTGTAATTCCTC
This sequence comes from Magicicada septendecula, assembly GCA_034769895.1. Taxonomy (NCBI): domain Eukaryota; kingdom Metazoa; phylum Arthropoda; class Insecta; order Hemiptera; family Cicadidae; genus Magicicada; species Magicicada septendecula. Next base: position 306,178,176 of record CM068376.1, on the reverse strand, counting down.
GGCACACAGATGTATTTTTATCGAGTTCACATTGTGACAAATGTAACGTTGTAGTAACATAATTTTTATTACCAAATAATGTGACGATTTTAAATATATCGAAAATCGCACAAATTAAAATTTTTAATTTTAATAAGTAAGAGTATCATACACCCTTACCTATACCCAGATTCCTGAATCAACTTGAAACTTTCCAGTACCAACACGCCAAGAAAGGTATTAAGTAAAGAATAATAATAATAATTACTTTAATTATTAAAAATGCGACTATATAAATAAAGAAATTCCTAAGTCATAATAAAGTAAACATAAAGTATTTACATTCTAATTAATGAATAATTAATAATATATAAAGTACGAACTATTTTCTTAGTGCGTAAATACGCACCAGCTTACTGAGCCTTCGCCCCTAAACTATACGCGCATTCGCCAGTAGAACTTCGCCATGACAAGATGTGAGTTTTGGTGTTGTGTACATACACGTAAGTGTATGTCCTTAAAAGTATATCCAGCGTGAGATGGTTTTATTGTGAATAATGTAGTGTGTAGAGGTAGTGAGAATACATACAGAAAGAAAAAGGTAGCCAACACATCTCTTTTAAAATATAAAATGTAAGTGTAAGATAGGTAACTACTAGACTTTAGTACTGCGAAGTGAGAACTATAATTAAAATAAAAAAATGTGAACTACAAAAGTCTGGACCAAGGAAAGTGAAACTACAACAATTGGAACTTCAAGTAAACAACCGATCTTCGAGAGCAGAAATAATCAACCCGATGTAGATTCACCAGGAACAACGTACTCCACCCTTAGAAGACGACAGGAGATGCCCCAAAGGATACAACAACAACATCATATGAAATTCAGGTGATATCAAACCACAACTTTTGTAAATTTCGCCTTAATAAAAGAAGTAACAAAGAACTTTAAAGAACTTTAGCAATGTAAAGAACAAATTATCAGATTTGTAAATTTTGTAATTTTGTAATGAAGTAATAGTAACCGCAATGTATAGATAAATGTAAGATAATAATGTAGAGTATCAACAATATTATTCTTCCAATAATATGGTTGAAGTTTTGATAAATTAATTATTTTGAGAAAGTTGAGACCCGGATCCGTGGTATTAAAACTAACATTTAGATAAGTAAAATTTTGAGATAAAACGAATAATATACTTAAGATCTTTGAAGCAGTAAAAGCAGAATTTACTAAAATAACTTTTCTTTAAAATCAAGCATAATATTTGATTTCGCTAACACCTAGTGAGTGAATAAATTTATGCAAACCTTGTCAATTTCCTATATCATAATTGTTTTGTAATTTGTTGGTAAGTATTTTTACTAACAACGGCAGCTAGTTTAATTTACTGGTAAAGAATTGAACTAGTTCCCGACTTTTGTGAAGTCGTACCAAGCTTTTACAGTACCAAAATTGCGCCACTCTGCTATTGTAAAAATAATTTACTTTGCTATTAAAAAAAAAAAAATTTAATTAATTGTTTACAGAGTGTCACATACAGAAAATTGCGCCACATAATTATGTTGCTGTGGTTGTGTCATTTTATAATTCGTTAACGATAACTAGGACAAACATAAATTTATTCACTCAGAAATAAAAAAAAAAATAAATTAGTAAAATTTAAATTATGTTATAATAATATTAGTATCGCTAGTTTGCCGTATTAAGCAAGTCATAGCTGGTAAGTATTAAATTCCAAACCAGTCGGTTCATGTTAAATACGTGTTGTGGAATGTAAACTCTCCCCTTTGTAAACACCCCTCTCATTCATAACCCCTCCTCCCCGTAAGAAAACAAAACCATATTAGACAAGCTCTTTCCTGTTTTGTATTGTCCTGAATTACCACCCTACGCAACTCGACGACACCCCAAAACAGCTGACTCTTTGTGCTATTGTTAAAGCAATGAACTTTCCGTATATGAAATTTCTCTCTACTAAAATGGTATTATCGTTTTGTTTTGATTAATTATATATGTCAATATTGAGAATTTAATTGTTGTGAGATAAGTTATGTTGATTAATTAAGATAAGATTGCATATGGAAGCTTAATATGAAATAAGATATATATGTGTATGTGTTTAAATGAATTAACGTTAAATATGTTAAACATTGATAAAACGAATTAAAGTAAGTGACATAAGATTTTTCGTTCGTAATACGTCGTGTATTTAAAGTTGTTGTTATCAAAAATGGCTCAATTTAACCCCGATTTGTTGTTGAAAGACGAATTAAGCTATGAAGCATTATTGCGTGGTCTTCCCTACTCTAATGTAACTGTCGCGGAACTTCGCAAGACGTTACGTGAAAATAAACCGCACAAACCCTGCGTGATGAAAACTCTCTCGCAGTAATTTTACGCACCACCCAAAGACTCGAGCATCTAACCCGCCGTATCACCAATTTGTTGAACTGGCCAGGTGATAAAGATACCCCTCATGATGTGCAAAAATTCGCCGAGGAAGCATTACAACAATTACCTGAGATAATGCGCGAATTACGTCGACGATCCGAATCGTTTAGATTAGACGAAATCGAAGAAGCAATGACGAAATTAAATATTTCACCTACCCAATCGCCGACTCAAGAACAGCCAAACGGTACTGCAAAACTTCAGATTCTGCAGGAATCAAACATAAATCCATTCAAAGAACGGTTAACTGGTAGTCAAGTAAATATTCAACCAGTAAACGTTACGTTACTCCCTAATGAACTAGAAAATATGACCCGTACCTACGAATTACCTTCTCACTTGCGGACTAATCAACCTGCGAGAAAACCTAGAATACCATCTAAGTAAGATAGAATACTATCTAAGTATTAAGAATAAAATATGTTGTATATACTTATACCGAAACAGGATAAGATTGTGCAACATCCTATACCATAAGTGAGTATAAACTCAAAACCCCTCGTACGAATACTAGCGAGGCCTGATCAACCTTAGCTAATGTCCTGCGAGAATGATATTATACATGAGAAATCTGATGACGATGATGATGATGATGAAGAGAGAAAAAGAAAGAAAGAAAATAATCCCTAGCGCTACAAACTAAAAGTAATTCGATTGTTCTTACAATACGTGATTATTATTAGTAACATACTCATGAGTATAACTCCGTAAAACGAGTGACCAATTCAAGAAAAAACCGGTAGTAGATGTAAGAATTAAAATAAGGTAGATTTACGTTTTGTGTATTTTATATAGTAGATGTAGTAGAATTTAGATGTGACATAAGTGTAAGATAATCAATTGATGAATAGGAATAGTCTGAGAGAGAGAAATTTCAGTATGAAATTTTGTGTCCAAATATAATTGTTAATTCGATTTTCTATTATTCCACCCCCCCCCCGTTTTTCATAGTTAAGTGCAGGAGGATGTGACGATTTTAAATATATCGAAAATCGCACAAATTAAAATTTTTAATTTTAATAAGTAAGAGTATCATACACCCTTACCTATACCCAGATTCCTGAATCAACTTGAAACTTTCCAGTACCAACACGCCAAGAAAGGTATTAAGTAAAGAATAATAATAATAATTACTTTAATTATTAAAAATGCGACTATATAAATAAAGAAATTCCTAAGTCATAATAAAGTAAACATAAAGTATTTACATTCTAATTAATGAATAATTAATAATATATAAAGTACGAACTATTTTCTTAGTGCGTAAATACGCACCAGCTTACTGAGCCTTCGCCCCTAAACTATACGCGCATTCGCCAGTAGAACTTCGCCATGACAAGATGTGAGTTTTGGTGTTGTGTACATACACGTAAGTGTATGTCCTTAAAAGTATATCCAGCGTGAGATGGTTTTATTGTGAATAATGTAGTGTGTAGAGGTAGTGAGAATACATACAGAAAGAAAAAGGTAGCCAACACATCTCTTTTAAAATATAAAATGTAAGTGTAAGATAGGTAACTACTAGACTTTAGTACTGCGAAGTGAGAACTATAATTAAAATAAAAAAATGTGAACTACAAAAGTCTGGACCAAGGAAAGTGAAACTACAACAATTGGAACTTCAAGTAAACAACCGATCTTCGAGAGCAGAAATAATCAACCCGATGTAGATTCACCAGGAACAACGTACTCCACCCTTAGAAGACGACAGGAGATGCCCCAAAGGATACAACAACAACATCATATGAAATTCAGGTGATATCAAACCACAACTTTTGTAAATTTCGCCTTAATAAAAGAAGTAACAAAGAACTTTAAAGAACTTTAGCAATGTAAAGAACAAATTATCAGATTTGTAAATTTTGTAATTTTGTAATGAAGTAATAGTAACCGCAATGTATAGATAAATGTAAGATAATAATGTAGAGTATCAACAATATTATTCTTCCAATAATATGGTTGAAGTTTTGATAAATTAATTATTTTGAGAAAGTTGAGACCCGGATCCGTGGTATTAAAACTAACATTTAGATAAGTAAAATTTTGAGATAAAACGAATAATATACTTAAGATCTTTGAAGCAGTAAAAGCAGAATTTACTAAAATAACTTTTCTTTAAAATCAAGCATAATATTTGATTTCGCTAACACCTAGTGAGTGAATAAATTTATGCAAACCTTGTCAATTTCCTATATCATAATTGTTTTGTAATTTGTTGGTAAGTATTTTTACTAACAACGGCAGCTAGTTTAATTTACTGGTAAAGAATTGAACTAGTTCCCGACTTTTGTGAAGTCGTACCAAGCTTTTACAGTACCAAAATTGCGCCACTCTGCTATTGTAAAAATAATTTACTTTGCTATTAAAAAAAAAAAAATTTAATTAATTGTTTACAGAGTGTCACATACAGAAAATTGCGCCACATAATTATGTTGCTGTGGTTGTGTCATTTTATAATTCGTTAACGATAACTAGGACAAACATAAATTTATTCACTCAGAAATAAAAAAAAAAATAAATTAGTAAAATTTAAATTATGTTATAATAATATTAGTATCGCTAGTTTGCCGTATTAAGCAAGTCATAGCTGGTAAGTATTAAATTCCAAACCAGTCGGTTCATGTTAAATACGTGTTGTGGAATGTAAACTCTCCCCTTTGTAAACACCCCTCTCATTCATAACCCCTCCTCCCCGTAAGAAAACAAAACCATATTAGACAAGCTCTTTCCTGTTTTGTATTGTCCTGAATTACCACCCTACGCAACTCGACGACACCCCAAAACAGCTGACTCTTTGTGCTATTGTTAAAGCAATGAACTTTCCGTATATGAAATTTCTCTCTACTAAAATGGTATTATCGTTTTGTTTTGATTAATTATATATGTCAATATTGAGAATTTAATTGTTGTGAGATAAGTTATGTTGATTAATTAAGATAAGATTGCATATGGAAGCTTAATATGAAATAAGATATATATGTGTATGTGTTTAAATGAATTAACGTTAAATATGTTAAACATTGATAAAACGAATTAAAGTAAGTGACATAAGATTTTTCGTTCGTAATACGTCGTGTATTTAAAGTTGTTGTTATCAAAAATGGCTCAATTTAACCCCGATTTGTTGTTGAAAGACGAATTAAGCTATGAAGCATTATTGCGTGGTCTTCCCTACTCTAATGTAACTGTCGCGGAACTTCGCAAGACGTTACGTGAAAATAAACCGCACAAACCCTGCGTGATGAAAACTCTCTCGCAGTAATTTTACGCACCACCCAAAGACTCGAGCATCTAACCCGCCGTATCACCAATTTGTTGAACTGGCCAGGTGATAAAGATACCCCTCATGATGTGCAAAAATTCGCCGAGGAAGCATTACAACAATTACCTGAGATAATGCGCGAATTACGTCGACGATCCGAATCGTTTAGATTAGACGAAATCGAAGAAGCAATGACGAAATTAAATATTTCACCTACCCAATCGCCGACTCAAGAACAGCCAAACGGTACTGCAAAACTTCAGATTCTGCAGGAATCAAACATAAATCCATTCAAAGAACGGTTAACTGGTAGTCAAGTAAATATTCAACCAGTAAACGTTACGTTACTCCCTAATGAACTAGAAAATATGACCCGTACCTACGAATTACCTTCTCACTTGCGGACTAATCAACCTGCGAGAAAACCTAGAATACCATCTAAGTAAGATAGAATACTATCTAAGTATTAAGAATAAAATATGTTGTATATACTTATACCGAAACAGGATAAGATTGTGCAACATCCTATACCATAAGTGAGTATAAACTCAAAACCCCTCGTACGAATACTAGCGAGGCCTGATCAACCTTAGCTAATGTCCTGCGAGAATGATATTATACATGAGAAATCTGATGACGATGATGATGATGATGAAGAGAGAAAAAGAAAGAAAGAAAATAATCCCTAGCGCTACAAACTAAAAGTAATTCGATTGTTCTTACAATACGTGATTATTATTAGTAACATACTCATGAGTATAACTCCGTAAAACGAGTGACCAATTCAAGAAAAAACCGGTAGTAGATGTAAGAATTAAAATAAGGTAGATTTACGTTTTGTGTATTTTATATAGTAGATGTAGTAGAATTTAGATGTGACATAAGTGTAAGATAATCAATTGATGAATAGGAATAGTCTGAGAGAGAGAAATTTCAGTATGAAATTTTGTGTCCAAATATAATTGTTAATTCGATTTTCTATTATTCCACCCCCCCCCCCGTTTTTCATAGTTAAGTGCAGGAGGATGTGACGATTTTAAATATATCGAAAATCGCACAAATTAAAATTTTTAATTTTAATAAGTAAGAGTATCATACACCCTTACCTATACCCAGATTCCTGAATCAACTTGAAACTTTCCAGTACCAACACGCCAAGAAAGGTATTAAGTAAAGAATAATAATAATAATTACTTTAATTATTAAAAATGCGACTATATAAATAAAGAAATTCCTAAGTCATAATAAAGTAAACATAAAGTATTTACATTCTAATTAATGAATAATTAATAATATATAAAGTACGAACTATTTTCTTAGTGCGTAAATACGCACCAGCTTACTGAGCCTTCGCCCCTAAACTATACGCGCATTCGCCAGTAGAACTTCGCCATGACAAGATGTGAGTTTTGGTGTTGTGTACATACACGTAAGTGTATGTCCTTAAAAGTATATCCAGCGTGAGATGGTTTTATTGTGAATAATGTAGTGTGTAGAGGTAGTGAGAATACATACAGAAAGAAAAAGGTAGCCAACACATCTCTTTTAAAATATAAAATGTAAGTGTAAGATAGGTAACTACTAGACTTTAGTACTGCGAAGTGAGAACTATAATTAAAATAAAAAAATGTGAACTACAAAAGTCTGGACCAAGGAAAGTGAAACTACAACAATTGGAACTTCAAGTAAACAACCGATCTTCGAGAGCAGAAATAATCAACCCGATGTAGATTCACCAGGAACAACGTACTCCACCCTTAGAAGACGACAGGAGATGCCCCAAAGGATACAACAACAACATCATATGAAATTCAGGTGATATCAAACCACAACTTTTGTAAATTTCGCCTTAATAAAAGAAGTAACAAAGAACTTTAAAGAACTTTAGCAATGTAAAGAACAAATTATCAGATTTGTAAATTTTGTAATTTTGTAATGAAGTAATAGTAACCGCAATGTATAGATAAATGTAAGATAATAATGTAGAGTATCAACAATATTATTCTTCCAATAATATGGTTGAAGTTTTGATAAATTAATTATTTTGAGAAAGTTGAGACCCGGATCCGTGGTATTAAAACTAACATTTAGATAAGTAAAATTTTGAGATAAAACGAATAATATACTTAAGATCTTTGAAGCAGTAAAAGCAGAATTTACTAAAATAACTTTTCTTTAAAATCAAGCATAATATTTGATTTCGCTAACACCTAGTGAGTGAATAAATTTATGCAAACCTTGTCAATTTCCTATATCATAATTGTTTTGTAATTTGTTGGTAAGTATTTTTACTAACAACGGCAGCTAGTTTAATTTACTGGTAAAGAATTGAACTAGTTCCCGACTTTTGTGAAGTCGTACCAAGCTTTTACAGTACCAAAATTGCGCCACTCTGCTATTGTAAAAATAATTTACTTTGCTATTAAAAAAAAAAAAAATTTAATTAATTGTTTACAGAGTGTCACATACAGAAAATTGCGCCACATAATTATGTTGCTGTGGTTGTGTCATTTTATAATTCGTTAACGATAACTAGGACAAACATAAATTTATTCACTCAGAAATAAAAAAAAAAATAAATTAGTAAAATTTAAATTATGTTATAATAATATTAGTATCGCTAGTTTGCCGTATTAAGCAAGTCATAGCTGGTAAGTATTAAATTCCAAACCAGTCGGTTCATGTTAAATACGTGTTGTGGAATGTAAACTCTCCCCTTTGTAAACACCCCTCTCATTCATAACCCCTCCTCCCCGTAAGAAAACAAAACCATATTAGACAAGCTCTTTCCTGTTTTGTATTGTCCTGAATTACCACCCTACGCAACTCGACGACACCCCAAAACAGCTGACTCTTTGTGCTATTGTTAAAGCAATGAACTTTCCGTATATGAAATTTCTCTCTACTAAAATGGTATTATCGTTTTGTTTTGATTAATTATATATGTCAATATTGAGAATTTAATTGTTGTGAGATAAGTTATGTTGATTAATTAAGATAAGATTGCATATGGAAGCTTAATATGAAATAAGATATATATGTGTATGTGTTTAAATGAATTAACGTTAAATATGTTAAACATTGATAAAACGAATTAAAGTAAGTGACATAAGATTTTTCGTTCGTAATACGTCGTGTATTTAAAGTTGTTGTTATCAAAAATGGCTCAATTTAACCCCGATTTGTTGTTGAAAGACGAATTAAGCTATGAAGCATTATTGCGTGGTCTTCCCTACTCTAATGTAACTGTCGCGGAACTTCGCAAGACGTTACGTGAAAATAAACCGCACAAACCCTGCGTGATGAAAACTCTCTCGCAGTAATTTTACGCACCACCCAAAGACTCGAGCATCTAACCCGCCGTATCACCAATTTGTTGAACTGGCCAGGTGATAAAGATACCCCTCATGATGTGCAAAAATTCGCCGAGGAAGCATTACAACAATTACCTGAGATAATGCGCGAATTACGTCGACGATCCGAATCGTTTAGATTAGACGAAATCGAAGAAGCAATGACGAAATTAAATATTTCACCTACCCAATCGCCGACTCAAGAACAGCCAAACGGTACTGCAAAACTTCAGATTCTGCAGGAATCAAACATAAATCCATTCAAAGAACGGTTAACTGGTAGTCAAGTAAATATTCAACCAGTAAACGTTACGTTACTCCCTAATGAACTAGAAAATATGACCCGTACCTACGAATTACCTTCTCACTTGCGGACTAATCAACCTGCGAGAAAACCTAGAATACCATCTAAGTAAGATAGAATACTATCTAAGTATTAAGAATAAAATATGTTGTATATACTTATACCGAAACAGGATAAGATTGTGCAACATCCTATACCATAAGTGAGTATAAACTCAAAACCCCTCGTACGAATACTAGCGAGGCCTGATCAACCTTAGCTAATGTCCTGCGAGAATGATATTATACATGAGAAATCTGATGACGATGATGATGATGATGAAGAGAGAAAAAGAAAGAAAGAAAATAATCCCTAGCGCTACAAACTAAAAGTAATTCGATTGTTCTTACAATACGTGATTATTATTAGTAACATACTCATGAGTATAACTCCGTAAAACGAGTGACCAATTCAAGAAAAAACCGGTAGTAGATGTAAGAATTAAAATAAGGTAGATTTACGTTTTGTGTATTTTATATAGTAGATGTAGTAGAATTTAGATGTGACATAAGTGTAAGATAATCAATTGATGAATAGGAATAGTCTGAGAGAGAGAAATTTCAGTATGAAATTTTGTGTCCAAATATAATTGTTAATTCGATTTTCTATTATTCCACCCCCCCCCCCGTTTTTCATAGTTAAGTGCAGGAGGATGTGACGATTTTAAATATATCGAAAATCGCACAAATTAAAATTTTTAATTTTAATAAGTAAGAGTATCATACACCCTTACCTATACCCAGATTCCTGAATCAACTTGAAACTTTCCAGTACCAACACGCCAAGAAAGGTATTAAGTAAAGAATAATAATAATAATTACTTTAATTATTAAAAATGCGACTATATAAATAAAGAAATTCCTAAGTCATAATAAAGTAAACATAAAGTATTTACATTCTAATTAATGAATAATTAATAATATATAAAGTACGAACTATTTTCTTAGTGCGTAAATACGCACCAGCTTACTGAGCCTTCGCCCCTAAACTATACGCGCATTCGCCAGTAGAACTTCGCCATGACAAGATGTGAGTTTTGGTGTTGTGTACATACACGTAAGTGTATGTCCTTAAAAGTATATCCAGCGTGAGATGGTTTTATTGTGAATAATGTAGTGTGTAGAGGTAGTGAGAATACATACAGAAAGAAAAAGGTAGCCAACACATCTCTTTTAAAATATAAAATGTAAGTGTAAGATAGGTAACTACTAGACTTTAGTACTGCGAAGTGAGAACTATAATTAAAATAAAAAAATGTGAACTACAAAAGTCTGGACCAAGGAAAGTGAAACTACAACAATTGGAACTTCAAGTAAACAACCGATCTTCGAGAGCAGAAATAATCAACCCGATGTAGATTCACCAGGAACAACGTACTCCACCCTTAGAAGACGACAGGAGATGCCCCAAAGGATACAACAACAACATCATATGAAATTCAGGTGATATCAAACCACAACTTTTGTAAATTTCGCCTTAATAAAAGAAGTAACAAAGAACTTTAAAGAACTTTAGCAATGTAAAGAACAAATTATCAGATTTGTAAATTTTGTAATTTTGTAATGAAGTAATAGTAACCGCAATGTATAGATAAATGTAAGATAATAATGTAGAGTATCAACAATATTATTCTTCCAATAATATGGTTGAAGTTTTGATAAATTAATTATTTTGAGAAAGTTGAGACCCGGATCCGTGGTATTAAAACTAACATTTAGATAAGTAAAATTTTGAGATAAAACGAATAATATACTTAAGATCTTTGAAGCAGTAAAAGCAGAATTTACTAAAATAACTTTTCTTTAAAATCAAGCATAATATTTGAATAGCAATAAAGAGATGTTTTCGCTAACACCTAGTGAGTGAATAAATTTATGCAAACCTTGTCAATTTCCTATATCATAATTGTTTTGTAATTTGTTGGTAAGTATTTTTACTAACAACGGCAGCTAGTTTAATTTACTGGTAAAGAATTGAACTAGTTCCCGACTTTTGTGTTGTCTTAACAAGGGAGACGGCACAATAATATATCAGCTTTATTTCCATTCCTGTATGGTACGTACGTACGTCCATTACGTAGTACATTAACTTGTGGCCCACATTCCCACTCAATGGTCTGCCCCCTCATTTGATCAAATTGAAATAAATTAATGTGATCAGATAGTAATGGTAATTTCGGAGCTCCAGCTAATAGATCAGTATTCTGACAATAATATTGTGGTAAATGCACAATCTGACCGAAGCATGCAGGAATAATACCAATGGTAGTATCTGTACTAGAAAAGAAAGGACCCCATAACAATTCTCTGTAGGCTGGCCAATCTTCCTTGAGTGCTGTCGTCTTCATAGGGTTAGTAGCGTCAAGAGTAGGAATCATGTTGGGACTCTCTCATCCGTCTTTGATTTTTAGTTAAACGACCAATATTTGGACCCCTTCTCCGTCGAGGCATGCTATAAATAATACGTATTTACAAATTGATGAAGAAGAATGTATAGAATACGCGTATAACAGAAAAAAGTACTTAAAGAAAAAGTACAAAATTGAATAAAAAGTATAAGAATAATAATTTTAATAGAATTTGGAAAATTGAATAAAGAAGTATAAGAATAATTTTTCAGTAAAGGGTTAGTGAGGATCGGTCAAAATTAACACAAATGTTTACTTATTTGTGTCGACGTTTCGACAATGTTTATTGTCATCATCAGGACCTGTGTATGAATACAATAGAAATGTCAAACACAACAGAACAATTATTTGGGCGAACGTGTTCGTGTATGTAAGTGTGTGTGTATGTATAATTGTATATGTGAAGGAGTTGACATAATTTGTTTATGTCATCTTCAAATGTTTTCTTTAAGAAAACGAGAAAATTATAATGTCACAGAACTTAGTTTATACATTATTACAATTTAATATTACACTGTACACGTGTTACTTTCATTTCCTTCAAAAGTCAAATAATGTACAAGCGTCATCTGGTCCTGTTTTATTAATAGGGCGGTTGGTCTGGGAAAATTTACAGTTGTGTGTTTGGCGTCAGCAACAATTGTAAGTGCCTCACTGATCTTATTATTTAGTATCAGCTAGGTAAACATATAGCAATTCTTATAGACACATATTCTGATTAGTTTTAAACTCAGTACAGTGGTCATCTGCGTTTTGCATGATTTACACTTAGGTGACAAAAAGAAGAGAATATAATTGTTGGATTTCGTTGTCCATGACGTGTCCGTTACTTAACTAAATATCACTATAGTATTGACGCCGATTCGTCAATACTATAGTGATATTTAATATAATTGTGTTATATTTAATTAGTGATGATCGAGTGTGTAGTTGTGCTTGTGTGTGTGTGTGTGTGTGTGTGTGTGTGTGTGTGTGTGTGTTTGCGTGTGTTGTGCGAGCGTGTGTGTGCGTACACGCCTGCATGTTAGGCTAAGGGTATATATCTGTTTAGGATTGTGAGTGAGAGAGAGAGCGCCCGAGTGTGTAATATGAGTGTGAGAAGTTGTGTGAGTCTAGAAAGACACAAAGGCAGTAAGAGAGAGAGAGTGAGAGAGATAGAGAGGGAGAGAGGGAGAGAGAGAAAGCCAGATAATTTGAGAGAGGGAGAGATACTGACAGAGAGGTAGAGTGAGAGTAAAAGAGCATTAGTGAGAGGGATTATGACTACCGACATATACAATAACTACATGACACTATGGTACTCTGTATAGACCAAGTTCTAGGTAAATAACATTGTACAATAGTGTAAATATTAAGTAATAACCATTTTCATATAATAGATCTGTCATCTATAATGTTGTATTGTAATAGTTTGTAACTCTTCAATGTAAGTTGTTAAATATTGTGCCGGGACTATGAAAATTCCTGGCGCTGTTAGAGTTGTTCAGTGTGCCTGCCAATGCCTTGTCGACGCTTCGGCGACGTAATTTAGTGACCAGTCGCTTTGATCAGCTGTTGCTGTGTTTTGTTCACAGTTAGGTTAGCCGAAGGCTTTATTTTTGGCAAATTGGGACAGGGTTTTTTTATGCATTCATGTGTGACCAACAAGTTCAGGCTTCGGTTTCATTTCTTAGCAAGCCTTCAATCTGGACATTTCTGTTGGTCTGACAGCCTAGGATGTGTGTCGGGTTTCTTTGCATGCGTCTGTAAACTCTTAAAGACGTTCAGGCGTGTACACTTAATTATAATATTTCATTTTTATTTAATTATGGATTATCTGTGTTACGATTGTGTAAGCGTGTGTGTGGCCCGGGTTATTCGTTATTGTAAAACTTATACTTTTTAAAATTTTAATATGCTAGTTACTTCTTGTCTATGGACGAAATTTCTTGTTAACTCTTACTTAGTTAAAGCTTACTGAAATTAATTATTATCATTTAATGAAATCAAACCATTTGGATTAATTGGAGTGAATAAGATTGCCAAGTGATCGCGGTGTTTGTGTTCCGAGGCGAGAGAGTGTAATGTCTGGGTGTATTAACTGGCTGCTAATCCCCAAATAAAAATGTTATAAGGTCCCTGCATCAGCCAGGAGAAATTATACAGAAGAATGAAGTCGATCAAAAAGTCAACACCTTTTTAGAAAAGAATAAAGTAGAAAAAATTAATAAGGAACCTACGCCTCAATACAAAAAAGAAATAAGAGAAGCGATTGAAAATTCCAACATAATAAACAAACAAAAAAATGGTTAACAAAACACAAAATATCTGCACCTAAATTCAACCCAATTCTAAAGACACATAAAGCTGAAAAACCAGTGCGTCCTTTAATTTATAGTAGAACAGCACCTTCATACAGAGTGGCCAAATTTCTACAACAACTAATCCAAGATAATATCACGTTATCATCGAAGTCTCAAATCAAGAGTGGTTTTGAATTTACTAGTAAAGTGAAAGATTTAAATTTACCTAGCAATAGTAAATTTATATCATTTGATGTTTCTGGTATGTACACCAGTAAGTTATACCGAGGGATGATTTATTATTAGTATTAAAAAAGAATTTAGAAAAACCAATAAATTACGAAAAGATGAAGTTGAAAATTTGGTCAAATTAGTAGAAAAATAATTAACCAAAATTATTTCGTATATGAAAATCACCATTATGAGAACAAAAATGGTCTTGCAATGGGGGCTCCACTTTCATCAATCTTGAGTGAAATGTACCTACAGCACCTAGAAGAAATGTTATACTCACAACCAAAAATCCATTTATACAACACATCAAATATTGGTACAGGTATGTGGATGATGTCATCTGTTTATTTGTACGTACTGCTAGACAAATGGGCCAACTTCTAGCATACATCGACTCCATCAATTCTGACATTAAATTTACAAAAAAAAAAAGAGAATAAAAGCGAAATAAACTTCCTAGACCTTACCATAAAACGCCATGCAAGCAAACATCATTTCTCTATATACAGAAAAGATACTCGAACAGATATTACCATTTACGCAGAGAGCCACCATCCCTACTCATACAAAATTTCTGCATACAACAGCATGGTATATCGAGCCCTCACATATCCTCTATGCAGGAAGCAGTATGGAGAAGAGATACACATCATAAAGCAAATAGCTCAAAGCAATGGATATCAGCCTCAAATGATTGATAAACTTATTGAAAAAAAAAAAAAAATAAATCAGTAACAAATAACATATCAATAAAAAAGAAGAAAACCTATATACCTGCACATTACATTGACAACTCTCAAAAATTAGCTAGAACATTTGCAAAATACGACTATAAATTAGCGTTCAGAACAAGCAATGACATCTACAACAATCTGAAAATAAGCAATACAAAAAAGAAAAGCATTTATGAAAAAGCTGGAGTCTACCAATATCAATGTCAGCCTGCTAATTCGACAGAATGTGATGTACGGTGCAACAAAAAATACATAGGATTCACTTCAAGATCATTTAAACACAGATATATTGAACATATCAAACATTCTCAGCACTCAAATCCGAACTCAACAGTAGCCAAACACATAAAACAACAGTTTTGTGAATATGGTCCAATACAGCAACATTTAACCGTATTGAAAACATGCAGTGATAAAATAAAATCTAATATATATGAACAATACCGAATATACAAACATGTAAAAGAAGAGGGCCATGAAAATCTATTGAACATCATGACAGACTTCAAAAATCGTATCACATTTGAAATACTGCGGCAAAATGAAATCAACATTCAGTAATCAGCTGATATAATGTATAGAACGGAATGTAAACATGAACACTCTGTAACAAGATCAGTTCTCGGGAAACTTTGGACAACGACGTACGTATCAAGTTCATTAATCAATGTCTACGGATTCGTTTTTGTAAATAGTGAATGTTTTAATATATTGTGACCGCAAATGTGCTGTTTATGACCTGACGATGGTCTGTGACCGAAATCGATCGTTTTTAATAATGTGAGTAATAAAAAATTTTATTGAAAATCGTATGTATGGTAACTTTAGGCTATGAACAATAAATACAATACAATAGAAAATTGATATTATAGGTACCATTAGTAAACATTAAGTGTGTGTATATTATAAATACATCACATTACCATTACTACTACTTGGTTAGAAGAAGGCTAACTAACAACCAAAATTAAACTAAAACTCAAACCTACTAACAAGAAGAAGGCTACTATAATTTTTTTGTAGTTGCAAGGCTCCCACACACCCCTACACTCTGCCTATCCACCGAATAGGCTGGGACAGTAGGACACCAAATAGAGGAACAGGGGACAATGCGATAATTGAATAGAACGGTTCATAGAACGTTTGTATATTACACTTGAAAAACACATAAATCTGAGGGATTTATTGTGCCAAGTAAGAAGACACTTGTTCCCCGTTGAAACTTCTTTTTAGTCACTAAAGAAGTCGAGGACGTCAGCATAGAGGTTGGCAACTTGAATGTATATCACGACTGGACTACATTTTCCAGCGTATCCACCAATCACCATTAGGACAGAGAAGACATAGCCAAAAACGTCATCACTTTATTTCTAAAATAAAACCCAGCGGAAAGATTTGGAAATTTTAAATAAAGAGGGAGGACATCTCTTTCATATTCTTTGCTCTTGTTTATTATTATATACTGTACCGATTCTTGAAATTACCTCATGGATTTTCTGATTCCTGTTAAAACAATAAATACATTTTTGAAACTATAGATTACATTGCGGTAACATTACACATAAAAGTCTTTGCCACTTGGTTACAGTGACGTAATAAACGGATATGTATTGAAAATTATGACAGTAAAGAATCACGTGAATTCAATATTACTATAATATAACGGTACGAAGAACCATAGCGTAAGGTACTTTATAATATTAAGATTTCATATGTGTTGTGCAACAGTAAATGCTAGCGTTCAACACAGGAGCAAACGGCAACAATAACAGGTGTCAAATGAAAAATATTTTGGTGTTGTTAAAGTTTTTAATTTTTACCATATTGCTACGAGGGTGAAAAAAAGTTACGTGACAATTATCATACGCTAACAATCTAGGCCAATGGTTCCCAAACATTTTAGTCCGCGGACCCCAACAAAAATTAAAAACTTCAGGGACCCCGTCTGAATTCTGAATTAAAACAAACAGTAAGTATGATACAAACTCTTATATTTTAATTAAAATATATTAAATTCAAAATTCTCTTAACTCGCAAAATTATAATTTTAATCATATCAAACACAGTTTAATGTGAATAATGAAACTTCTTTTGAAAAATTAGCTCTGCAATGTTGGGTTTAATGTCCAATCATTTCAATATTAAGTCACTCTCGAGAGTAAGATTATTTCTTAACTTTGGTTTCAGGTAAGTAAGCTGGGAAAATGCAAATAAGTAGAAGAAAACTCAGTTAAACACTTTGCGAGTTCAGGATAGTCAGTCATTACATATAACCAGAAGTCAGATAGCAGTAATTACGAAAACTGCAATTTTAATGAATGGCAGTTGAAAGTTCTTCCATGAATCTTCTTCTTGTAGAGAAACAGAGAGGTTAGTTGACAGCCCATCACCAAATAGATTCGTTATCTACATGCGACTATCATTCGTCACTAGAAAATATTCCCTTAGCTGCAAGTGCAGTTGCTCCAAATGAGACTTAATTACGTTGAGGATCTCCTTTGGAGGATTTTATACTGACATCAGCATGAAATCTGCCATGAAAGGGAATTGTCCAAAGATTTCAGAGTCTAATCTATAAATCCACAGCTTACATTTTTGATCATCTCCTTTATCATATGTCGAATGAAAATAGGTTTATAAGCAAGATACAGTGCTTATACGTGGACTAAAACAGTGCGATCAGTTCTGCGTTGATGCTAACACATTCGGCTAGAAATGACGCTCTAGTCGATTCGGCTGACAAACAGATCTGCTACAGTACATGATTTAAAAACATTATTAAAGGTATTAGTTTGAAATTGCTTTTACAATTACAATTAGTTTGAAGAAACAAAATACTGGAATCTTCTACTAATTCACGATATTAATTGATGACTCGTTGGGCACTTGGTGAAACATATTAATACAAAGGTTTTGTAAAATATATAAAAACACTTGGTAAGTTTCACAAATTTTTTAATTGACTCTGACAGCTGTTTCGACTAACTTAAGCCATTGTCAAAGAGCGAGTGAATGAAATTACTGAACACAGTATGTTAGAGGAGTGTAGGTGGTAAACATCTGTTTAGGGCGTATCTGGAACATCTGTGTTGTGATGGCGAGGGGGGGAGTGTGTGCATGAGACAAGGGAAGGTCTGGTGTTTTTAAAAACTAAATACAATCATGAATGCAAAATATAAAATTAACTGAACTAAATATAAACTGAATGCAAAATTTAAAATAATGATGAACATTCAAAATAATATAAAATAAACTAAATTAAATAACAGATTTTAATAAAGGGGATACACAAAATTCAGTCTGTTCATTGATTAAATTTTTGTTATTTTTTATTGCTTTTTTAATTTCTAAAATTTCTAACAAATCCATTTTTTTACCTTTTTGTATGTTGTGGAGTAGTGTTATGTTTTTTGTGTCTATGAAGTGATTGTGTTGTAAGCAATGATCTGCAAAACCTGTATTAGATGTATTGGTTAAAATCGCCTTCTTATGTTCAGAAATGCGATGTTTCAGAGCACGGCCACATTGTCCGATATAAATAGCATCGCATTCTGCACAGTGTATTTCATAAACTCCATTTTTCTCCAGTGTGTTAGATTTTTCTTGATTATTGACTAGTAGTGAAAAAAGATTACGTTTGTTTACTGATACCATGTTAAGACCATGGTTTTTTAACCTATTATTAATCTTATCTGTTATACACGGAATGTAATTTGTTAAGTGAAATTTTTTTTTGTTACCCTGATCTGGCTCTATGGAATAAAATTCTTTTAAAGTAATTTTCTTCTGTTTTTTTAAAATTAAAGAGTTAATCGTCTCCTTATAGTTCCTTTATCCAAAGAAAATTTCAATAAAGAGGTAGATATTATAAAAGCCATAGCACAAAATAACGGTTATGATGAAAGAATAATTAACTCTTTAATTTTAAAAAAACAGAAGAAAATTACTTTAAAAGAATTTTATTCCATAGAGCCAGATCAGGGTAACAAAAAATTTCACTTAACAAATTACATTCCTTGTATAACAGATAAGATTAATAATAGGTTAAAAAACCATGGTCTTAACATGGTATCAGTAAACAAACGTAATCTTTTTTCACTACTAGTCAATAATAAAGAAAAATCTAACACACTGGAGAAAAATGGAGTTTATGAACTACACTGTGCAGAATGCGATGCTATTTATATCGGACAATGTGGCCGTGCTCTGAAACATCGCATTTCTGAACATAAGAATGCGATTTTAACCAATACATCTAATACAGGTTTTGCAGATCATTGCTTACAACACAATCACTTCATAGACACAAAAAACATAACACTACTCCACAACATACAAAAAGGTAAAAAAATGGATTTGTTAGAAATTTTAGAAATTAAAAAAGCAATAAAAAATAACAAAAATTTAACCAATGAACAGACTGAATTTTGTGTATCCCCTTTATTAAAATCTGTTATTTAGTTTAGTTTATTTTATATTATTTTGAATGTTCATCATTATTTTAAATTTTGCATTCAGTTTATATTTAGTTCAGTTAATTTTATATTTTGCATTCATGATTGTATTTAGTTTTTAAAAACACCAGACCTTCCCTTGTCTCATGCACACACTCCCCCCCCTCGCCATCACAACACAGATGTTCCAGATACGCCCTAAACAGATGTTTACCACCTACACTCCTCTAACGTACTGTGTTCAGTAATTTCATTCACTCGCTCTTTGACAATGGCTTAAGTTAGTCGAAACAGCTGTCAGAGTTAATTAAAAAATTTGTGAAACTTACCATGTGTTTTTATATATTTTACAAAACCTTTGTACTTCTACTAATTGTTTTAATATTTCAAAATTTAGATTTTAGAACATAACAATAGGAGAAAATTACGGTATATTCTATTTTTTCTTAAAAGTGTCTGCGGACTCCCTGTGACATTGTCGCGGACCCCCAGACGTCCGTGGAAACCATTTTGGGAACAACTGGTCTAGGCTGTTTAAGCCCGCACTTGTGGTGCGCTGTGCTCAAGGCCAGAAAGTCGCAAGTTGCTCTACACGTCATCCGAAAAGACACAGATTATGCTGGAATTTCAGCAGCGTATAGATATAAGCATCCATCGGCGGTCAGTTCAGTTTAGGCCTGGCGAGGTTAGAGTGTGGAGTGTTAGTTATTGTGGCGGCTCAGTGGGAAGTGATCATTGTGTTAATCAGTTAGAAATTATAATAAGGTTACATAAGGTTTGTTATGTGTTGGACAATTTAACTTGAAATATTGTATAATACTGCCCTAGTAATTTTCTGACTGGTTTTTGTATCTAATTAAAATTTGAATTATTGATTTCATTGGTGTCACTTATTCTGTTTCCACTCTACAAGACGGCGATCCCCTGTGACAGTCGTAACAATATTTATTGAAGCTGAATGGTGTAGAATATTGGTGGCTCGCGAACCATGTGCGGCTCACAGTACCATAATAAAGAATGTAATAATAATAATAAGTTACTACAAATTAATAATATAAAATACTACACACTACATAATACAAAGTAAATTAAAAGAACTGACGTCAAAATTTATACAAATATTTTAATTAAAATACTAAGATGTATTCAACGAACAATTTAATTTATAAAGAATTTCAGTAGCTACATGGATATAAGTAAATATATGAAATTTAATGCAGTAAATAAATAGATAAGTAACATAAATAACTGAAAGTATGTTGTTTTGATATAATGCGTTTACTGAGATTTAGTGTACCCAAATGAAAGATTTGAATATTTTTCATGTAAAAAATTATTAGAATACGATAATTTAATATTTAAGTTTTTATTATTATTATTATTATTATTAGTAGTAGTAGTAGTAGTAGTAGTAGTAGTATTACATAGATATAACGCTCTAACTCATGCACTGTAAATTTAGCTTCTGAAGGCAGTCAGTGGCGTCCTTACTACTTCCGTTAAACGTTCATCAAATTTGAAGGATTTTTACCTAGTGAATGTTAGTGTGGAACACAAAGCTACACATCGTATATAAAAATATAAATACAAAAAATTTTATTGATTAAAAGCAAGTTTGGTATCTGATATTTTTCAGTTTTGACAACCTACACATATTAATTAACCCTGATGAAATGTGTTTGGCTCCACAAAATTTTGCCATTCGCTTTCAGATCGACGGTTTGTTAGTACGTTTGTTAATACTAAGTGATATTATAATACGGACGCAACTGTTCAGAATATTTACAACATTTATGAATCGTGTCTTCGAACGTTACCGAAGAGAGTTACCGTAATAAAGAGTACAAGTGCAAAGAAAGGATGCAATTAGAAAATACTTTTGTAAATACAGAGACTAATTATCGACCAGACGAAATTGCTTTACACTATTAAAGCAGAGGATTATACGACAATGATAATATTTCTTACAGTTTTTGGTAATAGAATTAATTTTTAAAAATGTGTATTATCTTAAATAAAAGAATTCATTTAAGAAGTCAGAGAAAGCGGTAAAATTTTCTTTTCTCATGAGTAGCTGTAAATCTTGTATATTACAGCGGAAGTAGTAAACCACAGATTTTGTTGCATTGTGTAAAGTGTTTTTCCGAGTATTTATTGTGTTGAAACACTTGACTCTAAAATCGGTAATGTCAGTAATGCTGTATTTATTACGTGTACGGCTATTCCCAACCCACATGTCTCTAGTGTGTCTACGTGTGCGCTCACGCACCCCTTCTTTTGGTATCGTGTATCTGTGATTTAACTTTAGCAGCAGGAACATGTCTGAAGTAAAAGCTTTCAGTCATAAAAATCAATTTCAGAACAGTATAGTATCAGTCTACCTGAATAAAACATTCCTTCGTTCTGGCTCACTCGTTCTCTCTCTCTCTCTCTCTCTCTCTCTCTCTCTCTCTCTCTCTCCCCCTTCTCACTCTCCCTCCTCAAACACTCTTTCTCCCGTTCTCTCCATACTATCGCACTCTCACTTTTACACAAATAAAATATTTTCTTGAGTGTGCAGAGGCGCACAAACTTACACAACCCGATATGCACACGGCACACAGATTTTAACGGAACTCATGAGAGCCGACGGGGGGTTTGGAATTATCGGGATAAATCGAACTTTTTGACAAAATAAAGACCGAAGACACACTAATCTTTTTTGACATAAATTACACTTGTTCGCGCAAAGTTTGTCTCAGATTCGCACTTGAAATACTGTAAGTCAGTTTGCCAGGGTTTTAAGGAAAATTATTGCACGAAACCTGCATTGGACGATGATAATATACTGTTGCTTCTTAACATTTAGTAGTCTACATTTAATGAAAACCCTTAGTAATTTGTGACTGAACTATAATACGAATTCAAGTTAAAATGCTCTTCAAGACTAACTACTAACCAATAACCGTCAGCGTAATGTACTACTATATTTTGATGGTCGAATTTGATTAGGAAATAATTATTTAAATAAATGAATTGCTCAGTGTTAAAAGGGTATAACTGACAAGTTTTTCGATTATTATGTTTTGGCAGAAACGGATAATACATTGGATAGATGCATCTTTCAGCGATGAAACGATATTAAACAACTCAATATGTACAAATTTATGACGTTTCAAAATTTTCAATTTGTGTTAAAAGGACATTTCCGTGTTTAATGTGTCCTTTAATGTGAATGTGTCAGCTTAGTCGGCTGAAGAAGAAAAAGAAGATTTAAATTTTAAAAATTGATACCAATTGAATTTGATTTAATAAAAAAATCTTACTTATTAACAAAGTAGTTACCTGAAAGACGATGTATAAATTTTCGTTTTGTAAATTGAGCTAATGAGTTGTCAATAATTCCCAAATAATTCTGTTAAATGTTGATTACATTCAAACGTTAAATATGTATATTTGAAATGCAATAAACAATAAGTACTTACCGATAGCAGGACGGGAAGTTACGTAAGCCTGTAATAAGACTGAAAGCCATCGGGTGGCTGGAGGATTACTAAAAACGCGCGGCAGCTGCTTATTCCCATTAATGAGGCCAAAAAAACTCGTAAACTATCCCTTTAGGTCTAAACTAATAGCGCGCATTCTCAGTACTTTTGATCCAGCATTCGTATCCTGTTCAGTTCTACACTTAACGAAAACAAACAATTTCGAATTTATGTTATATTCTGTAACTGCATTCGAGTCCGTAGCTGCAGTAGTGACATAAAAATTTAACCTGTGTGCCATGACGTTATCATTTACGGGGCAAGCTATCTAAAACTTTAAAAATACACGACACCGTATTATTTATTCCAGTAAATTTAATTGGATTCTGTACTTATCTTGTAGTCCATTATCCATAATTTTTAAAATGTTGTTATAATTAGTTTATACCGCCAATCCACGCATTCCTAAAAGGAAAAATACATCTAGTGGTATACTATTTGTTGTTTTGGTTTATCGTTGTACACATCATTATTTTGAGAATATTGAGATACCAAAGAAGAGATGGTCGCACCAAGGAATGCGCAACGCATCGTAAGGTCCACAGCCTGTGGAAGAAGAAGAAGAAGAAGAAGAAGAAGAAGAAGAAGAAGAAGAAGAAGAAGAAGAAGAAGAAGAAGAAGAACTTATTGATGTGGCTGAAAAATGTCTTATCGAATCGAAATGCGACACCGAGATTAAGACAATTATTAGAATAACAGAGTCTATCATTATTCGACAATAGTTACATAGTGTGACTTGTAACAATAATATCAATTTATACTACAGATTATAGTAATTTAAAGATTATTTATATGATTAGTATTAATATTCAATTATTGAAAGTTGTAAAATTTTCTGCGCATAAAAACACCTTTGATAAAGTTGAAAATAGAAAAGGAAGTAGCAACTAGATTTGTAGTGTCACAGCGTTTAAAACTGAGGCATAGTATAGCCCCAACTATAATTGAACAAATCTCGAAGAGTTTATAAAAATTTTGAAGGAAAACTTAACCTACTGGAAGAGTACCTTCAGGCCAATTAATACGTTCTCCTATGCTGTGGTTTACAGACGATCAAGTAGTAACTGCCCAAGATTTTTAATTACTTGGATCAAATGACAAGAAACCCATGGAAAATACAGATTATAGTTGGGGTTAGAAATAAATATAAAAACGTTTTTTAAGAGGTTAAACAAAATAAACAGACCTATTTGAGTTGCCGCTACGAAGTGTTTTTATAATTGACACTTTTAAGTGCATTGTGATTTAAAAATTGTAGTTTTTTTATAGTTTAATATTATGTCAATTTCCTTATAATTGCTTTATAAATAATGTGCATCGGATTGCTAATAGTAGTTTAATCTGAACTGTACAAATAAAAAGTGGCGAGATCATACTTTTAACGGTATACCATATTAGTACAATATAAATATAATATGTTCTCCAAAAATAAAAGATGGTTGTAAAATATGGAAATTTATTTCCTTCAAATCGGTAAATTTAAATAGACTATTTGTAACTTAACTATTCAATACTCATAGTTTACCGGCTGTGTGCTGTTGGTTGAGGTTTGCTATTGTTTTTTGCAAACAACAGTAACTAACCGCACGCGCTTTCGGTAAAACCATTGAGGAACCATAAAACGTACCATTATATTCCCTTATCCCTTTGCGTATTTGATGTTAGCTTCAACAGGAACTGAAACTATCTTTAATAGGACCTTGTATATTTAAGGAAATTGGTACTAATCAACAGATTAGGTTAGGTTAGGTCATGTGTAAATGAAAGCAACACAAACCTGTCCATACCGTTTTCGCAAAGTTGCTTTAATTGAAATAATTAATTGTATTCCATACCCTAAAATATTGCGTTAGGAAGAGTAAGTAGGGAAAATTATAATAACTGGTTTGATGAAGAATGTAGTCGGATAACAGCACTTAAAAATGAATCATATAAAAGAATGTTGCAAAGGAATCACACGAGAAACGCAGTGGAGAAACACCGCAAAGCAAGAAGAGAGAATAAAAGATTGCCTAAAAGGAAAAAGAGGGAATATGGAAAACAAGACCTAATAAAACTGGAAGATCTAAGAGGAATGAATAAAAGTAGAGCCTTTTACCAAAGGTTAAATAAGAGTCGTAAAGAATTCCAACCTAGAACAACATTAAGAATAAACAAGGGTGGAGAAATATTGGAATTGAAACTTAAAAAATGTCGCATCATTTTGATAAACTGCTTAATTTAATTTAATCCATTGAGTTTGAATCGGAGGAGGGTGCTGTAGTAACGCAAGGAAGATTAGAAATTGAAGTAACACCACCAACTATAGAGGAGGTGGAACTTGCTGTTAAGAAACTGAACAACAGCAAAGCACCAGAGATAGATCTAATCCAAGGAGAGTTATTGAAGAATGCTGGCGCAGTATATCTTAAGCATTTACAACAATAATTAATGACAAAGATATGGAATGAAGAATGGCATCTGAGTGTTATATGTCCCATCCACAATAAAGGTGATATCTTGGACTGCTAACTATAGGGGAATCAGTATTTTAAGCAGTGCATATAGAGTATTCTCAAAAATTTTGTTTAGCAGACTGGCACTATTTGTAGAGAAGGCGAGATAGGAAAGTGCCGATTCCGTCAAGGAAGGTCAACAAACGACCTGATTTTAACCTCCTGCCAGATTCTTGAGAAAAGTAGCGAGTATGGAATAGAGGCACATCATTACTTTATTGATTTTAGATCGGTTTATGCAGGGAATATTTGTATTTAAGGGTGGTTGAGTTGAAGGTATCAGAAAATTTGATCACTTTAGTTAGGACCACAATGAAGAACACTCAATGTCAGGTAAAAATCCAGAATAGGCTATCGGACCCTGTGCACACGAGGATAGAGGTCTACAAGGAGACTCTTTAGCTGGCCTTCTTTTTAATATTCTTATTTAATATTTTAATATTCTTTTTAATATTATTTAATATATTCTTTTTAATATTTATTCTTTTTAATATTCGCAGGAAGTAAAATACTCATATTATAAAGCTCCTGACAAACTATCATGTGTCTCCAACTCTTAGTCTGTTATTGAATTTTCTTAAGTGTAATATTATTCACGGTCATCCACTTACACCGCCTGGCAAAGTATTACTGGAGAGGCAGGTTGCTAGTCTCGGATGAACAGCTTTAAGGAGGGAGCAGTGATACTTAGAGATGCAGACATGACGCTTCACACAAGGCAACGCTCAAGATTGTTTCAGACACACTTTCATGACGTTTGTCGAAAACCGGTAAGGTCAGACAATGACATAGCTCCCAGAGCGTTCCCTTGCCTATAAACACGCTATTATTTTTTATTCATTGCCTCGTGAATGGAAGATTATTCTTGCTTGTCATTTGGTTATAAATATAGGCGCCAGCGGCTGGCCAAGTTCAGTTTTGATTTGTACCAATGTCGTTGGGAGTGATTGTTGTTTGCGTCACTTAGTGCGAAACTGTAATAAGGTGACATTTACTGTTGTGTGTTGGACAAATTTTAACTTAAATTGTTCTGCAGGGCGTCTTTGTTTATTTATAACTGTCATTATGCTTCAAATTATTGTCTTCAACTGGTGTGAGTTATTCTGGTTCCACTTTACAACATGAAGATCCGTCAGAATCTCATAAAAATATACCAACAGATACTCCCTAATGAAATCTCTCTATCATGAATTTTTCCATGATGAAAAGCTAGGATTCAATTAAAAAAAGGTACTTTAGCAGTGTTTGTAGATTTTCAAGGTGCTTATATCAAGGTACGGAGAGACAGTTTTATAAGTAAAGACAAGTTTAATTGTGTGATGTAACATGCTCTACTGTATTATGAGATTTTTAACTCATAAATGTTATGATTTTTAACATCATACTATTTTTAGTATGATGGACTGGAGTAGAGTCAGAATACAAACAATCGAGAATAAGACTCCCACAGGGAGCTGTCACCAGTCCAACTTTGTTCAATGTCTACTTTAATGATCCCCCCAAACATCCAAAAAAAAAGGATAGATGAAATAAAAGTTAACATGTTTGTAGATAATGTGATTTGGACATCAGCAAAAACAAACACAAAGAAATCTGGAGAAAACTATAAACCTCGCCTTAGAAGAGCTTAACTAATGGATACCAGAAAACGACATTAGAAAATAATAATAAAAATAATAAAGAATATGTTCATTTTTTAACTCAGTAGTGACTTACTTTGAGGTATATTAATTTTTCGGGTTAACAAGAATTCGTCCTTGAAGATGTGGTGGAGAGTTCAACGGATTTCCAACGTTTGTTGTTTTTCTGGAACTACCAAACAAATGATGAAGACATGTTTCTGGATAAAATCGAGAAGACACCGGGATTGTGGTAGAAGATCACAAGGAGTGTCAGCACCCGTCAAGCACGCTTAGTTTATGTGTCCTCAATAAGTGCTTGATAATTTAGCGGGAAAATAAATCATCTCCAAAAAGCGTCTGTGCGCATTTATTTTCTTGACTCGCAGTCTACTCACACTGTCTACCCGAGGTGAAATGCTGATACCACAAAGACCTGATAACCAGATTATCACCAGCGCAAATAAAACATTTTCCTTACAGCTGGCAAGTAACAAAAATCATAGTGTACACCCACCACGCCCACATGCGAGATTTTGTGTAAACAAAATCAGTGAATTCGTGGAATACAAAATTTGCAAGCGTATGATACGACCTTGCGGTTGGCTAACGTTTTTCACCTCTACATTTTCATCTTTCTTTCTTAAGACGTAATCGATGCTTCTTAATAAATATATATTTGTGTATTTAATATTACAATTTAAATAGGAAGATAATAACGCGTATTTATGATGAGACACTATGTTTATGATGAACCTGAAAGGACGGACAAAAGCTAAATCGATGTAGTGTAGTGAGGTAATAGAGAATGTAAGTCATGTCATCAGTTCACTTGTACGGGCTGCATAGGAAAGAGCACTGCATTAAATATCGAAACCGATTTTAGGTTTAATACTCATAGTTTTATTTCTCTTAAAACCAAACGCCTCGTCCATACCACGATCCTCAGTCGAGCCACTGAGAATGCCTTACCGTGGTATGGAAGAGCCATTTCGTTTTGAAAGAATAAAACGAAGTTTGTTAAACCTAAAAATGGGGTGGTTGTTAACGAAATCAACGAACGTTCACGTGCTAAAAGCGCTGCATCGTATAGATTGCGATGTACAAGGGTCCCATAGAATATCGTGATAGACATTATCTACAATTATAGTCGAGATCAGGGGTGCCCAAAGCATGGTACAATGGTGCAAGTCGCACACTCAACGTTTAGGGGGGGGAGGATTTTTCAAGATAATTTTTGTAATTTTTTGGGGGGATTTCCGCGGTGCTTTTCCTTTTACTAAAAGTAAAACCCTTCACGTATTTAAAATCCCCCGGAATTTCCCCCTCCGCTCAAGTAACAATTAATAGGGTGTTCTACTCCTAATAGAGTGTTCAAATTTCCTTTTTGTGAACTTTATAAACTTTTCAGGCTCTACAGTTTAGAAATATTTTTAATTCTCACCCAATAATTTCAAACTCCGCCCATGAAATGATAGCCCACCTCCATAACAACAGTAAATTATCGTCAAAATTCTTAACACCTCAGGAAGCTTAAAAATAAATCAAACAAATCAGTGAAGAAAAATAATACAATTAAAAAAATCAAGTTAGTTTATCTTTATAAGGTCTAATGTACTACTAATTATTTAAGACCAGGTTTGACCAGGCTTTTAGATTTCTCATAATTTAGTTCTTGATTAGGCATACTAATAAACCTTCTGCTATTGAAAAAAGAATAACATTAGTTTTTTTACTATAACAGTTGCTTCAATGGATTTAGTTTTTCAAAATTTTTGGATAAAGCACCAAGATTCACCGTTATCTGGGGGTTATTCCCTACCCCCGTATTGTAGTCCCCGTACCCACAACATCAAATTGGGGGGAATTTCGGAATATTTGGGGGGGGCACCTCTGGTCGAGAGAGATGTTATTGCAATGAAACGGATTTATTAATGATGCTATGCAATTTTCTGACAGTCTACTGTGCTTTTAATACGATTTAGAAAAATTTGTGAATTTCTCTTTGTCGATCTTCTCAGTAACTCTAGGAATTTTCTAACCTGTGTTTTTCGGGATTGGCAGGCCAAACGTCTGTACCAGAGCGGAGTTTACACATTATCGATTTCGAAGAGAAACTGATCTATCCATCGACTAAATTTTTACTGGTTCTTTGGTAACCATTACTCATTATTTTTCTGCACATAATATTTATCTCTCTGTAAATTATTTACAGTTACCGCATTTTCCTTTAAGTGTTTTATTGTTTGCTTTGTTGTTTAATTTTTAATAACATTAAAGTTTCTTCTTCTATTACATATTGTTAAAGAAAGAGGAATCCTCAGGAATTAAAAATTGGTTCTACTCTTCCGACTTCATTGTAATCTTTAGACTGAAATCGTGTCCTCAAACTATACTTTGAGGGCAGCGTGCAGAACGGAGAGTATTATTCTGTGATTATTCGTTGTAATAATTTTGACAGAAAACAGAGACGGAAACAGTTTGCAAGGGATAAAAATTGATTACGGTTTAAAACAATCATCAACCATATTTTGTATCCAGTACCCAATTTTATAAATATGTGTTTTATTAGGCCTATTTATCTACCCTGTAATACGTTCACATTTATTTATGTATTGGGGTGGTAAAAGAGGTGTGAGTAGTCGAATTAAGTGAAAATAATCTCTTTCTTGCTCCCTGAAATAAGCATCTAAATTGTGCTAATTACCTGAACATATTGTTGAGAGGCAAGCGTGGGATGCGCATAAGTCTGTGTGGTGAGTGCGGTAATAGAGGTAATTTATTGTTAAGAGCAATCTAAATGTTCTATCTAATCCGCTATTACGATATATTCATCTTGAATAGCATCAGAGTGTGTAAGCAACGAGTAAGATTCATTTCCGCTATCATCGAAATATTAACAATTATGTGCACATAAATACTGTTACAAAGATATAAATCTTTGCGTGGATTGCAACCTTATAAACAATGGTGTAGATTATTAGATACCAGAGAAGTCAAAAGTGTTATTAAGACGCTTATAAGGCATTCTCATAGAGTGCGTGTATTCTATTAACAGTATGTTGTACGCGTATTCGATCCACACTATATACAACGACCTCTAAATTAATAATTTGCGTATTGCATTACAAATAAAAAACTATAATATTTTTATTACAATAGGTTCGAGTAGCGCACCCGGATCGCTGTATAAGAGTTCGCATAATTGACTGACTGAACTAAAGCTATGCTCCATTTATAAGCATGCGGTCAGTATAAGGAAATGTCTGGTGTCCCAAACGTTTTCTGTAGTACACTAGTTGCTAGACTAGTTTACCGATCTTTGCAGAGTGGTAAGAACTTTTGTGAACAAGTTTGGACGCTTCTTTTTTGACACAGGACGTGTCTGTCTCATGCTGAATTAGTTGGGCATCAGCTTGCACGTACAAAATTGTTTGTACCTGCATACCTACCTACCGTTATGACGTATTTTGCGTCCCCACATCAGAGTGAACAGGAGGAAGTAGAAAAATTGTAGAAAAATAAAAGATTTATGGTAATACGATTTAATTATTTAATTAAACACGTAAAGGGGAATGAAAACTCGATGAAAATTGGTAACTAGAATACCATATTTGGGAAAGTAAGATTAGAATAATTATGTAGTAATATAGAGGGCTCAGATTATTAGAATTTTGTGAAAAGTTTAACGTTTTTAACACCACCTTTTCGTGTCATTTCTTGCGGAACCATCGTTTTTAGCGTTATTCAGAAAAATTGTAGTAAATTTTAGTAGTAAACATTATATCACTTTTAAGCTCATTCTATGCAGATTAGACGTACTTTCTTAGTATTTTGTTCATACGCATATACTTTCTTAGTCGTAATCATATTCTTTCATCACAAAAATATTTAATCTTTGTCACTTCACCATACGGCGATTATATGTACACTATAATATGTAATTTAATTAGTTTCTATCACAGAACAAAGGAAAATAGATTCTGAACACTTTTCGTCAATTGGCACTATTATAGCAGATTCCCGTTCAAGCACAGAGAATTGGCTTGATATCATTATTTGTCCAAACAGTTATGATTTCCTCCCCTTTTGGCAGCATTGGTTTCTTTCGTGATGCACTAAGGAAAATCAATATAACTACTTCAGGACGAAAGAATAAAAATATAATGTATCACGTAACTCATTTAGGTTATGTGTAAAAAATTGTATTTCTGTTTCATCGTTGGAAAATTAATCAGGTTCATAGGAAAATTCTTATCCATATAATCAATTTTGGAATCCAATTGATCAGTCCCAGCTGATTACTTTACTGGTTTTTAGTAGACGTCTACGGGAAAAATATCGAACTACATTATAACAACAACCTATGTAACGAACGAATGAATTAGCCTCACGCTACATACTTTGTTCAGACACCGTATGGGTAAATGCGTTTAAGCATACGAAAAGCAAGCGCTCGCATGT
This sequence comes from Magicicada septendecula, assembly GCA_034769895.1. Taxonomy (NCBI): domain Eukaryota; kingdom Metazoa; phylum Arthropoda; class Insecta; order Hemiptera; family Cicadidae; genus Magicicada; species Magicicada septendecula. The sequence goes on along the minus strand of CM068376.1, from coordinate 306,146,571 downwards.
CATACATAGCCCACTGCGGCATTTAGCGTTGCCCATATTACGTTAAGGTAGTTATAACCAATAAATTGTTTAAGAACCCGTCTGTGAAGTAGGGTGCAGCGAAGGGGAACAGCTTCAACGGATGACAAGATTGGGACGCCTGAGGGGGACTGTTGTGGACGTGGGTTGTTGTATGTTATTCGGCGATGAAGGGTTTGGTATGAACGAGCTCGAGCCACTGACAACACGGAGAGAAGATTTAAGGCAACATAAGTGAATGTTTAACTCGCAGTAATATGGAAATCTTGTAATTGTGGAACACTGTGTTAAAACTAAACGTTTGTTATAGAAATATTGATTTACATTCAAACTTCAGATAACGATAGCAGGTATGTTGGCGTTAATAATGTATGACGTAAGATCTGCTTATAAGTCTGGAAAATTATATGACGTAATTATTACATTAAATTTACCTTAACAATTAAATACTGATGTTTTTTTATTTGTTACTTATAAAACTGACGTTTGACGGTTAAATATTACCTTCTTCTGACGTTTGACGTTTATCTTCTTCTGATAGTTCCTATCCGTTTCGGTTTTTGGATATCATACAAATTATTTCAACTTTCTGCACTGCTGCACGGAATAGGTCAGTTGTATTCACACCAAACCAGGTCCTTAAATTTCTCAGCCATGATATTCTCGTCCCCCCAACTCCTCTCTTTCCAAGTAATTTTCCCTGTAGTATGGACTGCAGTAAGTAAAATCTGTTCATTTCTCATGAGATGTTCCAGATACTGAAGCTTCCTTATCTTCACTGTATTAATAACTTTCCTATCTTTCTTTGTATGTTTATAGTGAACATTTTTTAAATAAATAATGTCGCTAATGCGAGTAATATGTAGCGGATGTCCCATCGAAAATCTCCTCCAAATTACTACCATATGTTACTTATCACACTAAGACAAATTACAAATTGAATTAATATGCTCACAGTAGAGTAGACGCGTCCGTTCCGATGACACATTTCACCAGGATTGGCAACAGTATGTAGGCTGATTCGTCTGACCTGTTACATACTCTGGCTTATTATTTCGTTGACGGTTGAGTACTTCCCAATTGAGAACTGGTAGAATATTCAGGTCTTTTCAGATCGCCTGATGTGCTTCTTATCAATGCAAACTTGTTATAGTCGTGAACACCGCTTTCCGAAATCGTTGTAAGATTTTCAAATTTTAATTCCTAATCGTGTGTGTATGCCCATATTCGTCCCCGAATAGTTTTACAAATTACAGTTTTAGACTCTAAAACTATTCATAAACTTTACGTAAACAAATCAGTAGAACGCTACGGGAATCTAAAAAATAAAACGACAGGAAAATCGTACGAAGTTTTATACAACAGTAAATTGTTCTATGCAAGTGAAACATGGAATCTTGGCAAACAGAAAGAAGAGAAAATTCAAAGTACTGAAATAAAATTTTTATGAAATGCACAGGATATTCTTCCCTTAATGCAAATTGGAGTAAAAACGATAAAAGTTAATTAGAAAACGAACTTGTTTTCAGCGGAAATTTAGGAAGATTAGGGGGAGATAGTGTGAACTCTTGGACCGCATGCCAAAGAACAGACTACTTGTAGCAGCCTACTGTAAATAGAGACTTCAGTAGACCAAGGAAGATATAGTTTCCAAAACAGGTCAGCTAGGGCCTAATCCTTAGAGTAGGGATGATGATGATGACTCTAAAATAAACTCGCGAGTGTTTTATTCGTCCCTACAGCTTTACAACTGCTACGACATGTTTTTGACTTTCGGTGTGGTGTGCGCTTGCGCCAAGTTATGATTCCGTCTGGGTCAATGCCCTACTTATCTCCACCAACTTGATAGAGAAAAACTAGAGGAACTTTTTCATAATATAAGTGATTTGTGTCGATTTATTTTTATCCCGATATATAGTGGTGTGCAACAGTATCATTCTGCTTGTGATTTCAACCACTAACACAAATTTCTTCATTAAACGATTTATTTTTGTCCCCTACTTTAAATCTACACACCGTAGCAAATTTTCTATCTAAACTATGGCTGTGTTGCAAGTACTTGATTCAACGATAGCGTTATTACAATATGGCAGTATTACCTCAAACATGCTTGAAGTATTTAAGTAAAATTACAATAGCACTCTCTATTTACAATAAAGTTTGAAGTGAAATAAGTGTCCTTTCAGCTCAACAATCATTTCATATTCTCTTCAGATTTAAAATCTTTACTTTATCGCACTATTTGTAATACAATTTCTACGCATCCGCTAACCAATTTGATTTGTATATAATTGAACACGACTTTTAATATTTATATTTTCAAAATGACGCGTTATTTGTTCCCCAGACATGTCAAATGAGATGTTATTTTAGTTTCGTATTTAAATTAATGTTCAAAAACCCGATTTCATTATGCTACTACGTTCCCCCAGTACCGGACAGTGGCCATTCCCCCAGTATCGGACACTTGAAACATAATGCTAATGGCAGTAGGCCTAAATACGAGTATTTTTTGCTTTAAAGGCATATTCTTCCAAAATGACCACACAGAAAAAGAGAGGGAAATGGTCTGAAGATTCTATGAAAATGGCTGTAGAGAAAGTTATGTGTGGAGAAATGGGAATAAGGGAAGCTGCATATCATTTTGAGGTGCCGAAAAGTACTTTATCAGACAGAATGAAAACTCTAAAGGGTGGTTTGGAGTTTGATATGAGTCCCCAACTCGGACATTTCAAGAAAACTTTTCCAAACGAATTAGAGTCGCATTTGATAGATTACCTTAAAGATCTAGATAACAAAATGATGGCGATGAATAAAGATGAATTTTTACGCTTTGTGTTTGATTTGGCTGAGCATCTAAAAATTCTGCACCAATTTAAATCTGTGAAAAGAGAAGCGGGTAAAAAATTCTACTATAATTTTGTGAGTCGTCACCCTGAAATCAGCTTACGGACACCACAGTCAACAAGTATCCAGAGAGCTGTCGGCATTAATAAAGAACAAGTTGACTTATTTTTCGAGACGTATGAGCAGTTGCTAACCAAACATAGCCCCTCACCCTCAAAGATATTTAACTGTGACGAAACAGGCGTCTTAATTGTTCATGAAGATGCTACAAAGATTTTATCACAAAAAGGAAAGAGGCAGGTTAGCAAATTTACCTCAGGAGAAAGGGGAAAGAACGTTACTGTCATACTTTCAATTAATGCTACTGGGGACACATTTATTCCTCCTTTATTTGTGTTTGGAAGGAAAAAATGGCCGAGGAGTTAAAAAAAAGGTGCACCTAATGGGAGTATTTTCGCTTGTTAAGAAAGTGGATGGATCACTGCAAATTCATATTTGACCTGGCTTAAAATGTTTGTTTCTCGAGTCAACCCAACAAAAGAAAGCCCTGCTGTTCTCATTTTAGATTGTCACAGCTCCCATAAAGAATTGAAAGTTAGTTTATATGCAAGAGAACATAACATCCACATGATAAGCTTACCACCCCACACCACACATAAATTACAGCCGCTCGACCGTACAATCATGAGACCACTTAAAGCTGTTTATAACGAAGCTTGTGCCAAGTGGATGAATAGATATCGTCCACTCAAGGTAGCTCAAAGAGATATTGCTGGGTTGGTCAACACTGCGTTTACGTCAATCTGCAGAATGGAGCTTGCAAGGTCTGGTTTTGCCTGTACCGGACTCTACCCTTTGAACAAGAATATTTTTTCCGATTTGGACTACCTAGCTGCCGCCCATTTCACATAATCTTTAGACAATGTAGGCCTGCAACAGCAAACCCATTCAAGACCTACAGTCTCTGGACCATCAGGCACCTGCACCATGATTTCTTCATCCCCAGATCACGTTTTAGAGCCTAGAAAAGATTATGCAATCCCCTCATGTTCAAATTCAGTCTCTACCTCTTCAGGATGTGTACAAAAGTCTGCGGAGCCTTCACAATTTCAGCAGACTCTTGATGTCTATACTAACAGGTGCAACATGTCTTCTACATTTCAATCAATAGCTGAAAAATTATCTCCTATTACGAATGAGGCAACAAGAAAAATTTCTCAAAGAAAGCAAAGAAGTGAAAAAAGTGAGATTCTAACATCTTCGCCATACAAAACACTTCTAGAAGACGAAGCCAAAGTAGCAGAAGAAAAACTCAAAGCAACAGCAGCTAAAAAAGGAAAAGACAAAACAAAATATGATAGCTATTAAAAATAAACTAGCCCTACCTCAAAAGAGTGTAGGCCTACTCTTAGGTGTAAACGCGAGAAGAAAAGAATATGCCTACCTGCTAAAAGAAAATTAAACTTTGGCCAAGGGCAGGGGAACCCAGAAGCAAAGAGAAAATGGAAATCAACGAACAAGATGGAAAGGATTTCACAGAATGCATTATTTGTATGGAGACAACAGAAGAAGATTGGGTTCAGTCCACCTCTTGCATAGGATGGGCACATTTTGCTTGCACCCAACAAGAGAACATCCTTTTTTACAAATGTGACCATTGTTCGTAGCTTAGTCATCTCTGTATCATTGTTCTTTCCCTTCCCCACCCTCGAGATTTGAATTTACTTGAAGATTCGTATAAACTAGTAACATTTTGTAATTTTTACATAAGCGTCTGATACTGGGAGCCAATTTCAGTAACATAACATTTATAAACTATTTTTATTTTGTTTCTATTATCAGTAAGTTATTATATTTATTTACTTTATTCATTTAACCTAATAAACAAACATTTAAAGCTTATAAATACTCTATAATTCACCTTTATAGCAATTCTGATTTTCATAATATTTAAAAAGTCTAAGCTGTGCGGTACTGGGTGACTCTCCCCTATGCATCCAATCAGACAAAATAAGTGTATCCGTTGCTACTTAATGTACTTTTGTTCTTACCATTTATATAACGTCAGTACTGTTGTAGGAAATCTAAACGACGGCTCATGTATTTCTCGTTAATGCATTTTAACACATACGTACGTAATTACACAGATTGTATAGAAATAACAATATTAAAATTTATTTGTTTTTAAACAAATTACACAAACAAATATTCAAAACAAATATTTAAGAAAATATTCGTTTTTCATTAGATTACATAAATTCTTAATTTACGATCTTGTAAAATTATTTCTGTCTCAATATATATTTACGCGTACGGAAACATAACACGAAATTTCAATTAAGCTGTTCTCCGACGTAGGTGATCATTATTTTGGAAAGTTAATTTTTTTATATACGTTTAAAAACATATTGTATGTGTGATGCTGTTGGTATCTTCAACTAACAACAAAGCGTACAGTTAATCATCTTTGATTGATTCACATTTCAGGCGTGGTTACCTACTTGTAAACGTCTGGTTATTATTAACAGCGTTTTGGCTTCTAATATTCGTATTAAGCTTCTCTACTTTATTTGTTATGAATATGAAAGCAACTGCTTTTATGAATATCTGTTCATCGCCATACAAAAAAAAAGAAAACTCTTAAAAAAAAATGTATTTTCAAAACTGAGAAGGATCCTTCGTTAGAAGTAATAATAATGTAAAGATTGTATGCGTTTAAGTTTTCATTATATGCAGCCGTGTAAAGTAACAAGAGTCATATTTTTATATGTAAATTTTGTTTCTAATTACTACTCTTCGCACATTTGATCAATTTAACTGACGGATAACTAGCAATATTCTTTCACCAGCGAGAAACATTAAGTCACGCTTAATTTTCATTAAAAAAACGTTTTCCGTCTGACTGAGGTTATTGTTGCTTAGCTTCAACAGGTCTCTGTCGTGCGCCACGCAAAGAGGAAATTTTATTTCGGCATAAGTTAGTTCAGTACAGAGTTCTTGTCAAGTATCGATTTTCTTTATTCGTGTTTTTTAGAACAATTAGCGAGTAAGCAAGACGAAAATATATTTAATACCGGTGTTTACCTTAAATTGTTGTAACTATACACACGTTATTTGAATAAAGAGTAAAAGTTGCAGTAAAAGTAAAAGAGTAAAAGTTGGAGGGAAGTTGTCGAGAGAATGCGCAGTCGGAGATGCGGCTCTGTTGGCCGGGGGAGGGAGGGAGTCAGCGACGTCGCGCTCGCATCACATCAGAAGTAGTGCGGTCGTACTTCGGTAAGCATATTCGATCTCTCGAGTACCGTCACCTCACAATGTGCTTCAACTCTGTGTAAAATGAAACTTCCGAAAGGGGTTTCTTACGCCAAGATCGACCGTTATAAAGGGGAATAATGAAATTCAAAGCTGTAGTTCTGGCGTTGTTCATCTGCTCTTTACTTGACAGAGGTGAGTAAAAATACAAAACACACCGCACTCTTGTAAAGTTAACTCGAAGTTCTACTGTCGCGCTTCCGCGTTTTTTAAAAAGGAGTGCTTCTAGTCAAATAGCGGTCCGAGAATAACTTGAACACTTTGCTACACATTTTATTATGATTTCTAATCACACACAGAATGCCATTTGAAAAATTAGGCATACTAATCAAGGTATCACTATTTGCTTGTTTACTGTACGCACCCCTGTAACCGGCAAACCTATTTCAATGCAGGAAATAATATATCTTGGTTCTGCGTTGACTATATCTGCCACATTGCTAGTTTATTATTTGTATATGCAACGACGCCGCGACCACATTTATTTTCCAAAGACAGAAAAGCGTGCCGTAATGCTCTCTCTTTTCTAGAGTAGTATACCAGACAGGAGGCGACTTTATGTTTCATGAATTAAAGACGCGATATCACCTGACGAATGCTTGTGATTACCTTAACTGTGACCAAAGTTTATAATATTTTGTACCAACAGTTAGTTCTGAGCAATTAGGAGATCAACACCGACATTTTTTATATTGCCAAACAACAATAAACTACTACAACTACTACTACTACTACTGCTACTACAAAATTAATAATATTATTTATTGAATTTTTCGGCGAAGGGTTTGTGAGGATCGGTCAAAAATATAACACAAAAATATTAACTTATAATAACATAAAAATATAACACACATTTTTTACACAAATACGTTAAATTTTGTGTTATATTTTTTACCGGTCCTCACAAACCCTTCACCGTAAAATTCATTGATTGGCGGTCACTACGAATTTAAGGAGTTAATATTATTTATTAACATTACTACTATTATTTTCATTATTTTTAATGTTATTACTATTATTATTATTACTGACAATATCGTAGTTGGAACAATCCATTTTAAACGAGTTATCAATCAATCGTGGTTACGTTAAAATCAATTACCCAAACTACTCGTATGCATGTCTTCATTTATTAATTGTATGCACATATTTGTATAATAGAATAGACAACTCGCTCACGAGAACGCACACACTCCGGTGTACATACCGGCTACTGACACGGACGCGCGCAACCGTTTACACACATGAACACATATATAAGTATTGCTGTTTTAGGACGTATACTTAGGCAAAAGTCAGTACCTTGTTCAGAATAAAAAAACAATTGTTGCCTCTTTTTGAACTACCCGTTTATTCTACAATAATATTATTTCCAAATAATATTTGTTATTTAAAAATAATTATATAAACGTTTTAAAAGAATATCAAGTAAGTTAATTTTGAAAATAATCACAATTAATTACTGGCAACTGTGATTATAACGACGTTTGCTCTCGCAGTAGCGTAACCCAGTCGCGTTATCATTTAGCTGTTACAGTTGACTTTTGTCTTTTGCACATAGATCTTACATGCACAAGATTCCTAATATGATTCATATTCTGCTCTAATCATTTAGTTATAAAGCCGGCGTTAAATTAAAAAATGTTTAAACGTATTTCTTATTGTCACTTATCAACTATCGATGTTCTTAAAGGTTTGCGTTATTCTGCTTGAAGGATGTTTTTTAAGTGAATTGTTCCTCATTATTGATGCATTTTTAATTATAACAACGTATTTTGTTGTATAGTTGTAGTTTTCGTTTCCTCTTAGTTCAAAAATGTCGAAGCTTTGTGACCGTCTGCAACACATTTTATTAAAATAGGTTTTAAATATTCTTTCCCGTTGCTCTTCCATCCACGTTTATTTACAGCATTACTGCGTCAGTGAGAGCTCACGAAATGCTATTTTGTAATAATGTTTTCGTTCACGAGCTGATCACTGTAAATCCTCTTTACCTGTAAATCGTATACGGTTTTCTTTATTCTTCATTATCACCGATAGTACAGCTTTAATATTTGGCTTATTTGCTCTTATACAACTGTACCAATTTTTACGCGAAGGCGTAAAACACACTTCAAGCAACGTCTCTAAGCATTCGATCTCGTCGCCTTGTTTTCCCGTAAGTCATGATTATGCCGTCTTAGAATGTATAACTGTATTATTTTATTACCAGTGTCTACAAATTATTTGTCAACTTTTCGACTATAAAATATCTAAGAATTTACATGCGAACAGAATTTTCGTTAAAGCTAGGCTTCAGCAATATGGTCCAACACCAAAACGCTGTCTTGATATTAACACGTTAATTTCTGAAATATGTTTTATAGTAAAATTTTCAAATCTATACACGTAAACAAAAATTATATCTTAAATGAAACTCAGTATTTTTAATTTACTAGAGTTACTTACTAACTTACATTAACATAAAAAGTTTGTAAGTAACACCTATGAAATTAGTTGTCATTTTTTGACTTTACAATATCTAACACATATCACTCAAACAAAATTTTGGTAAATCAAAGAAGGCTTCAGCAATGTGGTCCAACATGCACAAAACTGTTTATGTATTTCCACGTTAAATTCCGTAATAGGTTTTCTAGTACAATTTTTAAATCTATAATGTAAAGAGGAATAATATCCTCCATTAAATTCTGTATTTTAATTTTACGTACGTATGGTCTTTTGTTTTAAAATGGCAAACTGAAATGTTATCTTTCCAGTTATGTTAGTATATTAGCATCCATCTTAACAGCAATTTTGTCACCATTTATTACAAAACTGCTAGTCGCTTCGGCCTCGACGAGGCATTTCGGTGTGACCACCATCTTCATGTGTAAACGAAAAGGTCGTTTAAGACCTGAAGATGGTGGACAAACCAAAAGACCTCATCGAGAGCGAAGCGACTAGCAGTTTTGCAATAAGTGGTGACAAAATTGTGAAATGTTATACTGAGAAGACTTCTTTCAATTGAAATCAATAGACATACATCAAAATTATTTGATAATACCATTTCCAAATTTGCATATATTTTATATTCTCTGGCTTCCTGTTTTAACGTATATCGATTCAACGTATCATATTGTGACATTTTTATATATTTTAAAGAGAACGACTTCACTCCATTTACCAACATTAACCTTGTTGGTAGAAAATTTTGTTATTTTTAGTTGTTTTTTTTTAAATCTTTATTTCATCGCAATATTACAAATACAATATTAAATCAACACAACAGAGTAATAAAAGAAAATAGGGGTCCCCTATGACTGTGTTGGGCTTCCCTCTCATACGTAAACAAAATTAGGACCGCTTGCTGCTTCACGTAAACAAATCAAATAAATTTATTGATTTACAAACAAAGATTATTAAAATTTTTAACACAAACTCAGCAAGCTGCATTAACGAGATACACTATAACATAGTACAGTAATATAAAGAATTATAATATAATAAAAATAAAACAATTCCACGATATCACAAAATTAGAGTATCATATTTTTAATGAATAATTATTTGTTTTATTCAACAATTTTTAAAGTTTATTCAGCATTTAAAAGAGAAAGCAACCATGTTTTGATATAGATTAGAAATTCCTCTAGAGTATTTCCAAGACTGACATATGGCATTAGCAAATCAAAGAAGCGTGGAACACTACTATATAAAACTACTTATGTCAATTTTGTTTTATTGTTACTTGTCAATTTTGATAGCGGACCAACAACGGTATAACTTTTCGTAGATCATAGCCGTTGTATTTAAATTTATATTTATTGTTACTTTTAATATAAAGCTATCCAATAATTTTAAAAACATATATTAGCCTTAAGAAAATAATTCCAAACTAATATACTAAGGAAAGAATCTACTGGTATACATTAACACAACAATATTCCTCATTATCACCATTTATGGCGAAACGATTGCAACACAGATACTGTCTTAATACACTGAGTGCGTAAACGTCGTATGAGATCTCTTCCTTTCCTTAAGGGAATTAATTCCGTTATTCTCCCTTAGTCGTTGTATTAACATTTGCAAACACGTGGTGCTCTTCATTCTCCCCGGCACTGCCTGTTCATCCGCGTACACTGCACATAATATTGCTGAAGACTCTCAGCTGTTCTGCCATATTCCTAGTTTCTTGCTTCTACTTCAACTTTACGCCCTTCATGCGACATTATATCTCCTAAACGTTTTGTAGACGAACTCAATAACTATCGTTGATAATGATGGTTTAGATTTTATACCTTTACAAACATTATGATGTAGCTCCACTATTATTGTTTATATAATCCTGTAGTAAATTTGGTGTCCTTCAAAAACTGACACATCCTACAAACTTAATTATTTAAGCCAAGTCGTAGTGGTCGTGCTAGCGGTCAGTCGTAACTTCAATAATAAGGTAACATTTAATTATGTGAAACGAAACGGAGAAGGACTAGAGACTAATTTGCTTACACATCTGACACAGTTTTCCTAACAAACAATCTGCTTGATCATGAATAAAATTGTAGATGAAGATACTTGACACTCTGGCATTCTATGAATAATTCGCCAGCATCGGCGTTCTTCTCTTTGATGCTTTCATTATAAATTATCATGCCTATAAAAACCCTGTTTCACAATGTTTCTGTTTTTCTTAACATGTCGGGACTTGGAAAATCACTTCTACAACGTCCTGTAATTTTGTGCGGTAATTTTATTTTATTTTACGTCCCCTGCTCTCCATCGGAACCCAATACGATTTACTCACGAATCTACATTAGTCCGTTATTCTTATTTATATACGGCGTTGTAACACGCTTGTAATCTCGGTCGCTTCGCGATTTTGTTTTATAAAATCGGTTTTATTCTTTGGTGTCGATTGTATTTTGTGCTGTTTGTTTTTAGCTGCTGGCTGACCACGTTAATCTCAGGTCGCCTAATTGTGACAGGTGTGCGGTCGTCATATGTGCCCGTGTTTCATTTAATTTTACGTCCCGTGTTTTATTCTTTACATGACATGTTATTATTTCGTGTTTGATATCTATAACCGCATTCATACGTTCTCGGTAATCCTGTGTCAAGACTATATCGTGTGTCAAATTTGAACAAACATTTTCAACATTTCACACTACTCCAGTGTGCCTTTCGTAATATTAATGAATACCCGTGTAAATATTATTCTTATTACTTGAAACAGCGGTTCACGTGCGAAAGCTTAATACCTTAAACTGACCTTAGTATTTTAACTAATAAATCGGTTAAACTTTTAACTGATCAGTAAGCTTTTTGGTTATCAGTTAACTTTTTAATTAAACCAGTGGAGTAACGCAGTGATGGTGCTTTGGGATGGCGGGGCTAAAACCCCTCAGAGGGTAAAAGGAAAAGAATTTATAAAAGTTGTGCCAGTAAAAGAGAAAAAGAAGCGAAAAATGTGCCAGAAAAATCAGTCGATCAGTCATGCGAAATAAATACGATTATTTTTAATTCCGGAATGTTATACCCGTCTTGTAAATACACAATCGCTTCCTTAAACATTACTAGTTGCGTGGTTTGGGAGGAGGTAGTTCCAAATTTTATCCCACTTTTCGAGGTTACGTAATGTTAGCTCGTAGAATAGAAGTAGCCTTCGAAATTTTATTCAGCCCGCAGTTAATCTAGCTTGATTTACGATATTTATAACACCGTAATTTATTCCAGAGAAACTTAAATTTTTGGTAACCAAATGTTACATAGTTGTTATATATATTTGAGGTTTTAGAACAACATTGAATTCCTTTTTCTTATCCTAGCTTTCAATCTTAACGGTCATTCCAATCATCATCCTTCAGATTTCTCTGTGCCATTGGATTCTTTATGCTTTTCGCCCAAGTCTGTCGCGGCCTCTTTTTTTCATTTTGAGGAGGGTCAATTTTGGTAATTCTTTTAGCCACCTGTCATTTATCCATACGGTGCTCATTTCTGCACCACCTTAATCTTTTTGCACCAATTGTATCATTTATATTGATACACATATTCATTCTTTCCCCCATTTCTTCATTTATTAGCCTATCCAGCTAAGTAAGTCTACATCGAGTATTCCATTTCCATGGGTCGTAATTTTTTCCTCGTATGTTCTGTAGTTTCTCACACCTCAGCTCCATGTGTTACTATATTCTCCACTAATGTCGTATAAATTTTGATTTTTGTTTCGGGCCTTAGTTGACCACTCCATAAAGTGGAATGTAACTGCCTCGTCACTGTTTCTCTTGTATCACGCCATCATTTATTTCTGTTCACATGTGCCTCCTTTTGTACCTTGTACCAGGGTATTAGTTTGAAGCTCCTCCCTGCATATCTCCACGTTCAAACAGTATATTTTTGCATGTGTTTTTAGCGACAATATATTCAGTCTCATTTGTATTAATTTTTAAACCCCACTTCTGATATTCTTCATCTAGCTTTCTAAGCATATGACATATGTCATTTTCTTCCTCAGCTATAATTACCTGATTATCGGCGGAATGTAAATTGAAGGGCTTCTCGTCATTGATAGGTATCCACATGTTGCGACAAGTGCGTCTCCTTTGTTCTAAAGCTGAATTCAAATATACTTTAATTACATTGGGCGCTATAGCACAACCTTGTCGCAGTTCTTTAGTGACTGAAAATTCATCAGATGGCCTTGAGCCTATCTTTTTACTGCTAGTAATGTTGGTGTAACGCATTACACTTCCGCAGCTCTAACGTATACAGTACCGACACCAGTTTTTAATAACACTGGTCATGGCTTATTCAATGGAACACTGTAATACGGCTTCTTGAAGTCTGTAAGTACTAAACGGGTTTCTACATTTATTGCTATTCTTTTTTCTAGAAATTGTTTTAATTTGAAAATATCTGTACAAGATCGGCCTGCATGAAACCCATTCTGTTCCTCGACACCCTCAAAGCGGCTTTCAGTTCTTGCTTTGATAATTTTCGATAGGTATTTATTTAATTTTTTTCTTTTTTAATTAAGTGCTTTGTTACCATTTAAAAACAGATTAACGATTAATATGATTCTGCTTTTGGATCCCGTTTAAAAGTGCTCCATAACCTCTACTGGTGACATGATTTGTATGCTAACTTTAACCAAATTAGCGGCCGACTCTGTAGCTGCTGATTCTGAAATGTTCGTTTCTGAAAACATGTAGTGCTTATTTATGAAAGCGTTTGATATATTTATATAGCAAAAAGAGTAAACAGATTTAATTCTACTTGTTGCAAATTGTTACAGATCCGTATCTACTAAGGAAAGGTTTTAAAATTTCGTACAATACTGTCAGCATCTGCAGAAAATGGGAGAATTTTGTGTCACTTTTTTGGTATCGTTTATTATATTTATACTTTCATACAACATATCGTCCTTATTGTTTTATTACTTTGTCAAATTTTAGATGTCCATTAATATAATATAATACTTATGTTTTGCTTATTACTACAAAGTAAGTAGAAAATCTCGAGATTTCCTATAGTTGTTTTTTTTTAAATCTAAACCTCTAGCACCCCCCCTCCACCGAAAAGACATCCTGGCTTCTCTCCTGATTGTACAATAATGTATTTTGGATACGATTTCGCGATAGGTAATCGTAGATAAATTTAAAAGGGAATAACTTTTTTTTTTTAATTATCGAAATATTAATTTAGTGAGTTTTGGAGTACAATAATACAGCAGTGCTCCATAAGTCTAAATCATAATGGGCTGAGATTATACAGTACAGGGAAAGACGCATTACTGGGAGTAGTCGTACGTACGCTTAGTTGTTGAACATTGACCGGACTATACTGGGATACTAAAATAGAGTACATACAGTAAGAGTATTACGCTTGTTCTAAATATAGTTCTATTATATTTAGAGTTAATATTTTTTATGACAGTTGTGAATACAGTAAATGTTTCTTATAATTTATAATTTTGTTTTAAATTTTATTTTGTGACAAAGGATTGAAAAATGTAATAAACATTAGTTGACATTTACTATTTATGAAGACTCAGCCACGTTTTTTACCGATTATTTATCGATCCCAATGATATTTGAATGAAATTGGAATTATAAATTAAAGCTACATAAGAATCGGTTCGACTATTTACTATTTTCCTCATTGCGAGGATTTTAAATTATGATTTGGGGAAATAAAATAGAAGATATTCAAATGATTAAGGTTTATGATTCAATAAGGTTTGTGTTTCGGAGGTTTGAACCGTAAGTCGTATGAAACATACAGTTTCCTGGTGGTTCTGTAATTATTTGCGAACACAAGATATTTCGAACACTGTAGTTTATAACATCAGTGAAATTTTTTATGGATGTCTTTATTAATATTTTTTGTTATATAAATTACGTCGTTTTGTCGGGTTGTCCCGACGTCTTTGATTTGCAAGCTGTTGTTTCGTACTTTTAGTACAAAAATATTGGTAATTAACTGTACATGCTATGATTCACACTACTTAGATACTTTAAAATAATCTCCGTAATTAGTATCTTGACAACGCACTCTATACCCGTTATTTACATTGTAATTCTCTAAAGGTGTATTACCCCGGTTATTATTGTTACAGAGTTTAATGGTATTGTTACGACGGTCACTCCGATCGTCGTATGGTACAGTGGAAACAAAATAAACACACCAATGAAGTCACTAATCACGAGCTTTACGTTAGTAATCAGTTTGTACAATAATTCAAGTTAAATTTGTCCACACGCAATAGTATTGTCAAAAATAGAGTTCCACACTAATTATAACACAATACCACTTCGCCGCAATACTTCAACCACTACTCGATCCGCACTACGGGAAATCGCTCAACGAACTGAACTGACAAACCCAGGATCTGTCCCTTATATACGTAACGCACGTGTTCGAGAGTGAACTTCCCATCCTTAAAGCAGTGGGCCAGTTAATACGTATTTAAAGTGTTCTCCAGAGTACTTTGGAACGTACCCGAGTTCGGCCTTGACTGAGGCTACACCTGCTCGACGGGTGGAGAACGTTCTCGGCTGTTCGAGACGGTTCCATTCGTTTCAATATGCCTCCCCAAAGTTTATAAAAACATTAATTAATTAGTAACTATTACGACCTTATTTAACCTTTATCACTATTACGACCCTAGTATTACCCCTAAAATATTAGGGTAACTAAAAATTAGCTATGTTTGTAGTATACGTGATGTCAAGTGCTTGAATTTCACTACTTGAGTAATTTCATAATATCCCATAATAAACCTCTTTTCCTTCTTCCCTGGCTCTACAGCCTACTCCATGTATTAGTCTCTTCCAGCGTCACACACTATCTTTCCTGATCCGTAGCAACTCTTTTACAATTTTTTATCTTGCGTCATTATTGTCACTGCTGTCCTATTCTTTCGCTGTTATTATCTTGATCTTCTTCTTCTGCGGATACAAAACACTTTCTGACTCCTCTCCGTTTGATTCCGTACTGTTCGTCCAGTTCATTTCAGTCCTAGTGATCTTATATTTTCTGATACTAGACCGTTGTAACAATACGTTGAGATGCTATTACATGGTTTAATTTTCACAGCAATAACACCAGGATCTGATCGCTAATGAAAAGCAGCCCAGCATAAATTCCGCCTTGTAAGGAGCGGCTTTCTTATGACTTGATCACTCGGCACTCAGCTGGAATCTTCTATTATCACAGTGTAATTTTTTCAATCCAATGCAAACAGTAAACATGCTACTAGATTTTATTAATTAAACGTTTAATTAACAAAAATGTTAAGTTTTTTAGTCAACTTTTTAAATTATTTGGATACGTGCATTTGGAACGTACATAATACAACTATATTCTGTTATCGAGATATTGACACGCTGATATGCTCAAAGTAGAAATAGAGAATTACAAGGTATAAAAATAAGTGCAAATGTAAAGAAAATAAAGGAAACAATAAAATTACTGCTCTACATTTTGTATATACAAATAAAGTAAAAAAAAATATTTATTTTTCTAAAATTATTTACTTAACTGGAATAATACCTGGCGAGTCATTTCACGCTATTAGAGATAAAATTATTGCAATGAACTTAGCGGCTGATAAACCACTGACTGGAATAGGATTAACTACTGTACAAAGTAGGCCTACCAGAATTGGGTTGGCAGAATAAGAAATAGTATAAGGAACAACAACTATAAACCAAGTATAGATGTAAAATTTGTAAAGATGGTGGTAAAAAGAATGTGTAAGAGAGAGGACAAAATAAAATTTGAAATTTTTGTGAAATATGTAACAACAATAGTACATGTAGCTCACAAACCAGAAAATATGCTTAGTTTGGTACCTATTTAACGCTGTTTTACTATAGGCTATTGCAAACAATAATTCAAAATATATTGTGACAACTGAAAATTGAAATTTACATGATGAAATTTGAAGATTTTGATACGGTTTATTATACTGAAGGAAAGGGGAAATCATTAGAATGTCGCCTAAGGGAGCATGAGAGGTGACAATGATTAAATCACTTCTTTATTAAACGTACATTTTATGATAAAGAAAAACAATTTTTACTTTTACTGAAAATATATGCAATAAAAAAAGATTTAAGGAAAAATAAATTAAAGGTCTGAATTAAGGAAAGAGTTTAACTAAAGACATCTTTTAACTAAAGACAGCAATTTTAAAATTGCAACACATTTAATAGTTAAAGTGCAGACAAAGATTTTTAGAGAGAACTAAATGGAAATTTCGTTTAAAGTTGTACTTAACGCAGATCAAGATCACGAGACCTACCCACCGCTTTCTGAAACCACTTCACATAATAAACATATATATATATATACGTAACACACACACACAACTACGCGCGCGTGCGCGTGTGTGAACATACACCATCTTGTCATGTTATAACGTTAGTTTTATTTTTATCCGCAAAGTATTACCTAATGTTTAGCGACAGGTATCATCTCTGCATCTCTAGTCTCTGAGAGGCTTATCACCACAAAAATATGAAAGATATACATTTATTACAGCGCTTTTTGGGGGCTCATTCGAGTGTTTCTGTGAGTGTTCTCTAAAATACAATTGTGTTTTGATCGACATTAGTTATATAGACGTAAATTGTCGTCTTCTAGGTCAGCGATTGAAATAAGACACTTGTATCGCTGTCGACACATCGTTTATTTACACGCTACCATAAATAATTCTTTGATAAAAAAAATATAACATAAAGTACAATTTTGATCGACAAATACGATACCAAATTTAACACAAACGTTATTTATACAATCAAAATGTGCCACACAAATATAATTTTGATCAACAAATATGATATCAAATGTTATCACACACGCACTAACTCTGTAACTCAACTAATTGAACTCTGAATAAAAACTAATTTTTTCTTTTCTATTGTTCTATATAAAGTTGTGAATGACGTAATTCTCAAGCATACGTCAGTTGAGTATCGACAACCTTCTTATATAGTCGAGGTTTTTCCACGCTTATCTAGGAACTTGTAGAACGTACTACGCTTACCTATTAATGTATTGCACATTCTTTCTGTTAAAAACATTAATACAGAACATTCTAGTCTATTCTATACACAGTGTCTACCAGTATACATAAGTTATACATAAATCGTGGATAATCTACTTGGATAAGTACATGTGATAACACAAGCTACGTACTTAAACCTACGTATTTACCATATATTGTTTTAATGACAAATAGTTTTAATAATACCAATCACAGTATCACTTAATATATTATAAAATATTTATAATATTACAGTTAATGTTGGTTGGGGGTGTCTCTAGGATACAACAAAATATGATAAAAAAGTAAATAGGCTTCTGAAATACAGACGCAAAATTAGGAGACATTTCTTCGTATTGTTTGAATTAGCAGCCATCCTTACTATTTCTTTTATAAAATTGCTAAACTGCTACAACTTTATTGTTCAGACAAAGCTTTTCGTCATCACGGTCTTAAACCTCATGATGTCAGTGATGACGAAAAGCTTTGTCTGAACAATAAAAATTGTAGCAGTTTAGCAATTTTATAAAAGAAATACGAGACATTTGTTGATGGAACTGACGGGATGTCTTGCAGTACCCAAGTAGTTAAAATATCAGAAGATTGTTCTCCACCTGAGGAAGTCATCTTCAGTGTCTTGTTCTTCTTTCTAGTCGACGTTTGGTCTACTAGTCGACTAAGAAGAGGTAAAACATGTCACTGATGATAACGTCCACAAGTGAAATAGAAACTGTGGAACCGTAATCAATGCACCACGGTTAGACGGTCTGGTAATGTTATCATCAAATGATTCCTGGCGTGAAAAAGAAACACGTACCAGCGCACATTTTCTATTAACAGCGGATATCGAGTGACAAAAATCCCACGACATGCTTCTGTGTATTTGTGTATGTATTGTGTTTGTTTGTGGATGTGTGTTTATTCCGTTGAATTACTTAATTGATTATTTTTATTTATTTTAGCTGTTTCATTGTTTTACATTCTTAATGTCTAATAGATGTGTGTAAATATGTAAGAATGAATGTAGGCCTACTATATATGTTTAAATATTGTTTTACGCCAGATACCATGCAGGATTTTTCAGCTGATACTTTTTCCTTGTTAACAAATATTACCGTTTACATCTGTAGATACAAGTATTCTTGTAATTCTTTTTCATCAGCAGCACGTCCTTTGAGAGAGATGTATACGATTTCAAAGTTTATGTATTCCGTAGGCCTAACGTAAAACGTTGCTTTCCACTGTAAAATTTATCTGAAATATACATAACATAAATAGTGAAAAACTCAAAAGTTTTTCTTTTGTTACAAAAGTTTGTGACATCCAATGATTGTTTACAAAATAGTAACTTCTTTGACTTATTCAAATGAAATTCTTATTGACACATTTTCCTCTTAGAGTATTTAATAATTTTTTTTTCTTTTGACGCTTTGTCAAAGATTTTGTTAAGCTTATAAATGACGTAAATGTAGTCTTTTGTAAATAGTTCTGCTTTATCCGTTCGTCTGTGTTATTTCGTGGTGTCTGTTGTGTGGAGAATGCTTAGTGATTACTTGGTCAGCCCAAGTAACAAGCGGAGTGATGTGGGTACCGGTGCAATTAGGCCGCCTTTAACTACTACACTCGATGAAGCCGGCTACAAATTAGTGTTTTCTGCACCTATTTGCGCGTCCCACCGCGACCCACCGTTGCGGCAAACAGTCTCGAATACACTCGACCTCGGGGCAAAGTCAAAATTTGGCGCCTCTTTTAATAATTTCAATACGATGCTTTAATATATATATATATATACGATAATTTTGGTAAATAGTATCGTGTATTTTCAAAAAAGGTAGCTATATTAAAAGTTTTAGTTTTCAAATACATAAAGTAGAATATATCTAATCATAGTATATTAAATAACACAGCGAATATGAACAAAAATATTTAGAAGGTTTGGGTATATCTAAACGATTTTGAATGTAGGGAAAGTTAGAAATATCAAAACAAAAATAAAGAAATGTTTTCACATATCCTTTCTTAGTTCTGTAGAGACAAAATATTTTATTGGCTTAACCGATGCTTGAATTTCGGTATGTAAAATTCCCTGAGGCGAAGCCTATTGTACAGTAGCGTCGGCACGCGTATAGTGTAATTATCCTATTAAATTTATTCAGAGCAATTTTTAAAATCAACTTATGTATTTGATTTAATTCAGTCGCCCGCTCATTGTGATATTGACTAAATATCAGCAGCCCAGACACTGCGACATTTAGTCAGACATTTTTTAACTAAAGACAGCAATTTTAAAATTACAGCACGTTTAATGGTTAAAATGAAGACAAAGATTTTTAGAGGGAACTACATGGAAATTTCGTTTAAAGCTGTACTTAACACAGATCAAGTTCGCTGGACCTACGTACCGCTTTCTGAAACCACTTCACATAGTAAACATATTGTTACGAGTTTACAGAACTGTCTACGTGTTTGTCGAATGTTCCAGAAGAAACTCGCTCTAATGTGTGTGGTATACGTGATTCTCAACGCATTTGCGAGACTTTTCTGGAAGTCGCCAACCGCGCGGACTGTGTCAAGGCCGCAGTTAATTACGTCGTAGTTTAGAGATACGGCGTAGTTTGGAATCTTCTGGTCTGTGCACGGATGTATAAATACAAGGCGGCAGCGGCCTTAGTTTTCAGTATAGTTGCGATATATTTACGCAGTTCGAGTTATAATCGGGCGACATTACTGTGTACGTTCAAGTGGTTATTAGTGAAGTGTTGCGTTTTATAATCGGGCGGTATATTGTAATACAATTGTGTTTTGATACTAGTTGACATTTTATTGCGTGTGAACAATTTTTATCTGATTTTTTGTAAGAGACTGTGCTGATTACGTTAATTAATTACGAACTGTTTAACTGTGAAAATTAAAGCTGGTGATTAGTGACTTAATTCGTGTCTTGTATTTTGTTTTCCACTATACCTACGATGATCAGTTAGACTGTCGTAACAATATACGCGTATATACGTTACACACACACACACACACAAAATAATAATGGAAGGTACATAATAAGTCGTTCGCATCACCCCATATTTTCATGTCATAGCGTGCTCACACACACGCTGTAACTTACGCTGTAACACCACAGCAGGTGTCCCTCTCGACAGGTTAGATATTGTCAATTCGTGCACAAAATTGAATAAAACTGTTCCTCATTCTATTTTTACTAATTACAATATAAAACATACCGCCCTGGGCAAATATGCAAATATATGTATTGTTGCAATATATACTGCGATATACACTGGTCGCATAAAAATAGTAGTCGATTGAATCGTATTGGAATGCTTTCGGATTTATTAATGATAATATAACATTTCACTGAGTTATTTTAATACTCTTTATAACAAAAAACAAACTAATTATACTGTCTCTGCTGACGGTTTACAAAATTAAAATATTGTTACGACGGTCTACTTGATCGTCGTAGGTACAGTGGAAAACAAAATACAAGACACCAGTTAAGTCACTAATCACCAGCTTTAATTTTCACAGTTAAACAGTTCGTAATTAACAACACAGTCTCTTACAACAAATCAGTTAAAAATTGTTCACACGCATTAAAATGTCAACTAATACTAAAACTCAATTGTATTGCGATATACCGCCCGATTATAAAACACAGCACTTCACTAATAAGCACTTGAACGCACACAGTAATATCTCCAACTAATAACTCTCGAACCGCAAGTAATATATCGCAACAATAACTGAAAACTAAGGCCGCTGACGCCTTGTATTTATACAACGCTCACAGACCAGAAGATTCCAAACTACGCGTTAGCGCCAGTGTGTACGACGTAATTATTTGCGGCCTTGACACAGTCCGAGCGGCCGCGCGAATTCTGCCACAGTCTAGCAAATTCGTCGAGAGTCACGTACGCCACAAGCATTACATTCCGGATCCCTCTGGAACGTTCGATAAACACGTAGATTGTTAGTAGAGGGAAAATGGGGGTTCTGACCAACAAAGGATGCCGCCTTTTCCACGGTCTAGATCAAAGAGATGCCGCCGTTCCCACGGTCCAAGATTTTTTCCCACGCTCTCCCCACCACCGCTGGACCACAGCATCCCAAAGGACCGCGAATTTCCGCGAATAAATTTTTTTATTTTTTTAAATTTGATATTTTTATTTTTTTAATTAAATTGATTTGCATATCCGCGAATATATGCCGCCTTTCGCGAGCCTAAATCACTTTCACTTTCTAATTTCCGCGAATATAATTTTTTATATGCCGCCTTTCGCGAGCCTAGATCACTTTCACTTTCAACTGGACCACAGCATCCGCGACTTTTTCGCTGATCTGTATCAAGATCCGCGACTTTTTCGCGTATCTGGACCACAGCATCCGCGAATATAATTTTTTATTTTTTATATGCCGCCTTTCGCGAGCTTAGATCACTTTCACTTTCTATCATTATAGTGTATATATTAAATATATGAACAGGGTTACCAACCTTGCATGAGTTCAAATTTGTTATAATGTATATTAAATCTATATGATCAGGTTTACCAACCTATGTATGGGTTCAAACTTGATATGTGCGTGTATTATAGTGTATATTAAAATATATGATCAGGGTTACCAACCTTGCATGAGTTCAAATTTGTTGTAATGTATATTAAATCTATATGATCAGGTTTACCAAGTATCCCTCCTCAGACGCTGGTGTTACTTTGCATTTTTGCATTAAATATATATATCGTAAACAATGAAATAATAATATTTCGTCATTGTAAGATTTTAATAAAACAATTATCAGTTTAAATTCTCTCACACTTGTTGTGTATGTTTCTCTCTCTATGGTCAGTACCGCGCGCATGTATATGAAATTAGAAAGTTTATATTTATTCGACAAATATTAACGCCCTCTCTCTCTCTCTCTCTCGCTCGCAGACGTCGGAAGCAATTCGAGGTCATTGACACGACTTTACACTGACACATTGCAGTCTCTCACTCTCTCTCTCTCTCTCTCTCGCTCTCTCTCTCTCTCTCTGGGTTAAGCTGGTGTTGTACGTTACTAAAATAATAGCAAATATTTTCATTCTAAGCATGTATTACTGTTTAGTAATAATTACAGCCCCAACAAAGGATATATAAGTTTGTGTACATGGATTGTATATTGCAAGTACGGAATTATTATTTAAATCCGATATCTGTTTTTATTAAAATCATACAATGTCAAAAGAGGATAGTTGTCTGTTACGAACCAGTACTAACTCTCCTATATGGCCGTCGCTCGCATCATCCGTATTTAAAGTTCGCTACTTCCAGTACACATGGCCTCTGTAACAGATTTGGTCTCCAACAGGTGTGATTCGAACGGGAAAGTTTGCAAGGATGAGACGTAGGGTAATCCGATGTGTCAAAAACGTGTAGGTCCTTCTTCATATCAGCATACGCGCTGACAGTAATTATGTGAACTTCAAAGGGTTCAAATATTTCAAAATAAAAAATATATAAAACAAAAATACAGAATATATGAAATGTATATTTACAAAAAAAAAAAAAAAAAAATTACATATTATCAAACAATGGCACATAATATTCATCCACCCAATCCTCTATAAATCGACCATAATTAACTCCCCCAGCATGATTGTTAATAAACCTCGTGTAAATATTTGCTAAGTCTTTATTTTTTTTAATTTCTGTTTCAGTATGAGACTGGCAATCGGTGCGCTGTTGTTGTAATAGCTCCCTGTTTCGTGCCACCTCAGTCGCTCGCCTTTCTAACCAATCTGAGGCGTAACTTTCAAAACAGTCAACGGGAGACATACTTGTCTGAAACAAAGACATTCTCAGTGTTTTATCACACACGTACAAACACATTGCGGTCTCTCTCTCTCACTCACACACACACACACACACACACATTTAGTATGAATAGACGCGTCTTTGTTAGTAAAATGTAACGCTGTAATCATTAATAGCGTTGTGATGGGGGTCGACTGCATGTGATGTTTGTAAAAATTGTTTACGCATTTTAGGTATGGTTTA
This sequence comes from Magicicada septendecula, assembly GCA_034769895.1. Classification (NCBI taxonomy): domain Eukaryota; kingdom Metazoa; phylum Arthropoda; class Insecta; order Hemiptera; family Cicadidae; genus Magicicada; species Magicicada septendecula. Next base: position 306,122,813 of record CM068376.1, on the reverse strand, counting down.
TCTATTTAATACGTGCAATTTTAATAGCTCCCTGTTTCGTGCCACCTCAGTCGCTCGCCTTTCTAACCAATCTGAGGCGTAACTTTCAAAACAGTCAACGGGAGACATACTTGTCTGAAACAAAGACATTCTCAGTGTTTTATCACACACGTACAAACACATTGCGGTCTCTCTCTCTCTCACTCACACACACACACACACACACACACACACATTTAGTATGAATAGACGCGTCTTTGTTAGTAAAATGTAACGCTGTAATCATTAATAGCGTTGTGATGGGGGTCGACTGCATGTGATGTTTGTAAAAATTGTTTACGCATTTTAGGTATGGTTTATCTATTTAATACGTGCAATTTTAACTAATCTGTCTTGGAGGATAACCTATTTTTCCTTCTTTTCTACAGATAACAGTTGCTTTGATCAGAAACATTACCAGAGAACAACGTCCTCCTAAAGATAAATTTACCAGAGCTCAAAACAGTACAAAGTCATACTTTTGGTGAAGAAAATCACGTCAACAACAACAAAAGTTGTTTGTGTTTCAACAGCTACAAACAATAATTAATTTTCTTACACTAGTAAACATTTTGTTGTAATTGTTTCAATTAAAGGAAACATATATATTCGTTGAGAAAATCTGTTGTGGGTGGACGAAACATGTGTCTGAATTAATAAATTTTCTCTCTGCATAGCAGTTGTAAAAGTAGTCATATACATTATGTGCTATATATATATACAAAAGGCTTTCAACGTGTTTGTCATTTCAACCAATTTGTACTGCGCTCTAATTGTATAAAAATAACTGTACCGCTCCATACAACTGAGAATAAATACCTTGTGTACGTTGTCTAAATCAGACGCTCTATAATAATAATAAGTGATATTTACAATGAAACTATTTTCAAATAAAAATGATGTTGGTTCGACAACCTTTTTGTTTTAAGACTATAACAAGAATGAGACCTGGCTCCCCCTCTCTCTCTCTCACACACACATACACACACACACACATTTAGTATGAACAGACGTGTCTTTGTTAGTAATATGTACAAATCACATGACTTTATGTGAACTTCAAAGGGTTCAAATGTTTCAAATAAAATATAGAATATATGAAATGTATATTTACAAATAAAATAAAATATATTACATATTATGAATTTTTTTAATTTGTGAAGCAATCTTCAAGACGCTCTTCTTCTTCATTTGGTACTACATTAAGCCAGTCCTTGGACTTCACGTTTATGGGGGTTTCATAAACATAAAGATCACTACCACCAATAATTTGTGGTACAATACTTCTGTTTAATGGTAGTACCGCGCTCTAATTGTGTAAAAATAACCGAGAATAAATCCATGCAAACACACACACACACACACACACACACACACACACACACACACACACACACACAACGATGTTTCTACTTATTTGAACAAGTCCTGTATTAAATGCACTTGTTAATGTTTTAATGTGAACAATTTTACGTTTAAATAAAATCTGTACATACAATAAAATTATGTTTCAGTATTAAAGATATAAATATTACTGTTTTATTAATTTAAAATACCATATAATTGCTTACGCTTGACAAATAAGAGAAAAGACATACTTTACGGAATTTCTTGAAATTTTTGCAGTTAGTCTTCTGCTCATGTGTACTGGTAGTCTGTTTGGGTACGGTTAACCATTTAAATTCAATGTTCTTGTTGTTAACCGAGATCTAATTGTGTGTAAGAATAACTGTACCGTCACATACAACTGAGAATAAACACACACACACACACACACACACACGCACACACTTTACGATGTTTTTACTTATTTGAACAAGTCATGTATTAAATTCAATAAATAATGCACTTGATAATGTTTTAATGGGAATAATTTTACGTTTAAATAAAATCTGTACATACAATAAAATTATGTTCACTTTAAGAAATAAAAACTGCACAGTATGTTTCTTTGATTGCAGACGAAACATCAGACATCCCGTCTGTATTTCAGTTAGTTATAGTTTTCCACTATGTTTAGCTAATGGTCAACCAGTTGAAAGTTTTTGGAAATTTGATAACCCTGAAGGCACAACGCAGAATCTATTGGTCTAAGCGTACATTTATTATGTAAATCATCTCTTTTTCAGTCATCTACGTATATGCATTTGAATTATTTGCGCATGCGTATACAACTGAGAATAAATCCGTACAAACACACTTAGCGACGTTGATATAAATATTACTGTTTTATTAATTTAAAATACCGTATAATTGCTTACGACGCGCACACTTAGCAACGTTTTTACTTATTTGAACAAGCTATGTATTAACTTCAATAAATAATGCACTTGATAATGTTTAAATATTTCCAACAACTGTGTTGATTAGAAGTGCTGTAAGTTCAATAACAATGTTCGCTACGTAACGTATTCAAATCTGTTTACTCACCTCTTAAATGTTGATGCACGCAATTATCGATTTCACAATGAGGTATGAAGGCTAATTGCATTCTTCACGTATATATATTGATGTATCTTACAACGGTAGGGGTAGCTTGCGTGTTTGTTTTGAAAGTCATTGTCCGCCGTTGGAAACTTTCAGAAGTTAGCGATACTGAAAGTATTTTCGTGCATTAGTCAAAATTAGGAAAACAATGCAGAGAGAGAGCGAGTGGACACACATGTAAGTAGCTCGATACTCAGTGACAACAACACACACACACACACACACACACACACACACACACACACAGTTAATATTTGTCAAATATATAACAACGAGTGAGAGAGGGAGAGGAGGGGTCATCGACCGTGATGGAAAAGCTTTACCTCACTGCTTTAAGAAGGTAGCGATACTGAAAGTATTTTCGGTCAAGTTAACACGGCTCTTTTTAAGAAACATTCTATCATTTATTTGATGTCGATACCGGTATTAATTATAGATTACACTTAGTTCCATTCACTTCCATGTGCTTACAAATACTTGTAATTAGTTTCGTTAATAACTAGGCCAAAACATTGTCATTACATGTCAACTCTTCCGTCTGTCTCGTAAATTTTGCGCAGCACTGTTTGAGTCTTATCGTTGTAAATAAAGAGCAACAGCAACAGTGTCGTAATACTCTACTTATTTGAACAAGTCCTGTATTAAATGCACTTGTTAATGTTTTAATGTGAACAATTTTACGTTTAAATAAAATCTGTACATACAATAAAATTATGTTTCAGTATTAATGATATAAATATTACTGTTTTATTAATTTAAAATACCGTATATATATATATAACCTAGGAACTTCGCAGGTGAAGAAATTAATTTCTATTTTTCATCTGTAACGACATGCGTGTATAATTTTAATTTATTTCACTATACACCTCTGAACCTATGTGTAATTATTTTGTAAACTGTGTTATCTATGGAGGAACTGTCGCAGCAAACGTTAACACTAGAACGATTATATTATTATTATTATTTAGTGATCAGATAATTTCATAAAAAAATAAGAAACGTAAAAGATATACGCTGACTTTACCGCAACCACGTCTATTTAGATAAACGGCTCGGAAGAAAAAATAATTCTTCACAAAGCAGAACAACAACTACAGTCATTCGCTTTATCTGCTTATCCGTTATTTGCGGAGGCAGCAGATCGTGTATATTCCATCTTGTGGACAAAGGGTGGTTTGGTCGGTATTTGTACAGTAACTCAAACGGGGTCGACTTGTGACCTTCGTGATAAGCTGAATTAAAAGCATATTGAATCCAGGATAGGTTTTGGTCCCACAACGTATGATCGTTTGCATGATAGGCGATTAGCGCAGATTTGAGGTTTCGTAGATACCTTTCAGCAATATTGCCTTGTGTTCGATACTCTGTAGTGGTTATATGGTCTATCCCTAACTTGAAACACATATTCCTAAATTCTTTCGCTTTAAACTATGGACTGTTATCAGATACTATACGTACTGGAGTACCGTAGTCTTTAAATAGTCTTTCCTGTAATATTTTTACAGTCGTCGACGCTAATGCTCGTCGCATGGGATACATCCAAACAAATTTAGTGAACGAATCTACACAGATGAGTAACATTGCATTGCCTGATTTGGATCGTGGATATGGACGTGAGAAATCTAGATAAAGTTTAGAAAAAGGGGTCTTAGGGATTTCTGAAATCATTTTGCTCACTTGATTATTTCGGGGCGGTTTACTGAGGGCACATAATGTACATTTCTTTACGAAGTTGGCTATTTCGCTGTTCATATTGTTCCAATGATATTCTTTTCGAACACGATGTATTGTCTTATTGATTCCCATATGGGCTCCTATGGTAGATGAATGGAAGTATTCCATCAGCATGGGCTTAATTACATCCGGGGCTATTATTCTTATCTTGTGACATAGTACATTTCTACTCAATACGTACTTCTCGGATTTAATACCTTGCGTACGTTGTACTATAATAGGCTTCAGTGAGAGGTCTTGTTGTTGATACAGAGCAATGTTTGTGAAGGCAAGGGGGGAATTCAGTAATTACGGCGTTAGCATGTGCTATTTCCGGATTCTCTTTGTTTTCAGGAGTTTTAGTGGGCGACTGGAACATACGGGACAGGGTATCAGCGACTACGTTTTGAGTACCTTTTATATGCTGCACTCTGAATTTGTAGCAGTTTAACTTCAATATCCACCTTCCAATTCGTCCTAACTGTTTAGGGTGATTCAATAACCAAGATAACGCCTGATTGACGGTTTCCAAAAGGAATTCTTTATGTTCTAGGAAGGGTTTAAACTTCTCGAACGCAACCACAATTGCTAATCAGTTCTCGTTCGAAACTGAAACGATTAACATCAGTCCCAATGGACCACAGCATCCGCGAATTTCCGTGAATAAAAAAACGTAAAACGTAAAACGTAAGACGTAAGACGTAAGACGTAAAACGTAAAACGTAAGACGTAAGACGTAAGATGTGAAACTAAAACGTAAGACGTAAGACGTAAACGTAAGACGTAAGACGTAAGACGTAAAATGGTCATGATACACTTGCATACGGTCATTATCGGATACGACAACGCATCAACATGGAGAACGACGACGACGACACCTCCCCACCTACTAAAAAAATTCGTCATTTTCACGTGATCTTGAGTCGGTCCTAAGCCCGAACAAATAAGGAAGGCGGTATATTATTGGGACTGTTTTGCGTTTGCAGGTCGTTTTGCGTTTGTTCACTGATTGACGTCATCGGACATAATTATTTGTACGTTATGTCGTACTATGTTACTCATCTGTGTAGATTCGTTCACTAAATTTGTTTGGATGTATCCCATGCGACGAGCATTAGCGTCGACGACTGTAAAAATATTACAGGAAAGACTATTTAAAGACTACGGTACTCCAGTACGTATAGTATCTGATAACAGTCCATAGTTTAAAGCGAAAGAATTTAGGAATATGTGTTTCAAGTTAGGGATAGACCATATAACCACTACAGAGTATCGAACACAAGGCAATATTGCTGAAAGGTATCTACGAAACCTCAAATCTGCGCTAATCGCCTATCATGCAAACGATCATACGTTGTGGGACCAAAACCTATCCTGGATTCAATATGCTTTTAATTCAGCTTATCACGAAGGTCACAAGTCGACCCCGTTTGAGTTACTGTACAAATACCGACCAAACCACCATTTGTCCACAAGATGGAATATACACGATCTGCTGCCTCCGCAAATAACGGATAAGCAGATAAAGCGAATATGGAATAAAGCTCGCTCTAATTTAAGAGCAAACTTAGAGAAATCCAGAAAATACCACTGCATTTAATACAGGGCTTGTTCAAATAAGTAGAAACAGCGTTGTGTATGTGTGTGTGTGTGTCGCAAATTTCTGAAAGCATTCCACTGTGTGTGTACAATGACCCTAATTGAAGATATATTTTAGGTATAGCTGAATTTAAAGCGTACAAGCCTTCAGTAAGAAACTATTGTAATACAAGAGGTCATTGACACGACTTTACACTGACACATTGCAGTCTCTCCCTAACGTCTGTGTGTGTATTTGTAAAAGTAATAAAGATTGTACGTTTTTTAGTTTAAAAGATTAGACACTAGAAAAAAAAAATATTACCATCCTTGTTAAAGTACAGTGAAAACTTTGTTATTAAAATTTTACTTTTAATCGTATTGACCGCATCTAGGGAAGAAACACGATTCCCAAGTTCTTTTTGTGTTTCACAGAGAAAAACAGAGGAAACATTTCCATCTAATGTATATTTATCTTTTTTAAGATATATTTATTTGAGACTGTAGTTGTTGTTCTGCTTTGTGAAGAATTATTTTTTCTTCCGAGCCGTTTATCTAAATAGACGTGGTTGCGGTAAAGTCAGCGTATATCTTTTACGTTTCTTATTTTTTTATGAAATTATCTGATCACTAAATAATAATAATAATATAATCGTTCTAGTGTTAACGTTTGCTGCGACAGTTCCTCCATAGATAACACAGTTTACAAAATAATTACACATAGGTTCAGAGGTGTATAGTGAAATAAATTAAAATTATACACGCATGTCGTTACAGATGAAAAATAGAAATTAATTTCTTCACCTGCGAAGTTCCTAGGTTATATATATATATACGGTATTTTAAATTAATAAAACAGTAATATTTATATCATTAATACTGAAACATAATTTTATTGTATGTACAGATTTTATTTAAACGTAAAATTGTTCACATTAAAACATTAACAAGTGCATTTAATACAGGACTTGTTCAAATAAGTAGAGTATTACGACACTGTTGCTGTTGCTCTTTATTTACAACGATAAGACTCAAACAGTGCTGCGAAAAATTTACGAGACAGACGGAAGAGTTGACATGTAATGACAATGTTTTGGCCTAGTTATTAACGAAACTAATTACAAGTATTTGTAAGCACATGGAAGTGAATGGAACTAAGTGTAATCTATAATTAATACCGGTATCGACATCAAATAAATGATAGAATGTTTCTTAAAAAGAGCCGTGTTAACTTGACCGAAAATACTTTCAGTATCGCTACCTTCTTAAAGCAGTGAGGTAAAGCTTTTCCATCACGGTCGATGACCCCTCCTCTCCCTCTCTCACTCGTTGTTATATATTTGACAAATATTAACTGTGTGTGTGTGTGTGTGTGTGTGTGTGTGTGTGTGTGTGTGTGTGTGTGTGTGTGTGTGTGTGTGTGTGTGTGTGTTGTTGTTGTCACTGAGTATCGAGCTACTTACATGTGTGTCCACTCGCTCTCTCTCTGCATTGTTTTCCTAATTTTGACTAATGCACGAAAATACTTTCAGTATCGCTAACTTCTGAAAGTTTCCAACGGCGGACAATGACTTTCAAAACAAACACGCAAGCTACCCCTACCGTTGTAAGATACATCAATATATATACGTGAAGAATGCAATTAGCCTTCATACCTCATTGTGAAATCGATAATTGCGTGCATCAACATTTAAGAGGTGAGTAAACAGATTTGAATACGTTACGTAGCGAACATTGTTATTGAACTTACAGCACTTCTAATCAACACAGTTGTTGGAAATATTTAAACATTATCAAGTGCATTATTTATTGAAGTTAATACATAGCTTGTTCAAATAAGTAAAAACGTTGCTAAGTGTGCGCGTCGTAAGCAATTATACGGTATTTTAAATTAATAAAACAGTAATATTTATATCAACGTCGCTAAGTGTGTTTGTACGGATTTATTCTCAGTTGTATACGCATGCGCAAATAATTCAAATGCATATACGTAGATGACTGAAAAAGAGATGATTTACATAATAAATGTACGCTTAGACCAATAGATTCTGCGTTGTGCCTTCAGGGTTATCAAATTTCCAAAAACTTTCAACTGGTTGACCATTAGCTAAACATAGTGGAAAACTATAACTAACTGAAATACAGACGGGATGTCTGATGTTTCGTCTGCAATCAAAGAAACATACTGTGCAGTTTTTATTTCTTAAAGTGAACATAATTTTATTGTATGTACAGATTTTATTTAAACGTAAAATTATTCCCATTAAAACATTATCAAGTGCATTATTTATTGAATTTAATACATGACTTGTTCAAATAAGTAAAAACATCGTAAAGTGTGTGCGTGTGTGTATGTTTATTCTCAGTTGTATGTGACGGTACAGTTATTCTTACACACAATTAGATCTCGGTTAACAACAAGAACATTGAATTTAAATGGTTAACCGTACCCAAACAGACTACCAGTACACATGAGCAGAAGACTAACTGCAAAAATTTCAAGAAATTCCGTAAAGTATGTCTTTTCTCTTATTTGTCAAGCGTAAGCAATTATATGGTATTTTAAATTAATAAAACAGTAATATTTATATCTTTAATACTGAAACATAATTTTATTGTATGTACAGATTTTATTTAAACGTAAAATTGTTCACATTAAAACATTAACAAGTGCATTTAATACAGGACTTGTTCAAATAAGTAGAAACATCGTTGTGTGTGTGTGTGTGTGTGTGTGTGTGTGTGTGTGTGTGTGTGTGTGTGTGTGTGTGTGTGTGTGTGTGTGTGTTTGCATGGATTTATTCTCGGTTATTTTTACACAATTAGAGCGCGGTACTACCATTAAACAGAAGTATTGTACCACAAATTATTGGTGGTAGTGATCTTTATGTTTATGAAACCCCCATAAACGTGAAGTCCAAGGACTGGCTTAATGTAGTACCAAATGAAGAAGAAGAGCGTCTTGAAGATTGCTTCACAAATTAAAAAAATTCATAATATATAATATATTTTATTTTATTTGTAAATATACATTTCATATATTCTATATTTTATTTGAAACATTTGAACCCTTTGAAGTTCACATAAAGTCATGTGATTTGTACATATTACTAACAAAGACACGTCTGTTCATACTAAATGTGTGTGTGTGTGTATGTGTGTGTGAGAGAGAGAGAGAGGGGGAGCCAGGTCTCATTCTTGTTATAGTCTTAAAACAAAAAGGTTGTCGAACCAACATCATTTTTATTTGAAAATAGTTTCATTGTAAATATCACTTATTATTATTATAGAGCGTCTGATTTAGACAACGTACACAAGGTATTTATTCTCAGTTGTATGGAGCGGTACAGTTATTTTTATACAATTAGAGCGCAGTACAAATTGGTTGAAATGACAAACACGTTGAAAGCCTTTTGTATATATATATAGCACATAATGTATATGACTACTTTTACAACTGCTATGCAGAGAGAAAATTTATTAATTCAGACACATGTTTCGTCCACCCACAACAGATTTTCTCAACGAATATATATGTTTCCTTTAATTGAAACAATTACAACAAAATGTTTACTAGTGTAAGAAAATTAATTATTGTTTGTAGCTGTTGAAACACAAACAACTTTTGTTGTTGTTGACGTGATTTTCTTCACCAAAAGTATGACTTTGTACTGTTTTGAGCTCTGGTAAATTTATCTTTAGGAGGACGTTGTTCTCTGGTAATGTTTCTGATCAAAGCAACTGTTATCTGTAGAAAAGAAGGAAAAATAGGTTATCCTCCAAGACAGATTAGTTAAAATTGCACGTATTAAATAGATAAACCATACCTAAAATGCGTAAACAATTTTTACAAACATCACATGCAGTCGACCCCCATCACAACGCTATTAATGATTACAGCGTTACATTTTACTAACAAAGACGCGTCTATTCATACTAAATGTGTGTGTGTGTGTGTGTGTGTGTGTGTGTGTGTGTGTGTGTGTGTGTGTGTGTGTGTGTGAGAGAGAGAGAGAGACCGCAATGTGTTTGTACGTGTGTGATAAAACACTGAGAATGTCTTTGTTTCAGACAAGTATGTCTCCCGTTGACTGTTTTGAAAGTTACGCCTCAGATTGGTTAGAAAGGCGAGCGACTGAGGTGGCACGAAACAGGGAGCTATTAAAATTGCACGTATTAAATAGATAAACCATACCTAAAATGCGTAAACAATTTTTACAAACATCACATGCAGTCGACCCCCATCACAACGCTATTAATGATTACAGCGTTACATTTTACTAACAAAGACGCGTCTATTCATACTAAATGTGTGTGTGTGTGTGTGTGTGTGAGTGAGAGAGAGAGACCGCAATGTGTTTGTACGTGTGTGATAAAACACTGAGAATGTCTTTGTTTCAGACAAGTATGTCTCCCGTTGACTGTTTTGAAAGTTACGCCTCAGATTGGTTAGAAAGGCGAGCGACTGAGGTGGCACGAAACAGGGAGCTATTACAACAACAGCGCACCGATTGCCAGTCTCATACTGAAACAGAAATTAAAAAAAATAAAGACTTAGCAAATATTTACACGAGGTTTATTAACAATCATGCTGGGGGAGTTAATTATGGTCGATTTATAGAGGATTGGGTGGATGAATATTATGTGCCATTGTTTGATAATATGTAATTTTTTTTTTTTTTTTTTTTGTAAATATACATTTCATATATTCTGTATTTTTGTTTTATATATTTTTTATTTTGAAATATTTGAACCCTTTGAAGTTCACATAATTACTGTCAGCGCGTATGCTGATATGAAGAAGGACCTACACGTTTTTGACACATCGGATTACCCTACGTCTCATCCTTGCAAACTTTCCCGTTCGAATCACACCTGTTGGAGACCAAATCTGTTACAGAGGCCATGTGTACTGGAAGTAGCGAACTTTAAATACGGATGATGCGAGCGACGGCCATATAGGAGAGTTAGTACTGGTTCGTAACAGACAACTATCCTCTTTTGACATTGTATGATTTTAATAAAAACAGATATCGGATTTAAATAATAATTCCGTACTTGCAATATACAATCCATGTACACAAACTTATATATCCTTTGTTGGGGCTGTAATTATTACTAAACAGTAATACATGCTTAGAATGAAAATATTTGCTATTATTTTAGTAACGTACAACACCAGCTTAACCCAGAGAGAGAGAGAGAGAGCGAGAGAGAGAGAGAGAGAGAGTGAGAGACTGCAATGTGTCAGTGTAAAGTCGTGTCAATGACCTCGAATTGCTTCCGACGTCTGCGAGCGAGAGAGAGAGAGAGAGAGGGCGTTAATATTTGTCGAATAAATATAAACTTTCTAATTTCATATACATGCGCGCGGTACTGACCATAGAGAGAGAAACATACACAACAAGTGTGAGAGAATTTAAACTGATAATTGTTTTATTAAAATCTTACAATGACGAAATATTATTATTTCATTGTTTACGATATATATATTTAATGCAAAAATGCAAAGTAACACCAGCGTCTGAGGAGGGATACTTGGTAAACCTGATCATATAGATTTAATATACATTACAACAAATTTGAACTCATGCAAGGTTGGTAACCCTGATCATATATTTTAATATACACTATAATACACGCACATATCAAGTTTGAACCCATACATAGGTTGGTAAACCTGATCATATAGATTTAATATACATTATAACAAATTTGAACTCATGCAAGGTTGGTAACCCTGTTCATATATTTAATATATACACTATAATGATAGAAAGTGAAAGTGATCTAAGCTCGCGAAAGGCGGCATATAAAAAATAAAAAATTATATTCGCGGATGCTGTGGTCCAGATACGCGAAAAAGTCGCGGATCTTGATACAGATCAGCGAAAAAGTCGCGGATGCTGTGGTCCAGTTGAAAGTGAAAGTGATCTAGGCTCGCGAAAGGCGGCATATAAAAAATTATATTCGCGGAAATTAGAAAGTGAAAGTGATTTAGGCTCGCGAAAGGCGGCATATATTCGCGGATATGCAAATCAATTTAATTAAAAAAATAAAAATATCAAATTAAAAAAAATAAAAAAATTTATTCGCGGAAATTCGCGGTCCTTTGGGATGCTGTGGTCCAGCGGTGGTGGGGAGAGCGTGGGAAAAAATCTTGGACCGTGGGAACGGCGGCATCTCTTTGATCTAGACCGTGGAAAAGGCGGCATCCTTTGTTGGTCAGAACCCCCATTTTCCCTCTACTATTGTTCTGTAATGTCGTAGCACAGCCCCCTCCTTAAGACTGTTCGTCCCGAACTGGCAAACCGTCTCTGAAGTAATAATTAACCAGGCGGTCTGGGTGGACGACCTTGAACTTTCGCTGTCCTTGCTGTTGGATCCGATAAACAACATCGTTGATACTTTTTTTCACAGTGTAGGGTACTTCCCAGTTAGACTGAAGCTTACGTGAGCGACCACGACGGCGCTTTGGGTTGAATATCCAAACCTGATCTCCTTCTTGGAAACCCACACTATTGCTGCGAATGTCATACCGAGTTTCCATTTTATCACTGGCAAACTTCAGCCGTCCTCTTATCATTTCTCTCAGTTGGTTTTCTAATTGCGAAGAATAGTTCTGTGGCTCTTGGGACTGAGTCTCAGGTGATACGAACATTAAGTCCCCAGGAAGACGAATCTCCCGCCCAAACACCAATTTTGCTGGAGTCATGCCGGTTGTGTCGTGTACTGATTATCTATACGCCATGAGGAATAGTGGTATACGTTGGTCCCAGTCTGTTTGGTTCTCGTCAACAACCTTCGAAAGATGCTACTCAAATGTCCTATCGAATCTCTCAACCATCCCGTCCGACTAAGGATGCAGAGGCGTTGTCCTGGTCTTTCAAACTCCCAGTAGACAGCATAATTCTTTAAACACTCCTGATTCGAAATTTCTCCCTTGATCCGTATGGATTTCCATATGGGCTCCATAACGGCAACAGAAATAATTCCTGTGCCACAGTGGTAACCTGCTGATTTGGAATTGCGTAGGCTTCCACCCACTTAGTAAAGTAGTCACCTACAACATGATGTACCGGTTTCCATCGTCAGTACCTGGGAATGGTCCAGCAATGTCTATGGCAATTCTCTCAAAAGGCAGTCCAACGTTATACTGTCTCATTTTTCCCCTGCTTCTGGATTGTGGGCCCTTGCTTGCAGCACATATTTCACAAGTCTGAACCCATTCCTCTACGTTGTGGCGAAGATGAAGCCAATAGAATACCTTCCGTATTTTGTCAAGGGTTTTGTTAACGCCAAGATGGCCTCCAGATGTCCCACCATGCATCTCCTTCCAAACAGACTGCACTTTACTTCGGGGAACTATCAACTACACGACCACGTCTCGTCCATCTGCACTTTCCCAATCCCTTTTCAGTAATCCGTTTTCTAAGGTAAGAGATACCCACTGTGCCCAGTAGCCCTTCCAGCACTTCGGAGCTATGGCAGATATCTTGCCAATCTGGGCGGCGACCTTCCTCTTTTGCTGTCAAAACCGGCCCAAAGTCTTCGTCAGTCATCTGTTCTTGGCGACAGAATTGTGACGTCCAGCCATCTGCCAGGAAATCTACAGTGATTTCTTGAACATGTTCGCTTGAGTTTTATTCTTCCTTTCTGTGACAATGTCGGGAGCCTTCCGCGCACGGTCTTCGTGATAAGCCATCTGCATTACCAAGCATGCGACCCCGCCGATGTTGTACCTTGAAGTTGTACTCTTGCAGACGTTCGAGCCACCTTGTCAACTGACCTTCCGGATTTTTAAATCTCAAGAGCCATGGAAGCCCGGCATGGTCGGTACGTAGTGAAAACTCTCTCCCATAGAGGTATTTATGGAAGTGCTCCAAAGCTCTGACAATTGCCAACAACTCTCTCCTTGTAACACAATAATTTCTCTCTGGTTTAGAAAGCGTTTTGCTGTAATACGCTATTACTCGTTCTTCACCGTTCTGCGCTTGAGACAAAACTGCTCCCAGACCAGTATTGCTTGCGTCTGTGTCTACAATGTACTTCCCTTCGGAAGCTGGAATGGCGAGAATTGGCTGCGAACATAATGCAATTTTCAAAGTCCTAAATGTTTAACCACACTCTCTCGACCACTGGAAGTTTCGTTTATTTTCCGTTAGCTCATGTAGTGGTTTAGCAATTGTAGCGAAGCCTTTCACAAAACGTCTGTAATATGAGCATAATCCCAGGAAACTCCGAATTTAGTGTTTACTCTTCGGCACTGGCCAGTCTCTTACGGTATCTACTTTATTAGGATCCATGCTAACACCCGCTGCCGAAACCAGATGGTCCAGATACTGTACTCCCTTCTGGAATAGAGAACACTTCTTCGGGCTCAGCTTCAGTTGGGCACCGTGAATTCTAGTTAGAACCTCCTTAAGGTTTTCCAAATGGTTTTTGAAAGTCTTCCCGATGACTATGACATTGTCTAAATAAACAAGGCAAGTTTTCCATGTCAGGCCTCGGAGTACCAGGTCCATCAATCTTTCAAATGTTGCCGGTGCATTACAGAGTCCAAATGGCATGACGTTAAGTTGGAATAAGCCACTCGCAGTCGAGAAAGCGGTATTTTCCTTGTCTTTTTGATGAAGTCCCACTTGCCAATATCCATTCTTCAGGTCCAATGTGGAAAACTACTGTGCTCCGGACAACGTGTCGACTGTATCATCAACGCGAGGTAACGGATATCAGTCTTTCTTTGTCACGTCATTCAGCCTCCGATAGTCTACGCAGAAACGTAATCCATCATCCTTCTTCGCTACCAGCACTACAGGAGAAGACCAAGCACTTGACGAAGGTTCGATTACTCCCTCTGTCAACATGTCGTTTACTAACCGAGACATTTCCTCTTGCTTAGATAATGGAGACCTTTGAGGAGGTTGGCGTATCGGTGTTGTGTCCCCGGTATTGATGCGATGTTGCACAAGAGAGGTTCTTCCCAGTGACTGTCCCCGAACTGCAAAAGAATCTTTGAATGCATGTAAAAACTGTCTGAATTCTTTTACCTCACCACTCGAAAGGTCGTTAGAAGATCTGTTCAATAATTCCTGCAGTTTCTCTGTTAATTTGGAAGTATCCGAAGCACTGGATATCCGTTGCGTCATTCCGGCTACCCAGGCCACAGGATTCAATTTGCCTAGGAGCGTATTGCTTTGTAAAGTGACAGCTTGACCCAAAATATTCGCCACTCTAATAGGCACATTTCCGGTTTCGTCAGGTTTTACTAAACTTCTGGCTGGGTTGGAGCTTTGACATTAACTGTCCCTATGGAGGTAAAGTGGCTTTCTTTATTAACTTATTTTCTGCGTCTTTTTCTGTCTTTATCATTGGTACAGTCTGTTCACAAATTTGTTTTGGTTTATCTTCAGGAACTGCTCACTTATGTTTGCCACTGAGATTTCTACTGCAGATATTTTATTTGACATGGTTTCTTCTATGATATATATTTTTGTAGACATTGATTCTTAAACACTCGAAACAGATTTCTCTACTTCAGCTATTTTTAATGTCATTGATTCTTGTACTTTCGATATTTTAGTTACTTGTTTATTAAGTTTACCTCGTAGGAGACCCAATTCTGCGTTACTATTTTCTTGCATCTGTTTCTGTTCCTGTATTGACGCCTTGATGTCTTCTGTCTCCTGTTAACGTTTTTCCTCTGTTTCTTCCCTTTCGTGTCTTCGTTCTTCTTTTTGTCGTCTTTCGGATTCTTCCGCCTCCTGTCTGCGTTTCTCATCCTGTAGTTTTTCTGCTTCTTCTCTTTCTTGTCTTCGTTCTTCTTTTTGTCGTCTTTCTGCTTCTTCCTTTGTGTGCCGCAGCAACGTTTGGAAAGCTTCCATCATCTGACTGGCATCCATTGTTTCCGATTAATTACGAATTACACTCGTCTTGTACAAAGTGTCCACTGTTTCCTCTATTAACGGTTCTGTCCCAGTTCTGACACCACTGTTACGACGGTCTACTTGATCGTCGTAGGTACAGTCGAAACAAAATACACTGACACCAACTAAGTCACTAATTACCAGCTTTAATTTTCACAGTTAAACGGTTCGTAATTAACAACACAGTATCTACAACAAATCAAATAAAAATTGTTCACGTGCCATAAGATCTCAACTAATATTAAAACAATTGTATTACAATATTACCGCCCGATTTTAAAACGTAACACTTACTAATAACCACTTGAACGTACACGGTAATATCGCCCGACAATAACTCGAACCGCACTGTAAATATATCGCAACTATACTGAAAACTAAGGCCGCTGCCGCCTTGTATTTATACATCCGCGCACAGTCCAGAAGATTCACAACTTCGTCTTAGCGCCAGTGTGTACGACGTAATTAATTGCGGCCTTGACACAGTCCGCGCGGCTGGCGGCTTTCAGAAAAATCTCGCGAATGCGTCGGGAATCACCTACACCACCGCACTAAATTCTGGATCCCTCTGGAATGTTTGATAAACACGTAGATTATTCTGTGATGTCGTAACAATATGGTATAAATTAATTCTCAAATCTTTTCCTCTCTAATATAAATGTACTGTTCTAGTACGATATCAACCTTAAAGTGTAGTGAATAACCTGTAAAAATGTTCAAGTCTATAACACAAATAGTTGCTGAGAAAACCGTTTTTAACATGGGAAAGCGGATATGGTTCTCACCCCTCTTAAATTGACAAGACCCTTTTTAAATGTTACACGAAATATCACACCAAACAGTTAGTGCGTCTACCTAATAAAAATTGTTACACAAAAGTGAAACGACACAAAATTTTAAACTGAATCATCGAAGTGCTTACAGAAAATGTATATGTAGAGTACACACGAACAAATACAGATTCCGTACAAAAATGTACACTTGTGTTACATATTTAAAGCCGTCAACATAATAAAATTATAGTGCTAAAATAAAAACACAAATCCTTAACCAAACATTTACCTAACTTATAAAAGTACATCTGAAAACAGAATATAGGTGGAAATAGCCGACAACGAAGGTAGCCGAAGGACTAACGAAGGTATCCGAGCGGTTTCACAGTTTAAATATCCAGATGCAAAACAACCCTAATAACGATCGGACGCTAACAGAAAATTTGTTATAGACTCATCTGTTCCCTCTATGGAAATCTTTAGTAAAAAACGAACGATGTATGCGTTTTGTGGGAAAGCCAGAGTGCCGGTGACCATGTAGAACTGTAGTAGTGGGGCGTCTTTGCACTTGTGCATGATTGCAGCATCTGGGCCGAGCCCAATGACTGCCTGTCGATAAACATTGTTCTGATTCAGTAGACGGGTACCTAAATCTGGAAATACAACCGCCAACCATTTAACTGAGAAGGCGGGGGTGAAAGATTTCTTTATTTATTTTTAATTTAATTGAGCTGATCTTTGGGCACTGTCGCTTGAACGGGTTCAGGTGACAGATGTCACCCGTCCCCAGTACAGCGTGCAGACGCCATGAGTCGTCGGTCGCTCTCCGCGAGGCAGAGAGCCTCCGTGCCAGTGAAGTTAAGTACTTGAGTCTGCAGACTAATAAACGTGAAACCGCTCGGGCAACTTCGTTAATATTCGACCGCCGCTATTGTCTAGTCTCTCGTCAACCCGTTCGCTTCACTCTTACATGTATTATGAAATCCACGTATTTATATCCAAATCGGCTTTTGCCTGTGTGCATAGCGGATGCAGAATTGAATATTATAATGAATATTGATTGTGGTCACAGTTAAATATTAAAACATAATATAGAATTCATTTAACGATTTCGTTGTACGCCATTTATTACCAGGAATTGTAGTTTTTTTAACCTTTGTTTCCTCCAGAAACAAACACAATTTCAGTGGATCCCCAGATAAATATGAACCTTTTGACTACATCGTCGCATAGGTATATGAAATACACGTTTATTAACAAAACTTATTTCATACTGTTTTGCCGGTTTTTATATTAAGTTTTTTGTACTCATAATGTTGGTTTTGATATATATTGCTGTAATAAGTTGTGGTAAAACTCCTCTTTGCCTGTGCACTAACTTCGCAGGTTGGTTTAGTATATATCTGGAGTCAAATTAATCAATTAGTTTTGTTTCTGAAGGGATAAACGCTGAAACAAAATATGGTAGCTGCACTCAAGGAAACAGATAATACCAGGGTTGTAAAAGATGAAAGATGTCCACAGAACTGGCAAGAAAGCTAGACAGATTAGGCAGGTGGTGAAAAAGAAGTTAGAATATTATCTATAAAACCCAGATGACCAACAATAAGCAGCTGGTCTATTTTGATACTGTAAGTAAACCAAATAATAACTGAACATTAATATAAGTAAACTTCAAATTACGATTTCTCAGCAACACAGTTTTTTATATAAATGTCACGTTTTCTGTGAAACTGTTTAACATAGGAAGTTAAAATTTTTACCAGTTATTCTACCAATAACTTTTTTCTACGATACTAGAATTATCAAAATGTTTTAAAAACTGACCAAAATAAAAAAAGGTTTTTATTAAAAAAAATTTAAGAAAATTATAAATTTTGTAAATTTATAAATTTTTAATATAAATGTATTATTCTAGTGCCATAACAATCTGAAAGTGTGATGAATAACCTGTACAAATTTCAAGTCTGTAGCACAAAACAGATGCTGGGAAAATGGGTCATTTGTAAAACCAATTTTAACGTGGCATTTTAACATATACGGTTCTCACCCCACTTAAATTGACAAGATACATTTGAAATGTTACACGAACTTCACATGAAACACTTACAACGCGTGTACCTAATACAAAGTGTCACACAAAAATAAAATGACAAAACTTTAAAATGAAACATAGAAATGCTTACAAGACATGTTTGCGTCGGTTATACACGAATACACACAGACACTTGAATACACGAAAAATTAACGCTTGAGTTTACGTATTTGAAGCCGTGAACTTAATAAAATTATTTGGCTAATAAAATAACACAAAATTTTAACCAAATGTTTACCTAACTCACATCTGAATATAGGCGGGCATAGCTGAGAACGAAGGTAGCCGAAGTTGCCCGAGCGGTTTCACGCTCGACAGTCTGCAGACTCAAGTAAGTAAACTGAACTCGCTCAATAGTGATCGAATCATTCCACTGATTGAGATGTACTGATCGAATTCACCCACCTCTAATAAATTGTCAGACACTAAAGTTTATGACATTCAAAGCGAGTTTGTGTCCGTACGTTAGTGGACAGGCAAAGTGCAGATACATTTCAAAGTGTTTTGTGGCTGACGTTTACACAGCCTTTCCAAAAAGATTGCTGGGCGTGCCTAGTAAGGGCGAGCGTCCTGCCGGTGAACTCTCCGCCTACCAGTAGCCTATTCGCAGATCGTCAAGTTACCTGTCGAGATCCTTGTTCGTTCACGCCGATTGAATAAATCGAAAGTTAAGTAAATTTGGTTTTCCAGCTAGTGTCCTTGCAAGAACGATCGGATTCCGGAACGGTAGTCATTTATTTATGACAAAACAACAACAACATTTCCATATTAAAACAAATAATAACGCTTGCCTGTATAGACATACTGTACAAGGGCTAGTTACTACAGCTGCTACAAGATAGCGTTGCTCACCGATCAGTAGTTGTAATCGTTATTTCAGTTAATTATTCGTTGTAATACATACTAATTACTAAGCAATCAGATCCAAAAGTTTTAGAGGAATGCAAAAATTAATTTGCCGTGCAACACGTTGTTACAAAGAGATCGTTAGTCGTTATATTAGGAGCACAAGGAGAGACTCGCGCCGCTTAAGTCGATGCTCCGTTTGAGGACGTCAGACCGGGTGGCGGCGACATAAGCATTATTACGAGTCGTTGGGGTTACCGTGATCATGACGGCGGTCCCCCAGGGTGAGGCCCTTCCATTGCACTACGGTTGGGCTGACCCCTGCGAAACCCCCAAATAGGGGGTTCGGACGCATAATTTTTGGTAGTAAGGGGCAGCGGTCTCTGGTCGCTGTCCCGCGCTAATCGCTTCTAGTCAACAATCGGTCATCTAGCCGGAACAATTCTTTCACAACTCTTTACTTAAACGATCCTTACCCGCTGGTCGCTTGTAATAAATGTGTGCTAAACTAGTATTTTAAAGTAACAGGTACGAATGATACCGTTCCAAAAAATGACAGGTACAAATACCTTTTTATTATGTACTTATGTAATATAATTTGTTAAAAAAAATAAATTAAAGTATTAACAGTGTTATTTTACGCTGTGACTTTATTAAACTATTACTGTTTAAAAGGAAACGAGAGAATTTATAGGCCATAATCTGGCATAACGAATATAACCTAGCAAAACCGACAACAGTCACAGTGGACATCAATACTTAAAAGGGCCATATCGTAGTACTGGGGTTCCCGACCGGTGGTAGACATACCACTAGTGGTATGCAAGAAAACCTAGCTAGGAAACAGTATTTACTTAATACAAATGTAATTTGCTTTTTCAAAATTTACCAATTTGGCGACTGGTATAATATATAATTTGTTATTATAATCTGTATTACTGTATATACTTGCATAACACACGAATAAATGTAACATTAATATAAAATTTATTTTTTTTTAAACAGCTTCTTCTCTTTGGCATAGAGATATTCCGAAACTTGCTGTTTTGCTTCGTTTCGTACTTGTATGGCAATCGACATATGCGCAGAATGAAGTATTCAGCACCAAAAACTTGTTTCGTACTCGTGTACTCCTAATACTTGTAGTACTCGTTTACTTGTTGTTACTTGCGTAGGAGGGTCCCGCGACTCGGAACTGCGAGGCCGCGAATAACAGGTATTTCAACTTTGCAGTCACTGTTATATCCGTTCCACAAAAATATCGTTTCAAAATAGCTGTTATAGGTATATCGGCCCACCTCTAGCCTGTAAAACATGAAAACTACCCCTCTAACTCAAATTCACAAAACAGCGTCTTTTATTAATACTTCCCACGCTAGGCGTTTCTAGTCAACTCAACAGCGATTATCATTCTTCACAGGACCATTTCTGTATTTGACCATCGCTTCGAAGTTTTCCAAATTCGTGGACGTGCGCAACAATGATGATGTCAGGTAGCGTTACCTCCTGAACGTAAGGCAGGCTTGACGGAAGCTTCATTGTTTGTGTCAAACCACCGATTACGGTTTGCGGTCCCGTTTTGGCGGGGGCGTTGGGAGGAACGCTGTCTGAATGGTTCGAATATATAAATTTCTTTTTGTTACGGATGGCGGTACATTCCCAACAGCCATTTTCGCGCTCCACACAAGATTGGATCAGGGCTTCCTACGGTGGTCTATGGCACCTGTCAAATAGTTTCAAAATACCTACAGCATAATCGTCCATAAACGACTCGTCGCTTGTTTTAACGGCTGCCGGCGTTCTGTTCGTTAGATACTTTTTTTAACTGTAACGAGTTTTCCTTACATTTCTTGTCTGTCACTGGGCGTGTTAATATATTCACGTCAGTACTCACACTTGCGTCAACATTGCTTTCACTAGACTCCTTTGTATCATCGTTTAATTATCTCTCTTTACACGCAGGAGGTTAATTGTTAACTGCGCAAACATTTATTATCTGTCACACTTTTTATAAAAATATTTACAGTGTGTGCGGTTCCTGCTTCAAGTACGCATCTTTTTCAGTCATCAATTTGTTTCGTAAAAAATTTTTAAGCCCTATTTGTTATAGTCAGTTGCACTTCAGAAACTCTGTGTGCTGTGCATCTGTGTGTCTCAGAAATTCAAACGTACGAGTGGAGGGCGCGTAATATTTTCTTTTTCTTCTAATTTGGCGTTACAGCCTTTGGTGGGTTCAGCAATACATCTGCATGATTCTCTGTTCTCCGCGCTTCCTCGCCACTCACTGATTTCCATACTAGCAAGATTTTCTATTACGCCATCCTACCATATCTTTTCTGCAGACATTTTTTCCAAATGACCCAGCCATCGCAACGTCTGTGAGTTGATAAATTTCACAATGTCTTTTCCATGCATGAGAGCCTGTAGTTCATTGTTATTGCATACTCTCCAACTGCCTTCTTCTCTTACTGGGCCTTAAATTTTACACAATACTTTGTGCTCATATGATTTTAAAGGGGTTTTGTCATTCTATGTCAACGTCCACACCTCAGATCCACTGTATATGTAACAATTGGTCGCACAAGGGAAAAATTTACTTTAGGTTTTATACTCCTTGTGACAAAATTGTTTTTAAAGATGTTAATATTTGCAAAGTGGCGCGTTATATTGGCTATTAAAATTGTCAGCGTAGAATCACTTTCCGATAGACTAAATACGAAATAACATCTTTATTTCAACAAACAGAGTATTGTCCAGAGACAGTGTTAACACAAATGCAGATTGAGAGATAGACTTTTCCATAAATAACTTACATATTTTAAATTCAAGTAGCAACTGGAATACATATACATTCATATGATGTTTAGTGTAAAATGCACATAACAGTGAATGCCAATATAACACTGAAGTTTGCATAAAACGAGAAGAATACTTAAAAGGCGGTAGTAAACGTGATTGTGTTACCTTTAGTACATTACTAGCTGTATGTGAATAAGACAAAACTCTAAACAGACATAAACTAACAAAACTTTAACTGTTACAATGAGTGTGTCAAAAGACAACAAACTTTACTCTTGATATTACAAATGACTTCACAGTGTAACATGTGAGAAGTAACAAAGCAGACAACGCCAAATACGTTCGTGTTAAATCTTGACAACTGAATCAATTAGCTCTGTCTTATCTTAAATGGACTGTTACGACGGTCTCACTGATCGTCGTATGGTACAGTGGAAACAAAGTACAGGCACCAATGATATCACTAATTGCCAGCTTTAATAAGTCGCAAATAACAACTTGAAATCAACACGATACTCTCATACAGCAGTTCAAGTTAAATTTGTCCACACGCAATAATAATGTCAACTATAAAGGGTTCCGCGCTAATTATAACACAGTAATTACTTTTCAACAACAACCACTTGGTCAGGGCTCTATAATCTCTCCAGGTGTAACTAACTTCTAAGTGGCAGCTTTCGCTTATATATAGCCTGCAGATATCCCAGAATAATGTTCAATAATTTGCGTCAACAAGTAATCGAAAAGTGTAGAGGGTACTTTACTGCGGCCTTGACAGGGACACGCACCTGCTCGGCTAGCGGAGAAACGAGTTGGACGACACTCTCAAACTCTTCCAGAGCGTTTCGTCGTTACAATACTATTTTCATCCGGTTATCAATGTTACTTTACTCTAAAAGCCAGTTATTAACATTTTATTAAAAAAAATGTTAAATTCTATTCATCTGTTTAATAGTAACCAGCAATAAATTACAACAAGTTTAATATGTAAATATGTAATAAACCACGTACATATTATGTCAGTGGTAATGTTCTGAGTTTCATGTTATTTTTAATATCGTAAAACAATTTTTATTAAATAAAGTGGCGCTTCCTAAACTGTTCTTCCCGGGGCACTTGTTTCGCCACGGTACATCTCCACGTGCTTCGCGAATAGATCGCAAACAAGTGCAACAATCTCTCAACACCGGATACAAAGATATATAGTGATTTTAAAATTACTGCTTTATCGCCTTACTAAGTTTTTTTGTTTCTCGTTTTTGTTAAGTAAGTTTAATATTTCTGTATGCGGAGAGAATGCAATTCCGAATCAAAGAAAACTTAATATCTCACTAATTCTTAAAAATATTATCCCTCGCCTAAACTGCTGTCGTTTATATTGGTACCGACATTGATGCAAAATGAGAATTACTATTCGCTGACAAATTTTTTCTAGTGAAAACAGATTCGCTGTAATTTTTTTTTTTCAGAAAAGCGCACCCGCAACTGAACATTGTAAGAACCGCACAATTAAAATATGAGGCGAGTACGTTTAGTACTTTAACGACGAAGTAATTATGAATACTTAGTAAACAGAGGACTTAGAGAGGTAAAGGGAAAAACTGTCTTTACCAAAACTCGAAAAATCATATCATTACGCTCTCATTACCAGCTAACTGTAGTAATTACTGTTGTATCCACAAGCAGCGTCGCCCACTAGGATAATTACAGGCTCGTTTAAGGGCAATACGACCGGAAGACTATAAAATTTGTGTACGAACTACCAATTCTCTCCCATTGCTCTACTTTTCGAACGCTATTCGGGAAAATGTAGCGTGCTTAATTCACGAGAAAGAAGTAACAATTCATTGCATGTAAGTGATAACAGTGCAACTTTTACGAATATAGTTTAGGAACTAAATTAAGATTCATCGTGCAGTCAACGTCCATTTATCCCTTGTCTAATAAATGTTAGGATATGCTAATTTTTTCAGGTTAGCCAGTATTTGAAGATAAAAGAGAGAGAGAGAGAGAGAGAGAGAGAGAGAGCGTAAATCCCCGTTCTGATGGTTCTGGCGTGTAACCTATCTTGAATAACGAACTTTAAATGCCAATTGCCCAACACGCTTAGTGCAGGCTTCATCAAAGATTATACGTAAGTCTGCAGTAGTACGGCAGGTGAACTGCGAGGCTGGACAGGACACTATAGGCGACGTGAAGGTAGCCTGTCTAGAGTAAGAACACCCCGAAAGCAAAACAGTTAATTATTAACAGATAGGTGGGACTCTATGCACGTTAAGTATAAGAGTTAAAAATATAAGCCCATGGCTTGACTAAAACCGTGCAAGTGAGGAGAAATGCATAATCAAACAAATCAAATATAATTAATCGAATGTATTAAAATGTACTTTTCTAGAATTTGTTTTGTTTAACATAAGTTAAAATTCATCATATTTTTGTAAATTTTTTATTGTATTTAGCTTCTGAAATAAAATAAGTTGAAATTTTATAAAAAAATTTAGTAAGTTAAAATGAAGTTTATATTATTTTTTGAAACTAAGGATATACACCAGCCATATTAAGGGTTTGAGTTTAACAAGTTTAACAGTTTGGAAATCTGTTTATATTTTACACTTACATTTACAAGGCCTGTTTAAAGTACCTTCCCGTCCCGAGAACACAATCCACTATTTTGCAACACTATCAGTATTGTATCACATTTTCCTCGGGTAAATACTGACCGGAAAACATGGTTCTAGTGATTCTGCTTGGTCGTCCATTGAGGAAGCTACAGGATACTGTCAGGATCGCCGCTGCGTGGTTTTCGAATCTCGATGCGGCAAACCATCCAGACTATTGTGAAATATGATGCTCGCACAGGTGAAATATGTAGCCATAGTTTTACCAGATAAAACAGCCGTCGATTTAAAACCTACAAACTCAACATACTCATTGTCAGTTGTATGCCTTTCAGCGTAACCTTTGTAGGCGTACAAAAACAAGCTATCACGGTCTGAGTTTAATACAATAGTAATACTGCGCATATCACGTTCACCAGGGTTTACAGAAACGAGCGTTTAATGAAATCGAGTAAACAATATAAATATGTAATGAAATCTTAAGGTTCTCTCTTTATGTGCATTTTCAGTAACAACGTTTGGTTTACAACTACAAAACATCTTAATGATTATATCTAGAACAATAATGTTGACATAACTTTACGTGTATTATGTAACCTTCTTATTTGGGTAAGTCGTTATAGAGATGAAAAATATGGTTGCAGTGAAAGAAAGTGAATGTTCTACTCTTACCACACTTGTTGTTCAAAATTGATAACATAACTTAATTTTTCCTTTTGTTTCCAATTACAAACATTGAAAGAAACAGTGATTTTACTAAACATGTGCACCAGATGCAAATGCACATATGTTATCAATGTTCAGTAAGGAAATGGAAGTATGGTAATCGCAAAAAAATTCGTGTTCGAGATAAGGGCAGATTCTGATTGTACTACCCTGAAAAAATGAAGAAAAGTCATTTTCCAAAAAGTGTCTGTGTGTAGAATTTTTTCTATGGCGAACGGTAACTGCCGGAAAATCCAACAGAATCAAATAACTTTTTTATATGTGGCCGAGTTGTAGAGGACTCAAGACCTTATGATTTTGGTGAAGATCAGTGTGATTTAGTGGAGGGGGTAGTTTACCTGCAACGTTTTACGTTTTAACAAGAGTAAAGTACTTAATTTTGATAATTAAATTATCCTGAAAAGAAGGTCATAATAATTCTCTGTAGAAAGGTTGATGAAATATTTATAAATGAGGAAGGTAGGTGAATGGGAGGGGGTAATTTTTTGTATTGATGTTATAAATTTATTCGACCAAAGAATTACAAAATTTCGATAAAGTATTAACAACTGATATCGTTCCATGTAAACAAAATATCGTAACCACGGATACGTAAACAAAATAATTTTTTGTTTTCAGAAATTCACAGATTACAAACGCTGGGGGGTATTCGCTTCCTTTCCCCTAGTTTAAATAAAAAATAATTTAATGAGATGAATTCTTTATTTTTAAAATATTAACAAGTATGTTCAATTCGTATTTTGATTATCTTTGTCAGCGTTTTTACCAAAAGCATGCTGATATATTTAGTTTTGTTCTGAGTGTACATATTAAAAATAATTTTATAATCAATTAGAACATGGAAGTCATGTATAGTTCTCCATATCGATTTTTTATTAGCTGATAGACTTTGGTTTTATGGAGTGAAAATTAAAAACTTAAGGTAACATAGACAATGTCGTTTTCATCGATAGGGATAGAAATTTCCCCGACTAGTAAAACTCCCGCCGAAGTTATTCAAACTCAGGGAGTACAAAGAAAACGTTTAAACAAAATCTTTCATTTCGCATCTTAAAATAGTACTCATTATTAAATCGTTTGTACGACTCTTTCGCGCACGACTTATATCTAACAAATTACATACAACAGGTTATACATAAATCTTATCATCTAATCTTAACTAATTAATTATTTTTGCTCTCGGCTTACTCATTGTGTGTTCATCTTTTGCAATTGCTGATTAATTTACTTCAATAATGAATTTACTTTTATTTCAATTTCTTTAATATTAATTGGCTTTAAAACTTTCTACTGCATATGCATTCTCCTTTATCAACAAAGACTTTATTAATTACTTTAACTTAAAATCAAATATTTCTCTTATCATTTACGTTACTCTCAATTACTAAATTTTATACAAGAGATATTATTCTAAATTTCATTCTGCGTTTACATTTATGTACAATTTAGTTATTTTAATAAACTGGTTGAATGTCTTTCATTCTAACTTTAATTAGTGTCTTTCAAATATCTGTACGTACTATGGTTTTTCATCACCTCGTTTGACGTGGTTAATCATCCTCCTTTGGTCCTCAGTCCGTGTCATCCGTCCTCGGGTCCTCTTCCCGGATTCCACTGCATGTGCTGTTTAATAGTGGTCTCGCCTCACATCATATGCTGCAGGTGTACCCATAGGCCTCCTCGTATGTGCTCTGCTGCTCTGGTTGGACTTCCAGTTCGTCCTGTGACTCTCACTGTAGATTTAAAATAGCGTCGTCGACTGACGTAGCCTCCTACGGCAACGGTTGAATAGAAAAGAAGAAACTTTATTAGCGCGACCTGGTATTTATAGACAAAAAAGAGATTGTCGAAGCGTCTTTTCTCCCACTCTGGTTCAATTCACTAATTTCGCCTATCTTCGCGAATTACGAAGTCTGTTTCACACTACTCGATGCTCAATCGATCGCTAATTTTTATATGTTTACTATACGTAAATTATTGTTATTTTAGAGTGTTAGTAGTCTCAAATATTTCTACTAGTAATTTTATACAAACCAATATGTTGTCGTTGGTATTGACGAGCGCTTTCGGCAGTCAAGCCTTCTTCAGGTCATTTACCAACCTAGGTTTGTAAAATTTACCAACATAGTGGTTTGTATAAAATTACTAGTAGAAATACGTAAACTACACTTCTTTTTTGTAATTACAAAAATAGCTATTCACTTTTTACTTACAGTAATTGCACTTTCTGTCACTTTTTCACGGTCTTTTAACCCTTTGTTCACCTTTATTTTCTACACCCTCTGGTGTGGCTTTTGTTTTACCATATCGTACACAATTTTCTTATAATTAAAATAAAACATAAAATCTATCAATACTTGAAAAGGGTTGTTTACAGTTCAGGAACGGACAACCTTCACACACGCAAACAAAATACACGTGTACACAACGCTAGCGACAGGTGGGCCAGATATGCGTGTTCATGCAGGAATTCTGCGTTCCCTTTTTAACTACGATCCAGCTTGCAATCTGAATCATGTTTATTAATCCATATTTATTTATTTTTATTATTTACTTAAATTATTTTTGCAATGCACAGTACCGTAAATGGTTGTACTGTCGCACAATACTCATGTACTAACTAGTAAAGTTATTGAAGAAGAGTTACAATAAATATACTATTAATGTTCACGTTACACCGTTAATGGACAGTACTAATGCGATGCTAATACGGTGTGCGCACGCTACAGGCTGTGGCTATACAACTGTAAATTGCGTCTGCACGTTCTTTCGTCACAATCAACCGTTATTAGAACAAGCTGATAGTTGATGCAGCGTTGTGGAATACTCTGTTGATTCTGCAGTCAGTAACTTCGGTTTCATTCGACCTACCTTCTTGGGGCAACAGGAGACATTACCCATCTTTGCCTTATTTGATATATTCCCTCCTTGTTCACCCTTTCTGTGTGCCACGTCCATTTTTCTGTCTAATTTGACAAAATTCGCAAACCTGTGTCTTTGTACAACTCCTTCAACTCGTGGAAAAAGCCGTGTCCTGTGAAGAAGGTCGCTAGGATTGCTGTGTTCAGACAGTGAAAACAGAATAACCGACACCAGACGAAATCACCGTTCAGAAATTTAATTACACAACAATCGTATACAACAATTCTTCCAGCTTACGAGTCTTCAAAACAAGTTGATTTTACACACAGTAAGTATTACTTGCTTTACAGTGTCGCAATAATAATTCAGGTCACCAATTATAGATTACCGTTCATAGTTGGTGACCGCACTTTTCCACTAAACACACAGTGGATTGTTTTATACAAAACTAAACTGCTATGGAGCATATGCTGAGGATATAGTCATCATAACCCAATCAAGTGCGGCTGCAAAGGAGACATAGTTAAACCTGAAAATAAGTACAAAAGAGATAGGGGTATGAATAAATGTGGATAAAACCACAATGATAACTCAGACAAAGCCCACCCGACCCAGGCAAAATTTGATTATGGAAGAAGACTGTATAAAAGCAGTCAGATCGTTCACATACCAAAGAGCGACTATGTCTGAAGATATGAACGAAGAGACAGAGATAAAGAGAAGGATAAGTCTAGCCAACAAGGCCTACTTCACGATTATCACAACCTCTAAGTCAAGAGTTATTCATAGGTAGGCAAAAATGCGCATAAACAAAATTATGATACGACCCATCCTGTGCTATGGCAGTGAAACCTGTATATTAACACAAAGAACAATGGAACACATGAATATATTTGAAAGGAAGCTCCTGAGACGGGTTCTAGGCCCCATATATAAAATGGGAAATGGAGGATACGGCATAATGATAATATATATTGTCACTTCAACGAACCAACGGTTGAAGTGTACGTAAAACTGAGGAGGGTGCAATGGGCTGGCCATATCGTAAGATTGGACGACAAACGAACACCTAAAAGAGTCCTTATGGGGAGTATGGATGGCAAAATACCAAAAGGACGTCCAAGGAGAAGATAGGAAGATGCTGTGTTGTGGATGCAAGAGAGATGTTGGGAATGGGAGGATGGAAGTCCTTTGCTACTGATAGAGAGAGGTGGACGTTCAGGATGGAGGAAGCCAAGGCTCGAATTCGGCCTATAGTGCCATAGGAGGAGGAGAACGAAACTGCTGTGGAAGCGAATGTAGTGTAATACGTGACAAAAATTTTGATAGATGCGGATAGAACGATCAACAAACTTCTGGAAAATCAAGAACATTCCGTAATCCTACCGCTGACACAATGCTTACAAAACGTCGCGTAGATACATGTCTCCTATCGTATAACCTTAGGAACATTCTCCAGGTATCGTGTGCTACTTAACTGAGCCATACGTCTTTGTAAGGACGTTTCTTTCAAAAAGTACAAGCACTTATACTATGCGTATCCAAGTTTTGTATCTTAACTACACTCTATATTTTTAATTTCAGCAATTAAAAGAGTACACAGTTTGTCAGATTTGTATTGCACTCCACTGACTGGGACTTCACAACTTAATTTCTCGGTTTCCTTTCACCAGCCTGTGTCTTGTTGTCTATTTGACGCCGTTATTATCATTTATATCACTAACATATTCGATTATTCTAGATTTTTTTAAATTCTATTTTGTTCTACTGAATGCTTTCTTTTTGTGTGCCTCTGTGAAAGCCAACTGTAAACATAATAGTCAAGGAAAGTTAATTGGACACAAAGCTTTTGAGCATAGGAAAAAATATAGTCAACTCCCAACTCTCTAGGGGAGAATTATACAGTTTACGATTAGCCTTAGGGTCAAAACAAAATAAAAATATAAAGACTCGTATCCAACAAATTACTGAAAATATAAAATAATGGAAGGAAATTGACACTTATTGTGTTGAGAATATTTTACAAAAAAAGCGATGACCTGCGTCGATTGTTTATTGAGTGTCACAAGTCATAAGAAGACGAAAGGTTATCCGATAAACTAATTTAGACAAAATTGGACCATCAATAAAAAAAGGAAAGAACAACAAAATGCAAAAGATGGAGATAGGGAATATCATGAACAAATTTAATTATATATTATTCTAATATTTTAAGTGTTTTTTTCTAATTTAAAAACCAACTCTACACTCTAAGCATTCTGAGTTTATCTTTCCTAAGATATTCTAATGTTAACAATATCTTACCAGAAGAGTTAGGTGTGATAATTACCATCGTTAGATTTTATCACACAACTTTCTACAACTAAAAATTTTTGGTCGTCTTCAGGTGTAAGTTAAACTAGTACATTAAATATAAACTAAAGCCTACCCTAGATAAGTATCTTAAGTATTATTACTATCTAATCTTTTGAAAGTTTTTTTTTTTAAATATAACCCAAATGTTCTTCTGCAAATAAAAAAAATTGTTATACGTCAGTATAAGTACTACATGTCCAGTAATTCAGGTTTAGAGTTCTTTTAAACAACATAACCTACAACTTTACTCATACGCATTTTTAGAGACAAGGTTTTGTATTGTCTGTAATTTTAATTGCGCAGTAGTGGGCCTCGTTCCTGTTATAATCGGGA
Organism: Magicicada septendecula; assembly: GCA_034769895.1. Lineage (NCBI taxonomy): Eukaryota > Metazoa > Arthropoda > Insecta > Hemiptera > Cicadidae > Magicicada > Magicicada septendecula. The sequence continues at coordinate 306,091,681 of CM068376.1, read as the reverse complement.
GCTGACTATTTCTATGTGACAATATGTCTTGCACAAATGTATATTGCTCGTATTAATTGTAATTTTTAAGATTGATTTTTTTTTAGTTTTCAATAAAATAATTAACGTGAATATGAGTGTAAGCTGGCTGAAAATTAATTCAATTAATAAAGTTGTTAGTGGTTATAATTACAAATGGAAATAACACTGTTGCACACCACTATAGAAAAGATTTTTCCGATTTGCGAAAGCTTTCAAGCTTCATAGCTCATCATCAAACCGGAGATATACTGATGATGAGCTGTATCATCATCATCATCATCATCAGAACTGGGTTATAACACTTCAAAGTGTTAATCTTGTCATCAGCACGTTGGCACTCATCATGAAAAGTGATCTGTTTCGTACTAACTGATACAAACAACATGTCATCTACACCTACACTTGTCCTTCATTCGCTGCCCAAAACCACATTTCCAGCGTTCATCTCTGTACGCGCATTGTGATGGCAAAGTTATTAGTACAGTGCAGTTAATTGTGTCGTAAGAAAATTTGTTGATGTTTGTACCTGCGATAACTTTAGGTAAGCAGATAATTAATGAATAATTTAGAATTTAAAATAGTTTATATTAAAACAACGTGAAAATTTTTTGGATTGTACGAAATCGACTTACGTGAATATCTCATTCATTTTACTATAGATGTTTCTTCATCTGTAAAAGTAATATTTTCAGAGGAATAAGTTTTTAGTCTTTTTATAGATTCTGACTGTAATGAACATTTTGAGCTGGTTGTTTGCGGCAACAATGAATATAACAGACGATAGTTACAATATCAGAAGTTTGAAAAGAGACATGTCTGTGTATGATGATGCATGCCAGTTAGTGTATGTAAGTTTCCTGTATCTGGTAAAGACGATACAGCAAACGTGTTTGTAAAAATCGTTTACGAAATACAGAACACAATGTTGTTCTGTAGAAAAACCGTAATAATCTACCACCCCCCGTGTTTTCAAGCAACTAGCCAACACATGCGTGAATAGTAAACGTCCAAATTCTCAGAACATTGTCAACTCACATCTCTTCTAACAAACACACATCCTACCATCAATTAGTATCGTTAATTTACTATTTATCACCATGAAACTATAAAAACACAGACGATGAAACATTACTTATCATGAAGTTGTATAATAAGGATTTAGACGATAGACTGCAAGATTTGTAAAAGCTTAACGAATACAATGGCTAGGTCACTAAAGCGGATGGGTGATCAACGTATGCCAAAAAAATCCTGAGGCCACAGGTGTATAAAAGCAGAAAGAGGGGTCGACTTAAGGTAAGATGGTTGGATGATGTGCTTAATGACCTAAGAAGAATGGATGTTGTGGGATTACGCTGAGATGGCAACGGATAGGAGACATTTGAGAAAACTGGTGTTGAAAACCAGGGCTCACGTTGGGCTGTAGTGCTAAATAATAATAATAATAAAAAGAAGTATGTTAGGATGTGCCGAAAACAATTTTCTTAAGGATATGTCTGTATTGCGAGTATATACATGCATACAATAATCGTTATCTTTATTAGGGCTGAACATTTCTCGATAAAATAATTGCCCCCGTTTTGAGCTTTTCTGAATTAGCATATAAACGGTAGATGGCAACGGATAGGAGACATTTGAGAAAACTGGTGTTGAAAACCAGGGCTCGCGTTGGGCTCTAGTGCTAAATAATAATAATAATAATAAAAAGAAGTATGTTAGGATGTGCCGAAAACAATTTTCTTAAGGATATGTCTGTATTGCGAGTATATACATGCATACAATAATCGTTATCTTTATTAGGGCTGAACATTTCTCGATAAAATAATTGCCCCCCTTTTGAGCTTTTCTGAATTAGCATGTAAACGGTAATTAAAAGACATTTCTTTCCCTTACCGTTTATTTTCACAAATTCTTGTCCTCCAGATTTTCCATTCCTTCGTAACTTTCAACACCACCAGCTCTCTCTTTCTGTCTCTCTCTCCCCTCCGCCGCTCTCACACTATCCCCTCTCAGTCTCTCTTTAGCTCCCTCCCCCTCGCTCTTGGACAGTAATGTGGTAATTTTTATATTTAAAGGTTGGCTAATCTGTACGCTCTGCATTACGCTTATCGCGATCAGGCCAAGACCAACTACAATACTCAGACCATAATACAGAAAAAACATGGCTGCCGTACCAGGCCAAAGCTGACATGGCGCCGAATAACCTAATAATAGTCGTGAGAAATTTATATTACGAAAATATTTATCGATGGTTTTCATAAACGCAATATTTGATGCTTAAAATAGCAATGCTAATTTAAAGTGCACTTCATCTAGGAGAGTATGATACATAGAGCAAATTTTAAAAGATTTTAACAAATAGCAAGTTATCAGTACCTAACAAAATTCACTTCATTTAAAATACAAATACACACACTAAGCAACACAACACCAAACAAAAAATTAAAAAATCCTTTTTCCTCTTATTAACATTAGGACAACCTGCCCATTAGCCCATTATGCACCCCTCACCAAAATATTGAAGTCAACCAAAACTAGCACTGCACAGATCCAACAAACAATTTTAAATAACGTATCTACTCCAGAAAATAAACATTAGTTAATGAAATAAAAATAATTAAAATTTTTACCTTAATAATGAGGTTTACTTGCTGCTGAGCTTCAATTCTTTCCTAATGTGCTGTTTCTGCCCACAATTTCTGTCATCAGTCTTCCTCTTGATACCCTGCTTTTGAAGTTTCTTGGCACTTTCTTTGGAGATTTTCTTTTCATTTAAGACCTTCGTATAATTGTTAATAAAAATATTGGCCAGAATTTTTACACACTTCTTTATAATTTTTGTTAAAGGAACACCACACTTGCAAACATCGCTTAAATTATCAACACTACTTTCAAGAGCTTCAACTCCTAAAGCAACTACTGCATCCCTTTGGTTTTCTAATTTTAAAAATTCTGCTTCATAAGCACTACTTATGAGGACCTGAAAGAGCATAAATATTTTGCAACACATAGAAACCATGATCGGTGACGGGCACTTCAAGCCACCTCTGTTTAACAGCCTAAAATATGACATTTCATCAGCATCGCATTGTATCACCATTTCTTCTTCTGACTGTAGCATCTCTACACAGTCAGCACAGTTATTGTACTTCCTAAGCTTTTCAATGACCTTCATACTAGAATAGCTGGCAATACAAATGAGAATCCTCTGTGAGTGGGGTGGAATTGTTTCACACTCTATGTCTCCTAATGCCAGCTCTATCCTGTCTAAATTCTGAACTTGTTTCTCCTGGACATTTTTTAGTTCAGTTGAAAAGTCATCGAGTGTAAATTCACCATGTTTTCCAGATTGCATTTTTAGTACACTCAGCACTTTCAATTTCCTCTCAGACTCCAGAATCTGTTCAACTGAAACATTATAAGTACACCCACTCAACCTTCTATAGGCACCAAACCTCCCTTCCAAACTGTCGGTCTGAAACTTCGCTGTAAGTACATATGACCAGTTATAATGACTAAAAATGTACCTACACAACTGAACTAACGCTGTCAAAGTATGGGTAAAAGCAAGGTGAGTTTCATTACTAAGTTTCCCTGCAGCATGCGACATGTGCCAAATGTCAACGTAAACTTTCAAACTTTCTAGGAAAGTAAGTTTTGAATCATCAGGACCAGTAATGGGATTGGAGTCATCATTTCGGGTGTATTTTCCCTTCATTGGGTGCTGAACATTGGAGATTGCCCACCATCTACCAATCAGCTTCAAAAACTGGATTGTTCCAATAGAAATATCAACACCTTCACTTTTCAACACTTCTAGAGCTGCAACATTCTTTGGATCAAAAATATTTACTGCCAAGGAAACATTCTGTCTTTCTACTGAAGTAGGATAAAGGGCTTTTCTTGATAAATTTGGTGCGAGTTTCAAAAGCATGTTTTTTTCTGAATGGAAGACATCCTTCAAGTCTGAAAACCTAGCTTCAGCTGTAGAATACTGACATGTAGCAGTGCCATCAGGAATACTAAGCATGTTACCAATTACTGGAAAAGTTTCTTCAACATTTGGAATGGTAAATGTTTGATTAGACCTATTGAGCCAGTTATTTCTGATACACTTGAGTATGTGTACATTATCAAAAAGAAGATAAATGAGACGCGATGAATTAAATGGATCTGGAATAAAAGGTTTTAGAGAACCACCACACAACAGTTCAAACATTCTTCTGTTTGTACTATGATTGTCAGAAATCATGCAAACAACTTCAAACGCTAATTCATTCATAAGTTTTAGAACTTCTATTGTGAGATTCAAAAGTGTTTCTGCATTTAGTTTTGTTACTGGGAAGAGAGCAATAACATCTTTGTGGTCAGAAAGTATTGAAGAAGACATAAAAACCTGGATGGTAGTAGCTGGATCCAGCTCAGAACTATTTTCTGCCACTCCTAAAATCTTTCCAGCTTTATATGTCAGTTTTGAACTGACAAAAACTTCATCCAACATTAATGTCACAACTTTGTCATTGTGTTGGAGAAGTTTAGCCTTCTCCTTCAAAAATGCTCTTTGAGAATGCCCAATACCAGTGCTATTTGGACCTATTTTTGTCAAAAACTGTCCTAAATAGACAGGATGCCGTAAAGTCACTACATGTGTATTCCTCAACATGCGATAAGCCCCAGGAAAAGAATAATAAAATGTTGCTGCCCATATTAGCAACTCAGAAGAATACCTCAATTGCTTCAGTAAACTAAGTTCCAACTGTTCTACTGCAAACTTAATTTTATTGTGTTTCAGTTTTTCTTTTTACAATCTAAAGCAAGGGCTTCTTTAAGAAAATTCACCAAAATAAGGACCCTGTCACTCAGTTCAATATTACTCTCTTCATAACTACTAAGATGACTTACCAGAGTTTCAAACTTGCTCCATCTGTCACACTTCAGGCCATCCTGTCCTTCACATCCTAATATAAACTTTAATTTTTCTGCAGGTAAAGGAATGTTTTTATAATATGCTTGCACTTCTAGGTCACTCATCACTCTAAAACTCACTAGCATTGATGGAATGTCTTGGTGTTGAAGTTTTAAAAATATAACACTATCATCATTCACAATCACACTGAATGGGCGTACATTTTTCTTCTTCATTTCTGTCGTGAAAACCTGAAAATTATTGATCTTGTCTTCTTCACACCAACGTTTAAATGCTTCTTCGTCTCTCTGTAGCAATTGCTGTTTACGTTCTTCAGGGTCCTTTCTTTCTTGAGGTAAACTTATGTTGTTGTACGAAGGCTGATTGTCGAATATGGTTGGATAGGCATCAGGTGTCAATTTAGGATTTTTCCTAGGGATGTGAATTGGTTCACCATTCTCAACGGGAAAAATTTCTTCGCGCACAATAAACTTAGGATCAAAATGTTTGATGCACACGACAGTTTTATTATTTAAACTGAAATTGTCGCGATGAATGCACCGAATCCATTTGTCTCGTAAGACTTTGTCCTTCGGAAATGTGAAGGCAGAAATTCCAGAAGAATTGCCGTATTTTGACTTACAAAGGGGTACACAACACGATCGACCCATATTAATCTAATATATGTACATGAAATTCTGAAACGGCACTAATAATAATAAAAAAAAAACACTCAAACACAAAGATAAACAAACACTTAACCTATACTGGAACACGTGCAAATAGGAAATAACTTACTTAATATATTAAACTTCTAAGCAAACGAACCGAACGACTCAAATACTATTAAAAAATACAAAGGATGAGCACAAACAGACTCAAAATACTTCTTTCACAACGATTACTTTAAACTGGCATTCACGATCACATTGAATTCATGCTTGGCCTGCGCTTACCGCCATATTGCCACTAATCGAAACCTGCCTTAAGGTCTGAGTATTGTAGTTGGTCTTGATCAGGCTAAAACACAGTGCAACGTGCGTCGGCGGGCAGCGGACGTATTCGCGTTTGCTGCCTTGTTCTGTCATTTTTTCATTTTTCTTGTTGTCGCGACAATTTATGTAGGCCTTAGGCCCTACAATACTCATTACTGTAGCTTGGAGTGCCGCGTACTCGCGCCTCAATTCATCATGTAATATTTCTTACCCGACGTGGGTTTTCAAAATTCAAATGTTTTCAGACGTAGCCAACCTTACTATTCAAATTAAATAGTAATGAAACATTAATAAATGTATTAAAATACAGTCCACGCTCAACATTATTTTCTGCATCCTGGCATTACATTTAAAACATTATTCTTCCTAACATTTTTTTGGTCGCTCCGTGCCTGGATTCATCATTTTACTTTCCTTCAACTTATACCAGAGCGGCTTTCATCATTTTTCCACCTCAATTTCTGGCCATCACGGGCGATTCAGCACGTTCGCTGATCCGACCGTGTCGGGAGTTAGTCAGCATTTCTTTCGTCGCCATTGAGCCTCGTGACAACACCACTACAAGACCATCCATGTGTTAACGTCTACACGCCAGATTGAGCAGTCATCTATCCAGTCCGTGTGTATCTGCCATCTATTCCACGGCCTCGACGCTCCAGGAGATCTCACACAAGGTACGACGTCAACGACATCACTAACAGGTGCGTAGAATGGCGGAAGAAGGCCTCAAAGTGTTGGTCAGAAAGAGAGGCGGCTTAAAGTCTGCCATAGTGCGAATCAATTCTGCTATAATTAATTTTGATAAAAACAGTAACACTAAACATTTTTTAACGGTTAGATTGGAAAGTCTAAAGAGTTTAGCAACAAAATATGATGAGGTACAGTCTGAAATTGAACTAACTTCTAAGGACATAAACGCTGCTCAAGAAGACAGAATTGAGGTTGAAGAACTTTTATATTCAACCGAAGCTAACATCTTGCAATTAATAGAAACTTTCAACGTTCATACTGAATCTCAAGTATTAACAAGTAATATGCAATTAAAACCTATAAGTTTGCCCTACTTCACAGGCAACATTTTAGAATGGCAGCACTTTTATTCAATATTTCTGGTACATGCCAGATCTGATCTAACGTCAGTGCAAAAACTACATTATTTGTATTCATCTCTCAAAAATGAGCCATTAGATCTAATTAAGGCCTTACCTATTTATAACGAGAACTATTCAGTAACGTTGAGTTTGCTGTCCGCTAGATATGATAACAAATTCATATTAGCGAAATATTGTATTCAAAATTTGCTAGAAGTAAAGTCGACAATCAAGGACTCTGTACAAAGTTTGGCAGAATTCATAAATACAATAACGTCTTCAGTCAATTCGCTGGCAGCTATGCAACTGTCAGTGGATTCATTTGAACTCATTACTGTACAACTATTGTCAGCAAAACTTGACCATTCCACGTTTAAATTATGGAAGGAGTCTATAGATCCCGATAATCTTCCTAACTTTCAAAGCATTACACAGTTTTTAAACGCACGTAGACAATTATTAGAAAATATATTACCGATAGATGCTGGACAGCAGCTCAACAAGCCGACTTTAAGGTTTAGTAACAAGTCTGAAAAACATAAATTACGAAACTCTGCTGGCAGCACTGCATTTAAGAGTTATCATTCAACTTCAAATAATTATTTATGCCCATGCTGCAAGGCCAGTCACCCAATTTACATGTGTGACAAATTTCGTGAATTAAGCATATCAGAACGAGAGCAATTTATATTAAAGCATAAATGCTGTACTAATTGTTTAAGACCAGATCATTTTTCATCTAATTGTAAGGTCAAACAATCATGTAAGATCTGTTCAAAACGACACCATACATTGCTGTACATAAATAATTTGTCAAAACAAGGTTCTGCCAGCAGTAGCAATTATTGTTCATTTAAGCTCCAGTCTGCAAACAATGTTCTTTTGTCGACAGCACTCGTGTTCGTCATCGACCGGGCTGGTAACAGAAGCTTGCAAGAATTTTATTAGATGCCGGTTCACAAATGAACTTTTGTACGGAATAATTTGCTAAAAAATTGCAACTTAACTTGACTAAATCTAATATACTGATTACAGGTATTAATAATGCGGCATGTTGTGCCACTAATTTGGCATCTATTCGTATTATTTCTCGCTATCAAAGGTTCAGCTTTGACGCTACGTGTGCAGTCTTATCTGCATTGACTCATAAACTGCCAGCACAATCTTTCGACATAAATCATTTTAATATCCCAGATAACGTTTTCCTCGCTGACCCACATTTCAACATATCAACTGACATAGATATACTTTTAGGAGCGCAATTTTATTTAGACTTGATTTTAGCTAACAAATATGTACGTGGCCCTAACTTTCCTATTATACAAGAAACAAAGTTAGGCTACATTCTAGCAGGCAATCTGCCCAAACATTGCCGTTCTAAGGGTCCTGCTCTTTCGTTCTTGGCAAGGAACAACGACAGTCAAATTTTAGCGTCTCTTGAGAAATTTTGGGAGACCGAAACCATCCCTGATAATGCACCCATTAGTAACGATTCAGTTTGTGAGGAACATATTGTACTGCGAACTGTAACATACGGTACTGCTAGTGCCTCGTTTTTGGCCACTCGTTGCCTTATTCAGATTGGTAAGGAAAGATTGTTGAAACACGACCAACGAAAGCTCAACAACTTTTACGTTGTGACAATTCTAGTAGACTTGTCATGCCTCCTTTCAGATAATTTCTATCTTTGCTTGTTTATTGCATTATGACAAGAACAGTTTTTAACAACTGGAATTGTAGGCCTAGTATTATTTTAATTTATATCGTCATTGTTAAATTTGTATATGGTATACTAAACCTAGCAGTAGTAGTAGTAGTAGTAGTAGTTGTTGTACTAGTGGTGGTAGTGGTGGTGGTGGTGGTGGTAGTAGTAGTAGTAGTAGTAGTAGTAGTAGTAGTAGTAGTAGTAGTAGTAGTAGAAGTAGTAGCAGTAGTGCAGTAGTACAGTATAATTTTAATATTCATCGCATATAGAAATTATATTTTATTAATATACGAATAACAATATAGTTTATTAACGCCATTAATTATTTGCATAATGTACACACACATACAAAATAACAATTACGACACACACACACACACACACACACACACACACACAAAACGATAAATATTCATACATAGTTAACTAATCCATCCACAGGTCCAGAAGATGAGAATAAAGTTTTTTACAACTTTGACAGAAATATGTTAAACGAACGAATGTTATCTGAATGAACCTCACAAAACGTTTAATAATTTGGGCCTACTAAATGAAGTTGCTTTGCCCATCTAGCGTATTTCAATGAGCTACACGCTGCAATAAGAAATCCATTGGTTTCGACGTTTACACCATCATCTGGTCACGATTGCAAGGAAATATACAAACTCTTACTGGTGTACTATATCGGAGAATGTCTGTGCAATTGACTTGTTGAGTTCTATTATGCCAACTGAAATTTTGTTTTCTTATTTAACTTTGTCATATTTCCTTCATGTCACCTTTATCGTTTAAAATAGTTCTTATTATTATTTAATACACAATTACAAATCTATTGAATGTGTACGAAGAAAAGAAGCTTCTGGAGTTGTCTAGTACATTGTCCAGATTTCCGACTGAGTGGTGCAGCTCAGGAAATTGTAGAGAAGGTAAGGTGTTGTACATCGCAGATTGAGATTATTCGCAACAGACTCAAACGAGAACGGATCATATTAGTAATTTATATCGAATATTAGTAACAGAGATTCGAAATTTACTTCACAAAGTAAACCCGTACGTTCGTGAAGTTAAAAGTGCTTTTGGATTTGTAACTTCTACGAAGGGTAATAAATATAATATTGTAATTCATTCTGATCAAAAACCGAAAATACGGAGCACCGGGGCTACTATAATGCACCTACAACGAATGAAGTTGCGGTAGTTATAGTTAATCGACAATGTGATAAACGCGATGTAGTAATTCGTGCTAATGATGATACACTTTCGGATTGCAGAGACGAACCGGGTTTACAATGCTTTGCAATACATTTTAATGTTTTGTCTTGGAGGAGATGGGTATCACTTTACATTAAAACTAAGGACTTCTAATACTAGAAGAAAAATAATTAAGAAAGATTCATTTTTATTCGTATAGGCTCAGGGTTAAAAAAGATAAGTATAATCATTTGAAGCAAATATATTTCAAGCAACTGTTGAATCAGTATATTGTAGACATGCAACCAAAACATATTCCTGTCATTTCCTCTAAAACCGAACTTAATTATGACAGCAAAATCTGATGAAAGCTCTTCTTGATGGAATGTTCTGCCAACGTCCTGAATTTGTGTAGCGTAATTAACATTAAAACGGTAACATAGAAAATGCTAACCAGAGTACTTAGTTGGGGATAGAGAGAGAGAGAGAGAGAGATAGAGAGAGAGAGAGAGAGAGATAGAGAGAGAGAGAGAGAGAGAGAGTGTGTGTGTGTATCCGAGCGACACTACCCGTTGCAGCGCCGTTGCCGGTGTGGTGAGATGTTATGTTAAACCATTATTTGTCAGTGACCATGATTTACTGCCATCAGGGATTGATTTATTGTAATAGCGAAATGTTAGTAATGCATACTGTATTAGTGTATTTATGATGAATTAGGCGTGGAGTGGATTAAGGCGATCACTGGAGATGGTAATTATTTAACTGTCTGTGGACTAGTTTTCATTCGCCGTAATCATCCGAGTTACTTGTAACGGCCGGAGACTGAAGGTCTTCTAACAGCCTCGCTAGTTACCTCGCTAACAGTCAGTGATGTAAGCCGATTTTATTTGTGATAAGAGAAATGGAAAAGTGAATGTTAGTAAAAAAAAAACGATATTGTGGGTTATGAAAGACAGAGAGAAGAACACGATCATGAAAAAAGAATATAGTAATTGTCATAAAACCCATATCAACTGAATTTGGGCTAATAAAATGCAAATAAACTTGCAGTGAGTTCACCGAAGTAGAGCTAAAACGATATTGTTCTACAAAGTAGTTTATGTGACAATAACCATTATCAAAATTGATTTATATTGTTACAACGGTCTCATTATCGTCGTATGGTACAGTGAAAAACAAAATACAAGACACGAATTAAATCACTAATCAACAGCTTTAATTGTCCCAATTAAACAGTTTGTAATCAACAAGATTATTCTCGTACAACAATTCAAGTTAATCTGTCCACACAAAGTTAACGATGTCAACTATAAAGAATTCTTTTAATTCTAATATCACTTCCGCACCATAGTCACTTTTTACTAATACACCACTTGAGACGCACTTTGTAATCGCCCGAAGGCAACTGAAACTGAGCGCCGCCGAATGCCTACATTTATACCCCGCCGAAATTCCAGAATAATCCAACTACGCGGCAGCGCTACTAGAAAACGCGAGAACGTAATTGATTGCGGCCTTGCACACAGCGCGCGCGGACCGGTGAGTCTGGAACAATCTCCCTAACGCATGTTGAGAATCACGTACGCACACAACATTATAGCCTAATTCCACAGGAATAACCCAGAAACACGTGGAATGCTCTGCAATGGGGTAGTACTTTTTCCGCATTACGTAACAATATCAACAAAATTGGAACAACAAAAATAGGAATGCCTCCAGTGTAGCGCGCTTATGCCCGTAGCTCACGGTAACCAATAGGAATGCCTCCAGTGTAGCGCGCTTATGCCCGTAGCTCACGGTAACCAATAGGAATGCCTCCAGTGTAGCGCGCTTATGCCCGTAGCTCACGGTAACCAATAGGAATGCCTCCAGTGTAGCGCGCTTATGCCCGTAGCTCACGGTAACCAATAGGAATGCCTCCAGTGTAGCGCGCTTATGCCCGTAGCTCACGGTAACCAATAGGAATGCCTCCAGTGTAGCGCGCTTATGCCCGTAGCTCACGGTAACCAATAGGAATGCCTCCAGTGTAGCGCGCTTATGCCCGTAGCTCACGGTAACCAATGACTAAAGACGACACAGAAGTTGCCTCACAAAAAATCTTTAATGAAGAGAATGCGCCTCTTCTCATTAACAGTGGGCTATATATAGCTATTACAGAAAATGCCGTCCGCTGGGCAGAACACTTAACATAAAGTACGGGTTGGAACAGTAGATAAAGGAGTGAAGCAAGGATGTTTGCTGTCACCAATATTATTTATTATGGTGCTGGATCTCATGATGAAGAGGGCAATGAATCGCCGAAGAGGAATTCAGTGGGGACTGACAGATAGGTTGGAGGACTTGGACTTCGCGGATGACCTGTGCTTGCTAACCAACAGTTTTAAGGATATGGAAGCAAAGCTGAACGATTTAAAAACCGAAGCATCAGAGGTGGGATTGAAGATTAATGGAAAGAAAACCAAGGAGATGCGTTATAATAACCGCAATAAGGCACTATTATTTTTAGGAAACCAAGAGATCGAACAAGTCAAACAGTTTTGTTACCTGGGAAGTATGGTCACCACGGAGGGAGGAACCATACAGGATATAGGAAATAGAATAAATAAGGCTAAAGGAGCATTTGCAATGCTGAGACCAATCTGGAAATCAAGGGAACTTAACACCAATACCAAACTACGCATCTTCAATACAAATGTCAAGTCGGTACTGCTCTATGGGTGTGAAACTTGGAAGACT